>OZ008368.1:200592688-201106446 GCA_963931995.1 Phaonia tiefii
TGTCCGAGGCCTTCGGCCACGGACTGTCCCTGCAGGCTGTGTCAGAGACACGGCCATTAAGTTTAACGTAGAATACGCCATCCGATAAGACAGAAAACATATATAACAATAAATGATAAATAATTTCATAAGCAAATGAATTTATTGTTATATATGTTTTCTGTCTTATCGGATGGCGTATTCTACGTTAAACTTAATGGCCGTGTCTCTGACACAGCCTGCAGGGACAGTCCGTGGCCGAAGGCCTCGGACAACTGTCTGCTGTAATTTTTTTTTGTATTTAACTAGCTGTGTATGAAAACGATCTTATACGATTATCTTATCACTTATTATTTTAACCACTCATTATTTTACCATTCCAATTCACTTCTTTATTCCAATTTTGTTTATTGTTTTTGTTTGAGAATAACTTTAGAACATACAATATTACTTACGTATACCTGATGATTGCCAGGCTCCCTCCATCCAACCACTTTGGTGAACTGATGTTGACTTCCAGTGGGCTGCCCTGATGACCCGCTGTAGTGAGACGTCTTGATGATTTGTGCCTTATGTGTAACGAGGAGCCCTGACGACCCGCTCCTCTTGTGGAGTGTAGAGTCTGCAGCGATGATGAATTGAAATGCAACTGTCTTTTGTAATCGTTTTTACTGCTCGATGCAATTTGATTGACTTTCACAGTTCGCTGCGCCTACCGACTGCGCCAGTTAGGTTGTGTACTAACAACTTAACAAACACAATATTATTTTTCCTCAACCAATGCTGAGTATTGATGATTCCTTCCAATAAAATACGTTTTCTTGGTTCGGTTGATAAATCGGAAGTAAGTTAGCCTTTATTTCCTTAACTTCAAACTCCAGTTTGGTTTCCAGAATTTTATATTTTCTTTGAACGGTTTTATTGTGTTCGTCACCAAATGTGAAAAGAGAATGATATTTATTTGAACAAATTGTCAATCATTATAAATTATTTGTCAATGAGTGTTTTATAAATATATTGAATTCAAAGTATTTGTATTTCAAGGTGTTTAATTCTAAAGCAATGTATGTTATAAGAAAGTGTTTCAGTAAATAAGTGTGTTAACAAATGCATTGAATGGATTGGAAATACTCTCTAAGCTATTTCGTATACACAGGTTGGGGCTTAAATAGTGGATTTACTATATATTAGGGTGAATGGTGATAATTGCAGTGGATGGGGGCTTAATTCTAGGTAGTTGTATTAGGACGGTGATGTAACTCGCGCCTCAGAAATACAGGAGACGCCCGATTTTTGGTTATTATTATAATTTGGTTATTATTGTAAGTCGAATCGTGTAGTGAAGTGCTGCTGCAGTTAAGAAAAATGATAATAGTATTTAAAACTAAATAATTAATAATAAAAATTATTAATAAAAGCGTAATGTCAGCCAAACAATTGAAAAGATTGGCTAAAAAAGAAGCTGAAAAGCTAATGTGCCCAAACAAAAAACCAATGAATTCTGAGGAATACAAAAGCGACTGAGAAATGACCCGAAAATGATTACAAAAACGACTAACAAATGACCCAAACGACTCATAAATGATTACATGATGACTCGAAAGCGACTCGAAACTGACTAGAATAGCGACTCATAAAGGAGTCTTCAAGAAGAGTCGCTGGCAGGGTACCATTTTCTCCCGACAAAACAGTCTTTCATGATCAGAAAATGAGCGCATTTATGCTCGCTTTTATCGCGCAGGGGAGTCATAAAAGACTCATATATGATTAAAATTTCACAAAATTCTAACTGGGTAGTAACAACATGCATGATATGTCAATGTTTAGTGTCACACAAATCACAACTCAATCAATTCATCGGCTCAGTGAATAAAGGCCTAACGAACTAACGCCTAATTTTTCAAAATGAAAGAATGCCTAAACAAGAACGCCTAAGAAGAAAGTGAAAGAACGTCTAACTTTAAAAATGAAGGAAAGTCTAATTTTAAAAATGAAAGAAAGTCTAAATTGTTAGGGTTTCTTTCATTATGAATTAACACCTAATGAAAGAAAACCTAACAACTGGAATTAAAAAAAAAACAAACAATAACAAATTAAAAATCAATTACTTTTATAACTTTAAAAACTAATAATTTTCTATTTAACGGAATGTTTACAAGGTAGTGTATGCATTTTGTAAAAGGGAAAATCAATTGTTTTTATAATTTTAAAAACTAATAATTTTCCCTTTTACAGAATGTTTACAAGATAGTGTATGCATTTTGTGAAAGGGAAAATCAATTGCTTTCATAATTTTAAAAACTAATAATTTTCCCTTTTACAGAATGTTTACAAGATAGTGTATGCATTTTGTAAAAGGGAAAATTAATACTATTAATACTTTTAGCAAAATGAAAAATCGCCTAACATTAATGAAAGAAAGCCTAACAATCAAAAATGAATAAATATCTAATTAGGCGTTTTTTCATTTTTGATTGTTAGGCTTTCTTTCATTATGAAAAATCACCTAACAATTTTAATGAAGGAATGCCTAAAATATTAGACATTCTTTCATAATGAACAACCGCCTAATTCCTATATAATTTTTTGTTGCAATTTTTAGGCATTATTTCATTTTTTTTTTAGGCGTTAGTTCGTTAGGCCTTTATTCACTGAGCCCAATTCATCTCGCGCTTGCCTTTAGTAGGGACTAATCTGTTTGTAATAGGGACGCCAATCCCAAAATCCCGAAGCCCAAAATTATTATAATTATTATGCCCCCAAATTGTAAGAGGTAAACTAATTCTGCTTCCAAATAGATGTCTATTATTTCAACGGTTACATTTTGTCGAAATAAAAATATATAAATTGATTTAACAAGAGCTTTTGCTCTGATTTTTCCCTCAAATAAAATCAAAAATCACCTTAAATCTACTATAAATTTAAAATCGAAATATCTGGTTATTTTGAGATAACATTTTAAAACGGAGTATACCACTGGATTCTACGACACAAAAATTAGTTGGGTGTCTCGGTGTTTTTGTGTGTCATTTAAAAACTTTATATTTTACTTACAGTGTAATTAGTGTTAATCGCATGAACATGTTTATCAATTCATACATTATCATACATTAATTTGGTTTTTAATATATTTACGTATATTTTGTATTGGACCCTCCATATGGGTTAAAAATAGAGATGTAGAAAATTTTTGGAGAGATAATTAAAAGTGGGTCGCAACTACATTTCGCCCCACTTAAAGGCACCGTGCGACGGGTAGGAGTTAATTAAAAAAATAAAATAAAATAAAAAATATATTTACGGTCAAGATACGAAAAATTGAAGAGAAAATATAAACAACCCTTATTTGTTGACGACCCCCTCTTCGGGCCATAAGGCTGGCGGATGGTTCGTATCGTAGGCCATCTAGTCAGAGTATAAATGACGCTGTCACCTCTTCGAGGATAGAAGTTTTTCTGGTGGGTTCTGCGCTCAAGTTTTTGGAGGGCGCAGTAACGTCGAGAAATGAGCTGGGTAGGGATATTGTTGCCCGAGAGGATGGACGAAATTCTTTTTTGGCAAATTATTTTAAACCCATTGACCTACTGGCGCCTGAAGAGGCTGGTCTCGTGGTATCGGAAGGGCATCTTCGCTTCTACCACAGGCGTTACGGTACGTTAGACGTCTTAAATACAGTATATGGCATGGCCCAGTAATAGGGGTATGCGTACAAATTCAAAATTAACTTTGTTTTTTCAAAACTTTTTGTATTTAGTTTTAAGGTTAACTTTACCTAGTCTTAAGTTAGTTTTTAATTTTTTTTTGTACAAAACAAAAAATATGAAATCCGTTTTTTCCTTTTTGTTTAGGACATTTCCCCTTAATGATTTAAATGTTTTATGGCAACAACAGACGACTCAGAAATCATTTAAATATGTACAGATATGTGTTTTTGGATTGCGCCTTTATGGTGTTTAAAATTGTTTTCTTTCTAAGATTGATTTTATTGATGCATAATGGTTGAAATGTTTGTTGAAATAAATCAATAAATTGGCCAGTTGGCCCAAACTTGAGTTGACGACCCCCGCAAACGTTATAAGGACCACGATTTACGGATATGCACTTGGAATGTAAGAACTCTATATAGCTCCGGTGCAACTGGCAGCTCTCCTCGAAAGTTATAAGCCTGACATTACCGCTATCCAGGTCATGCGATGGAGAGGACATGGCTGCACAAGAAAAAGAAACTGTGATATATACCACAGTTGCCATGAGAAAAAACATAAATTTGGTTGCGGATTGGTAGTTTTCAAAACACTGCGAAATCCAGTCTCTATGTTCAATCCTTTGAGTGATCATATAGCCACAATCCGCATAAAATTTCCGACTCTATAGAAACTACCAAAACGACGGTACGATGAAAAGTATCGCATTGCAAATGATGAAAAGAACGCTGCACGTATGACAATGCTTCAGGCAATTGCAACTGAGTGATACAGGGAGAGAAGAAAGGATGTAAACCGTCTCTTTCTGCGTAAGAAACGGCAGTGGAGAAAGCGCGAGAGTGGGAGAGTTGAGACATACAGAAGGAAGAACAAAGCCCGGAAATTCTACCAAAAAGTCGAAAACGGAACGAAAGACAAGGACGCAAATCTAATCGCAGATGTGGAGAGCATGTTGAGAACATGAAGATCAGTTCTCCGCGCTACTGGTACCTGAGATATCCAATAACGATGGGACAATCGATCACAATACGGACGACGACGTGGATTGCCCCCTCCTAACCAAGCCGAGGTCAGAACAGCTATGGCCCGTCTTAAGAACAACAAAGCCGCAGGAGCCGATAGATTACCGGCGGAGGTATTTAAGGCTGGCGGTACATGCATCATCTCATTAGCAAAATTTGGTTAGATGACTGCGTGCCCGGCGATTGGAGTCTCAGTGTACTATGTCCCACATTTAAAAAAGGTGATCAGTGGAATAAACCTTTTATCCATACCATGTAGGGGTCTATCAAATATAATGTGCAAAAGACTAAAACCAATTATCGCTGACCTGATAGTGCCATACCAGTGTGGCTTTAGGCCTGGTAAATCGACAACTGACCAGATTTTCAGACTACGTCACATCCACGGGAAGACCCACGATAAACAAATCGACTCCTATCACCTATTTGTCGATTTTAAAGCAGCCTTCGATATCCTGATACGGGAGAAACTCTACGAAGCAATGTCTAAGCTGGGTATTCTTGCAAAACGCATACGCCTTTGCAGGATGACCTTGACGAACACCAAATCCGCAGTGAAAGTTGGTAAGGATCTTATAGACCCTTTCGATACTAAGCGAGGCCTCAGGCAAGGCGACACCCTATCATGCGATCTCTTTAACATTTTAGTGGAGATTGTTATGAGGAAACCTGCAGTCAACATGAATAAAACCATCAGCAGCAAAAGTCACATGCTGCTCACGTATGCTGATGACATAGATATCATTGAGCCCACAAATAGAAAAGTTACTGCGGTGTTTTCGAGAATCGAGAAGGAGTTAGCAAAAATGGGTCTGACGGTAAATGAGGACAAGACAAAATTAATGGTTTCAACGAACAGGGCCTCCACGTGATTAGACCAGAGAGTGACCGTTGATAACCGCTATAATATCGAGGTGGTGGATCTGCCGTAATCAAAAACAACAACGTCAGCCTTGAGATCAAGTGGAGAATTGTGCTTGCGAATAGATGTTATTTTGGGTTAAGCAAGCACTTTAGAGATAAAGCCCTCTCTCGAGTAACAAAAGTCCAGCTGTACCAGACTCTCATACAACCTGTCTTGCTTTATGGTCCAATCGCAAGCAGAAGAAACATCTGCAGAAGTCTTCGAGAGAAAACTAGTCCGAAAAATGTGTGGCCCTATAGTGAACAACGCACTGTGGGCCAGCATTGCCGAATTTTGGCCATAATTAAACCAATGAGGATAGAAGTAAAAAAAATATCGGAAAGGGGGTCTAGGAGGTTGCTGATCACGAATGTGGAATCAGAATTTAAAATTTCAAAATGGCGGATCCAATATGGAGGCCATAAATTTTTAAATTTCAATATATGAAATCTTAATCAATTGGTTTCAAAGGATTAGGGGACGCTTATTATGAATCCGGATTAAAAAATTTAAAATTCAAGATGGCGGATCCAATATGGCGGCCATAAATTTTTAAATTTCTATATATGAAATTTTAATCAATTGGTTTCAAAGGATTAGGGGACGCTGATTATGAATCTGTAAAAAAAAATTCAAGATGGTATGCAATATCAAAGATTTTTTACTTTAATAAAAATCTGTACGACAAGCAGTTATTAGCCTACAATACGTACTTAGTTTGTAGTTTCCAGGGCCTACCACGAGGAGGTTACATGCTTAATAAGGTCCCATTTTTTATATATTTTTTTGGTTTGTTTTTTAATTTTATATTTATTTTTTTGTATTTTTATGTTTTTATTTTTTTTTGTATTTTTATGATTTTTAGTATATATTTTTTTAAATTTTTATTTTGTGTGAATTTTGTTGGTCTTTAAGTAGAACAAACACTTTTATTTAACAGTTCAACGTTTTCCAGCACTCTAAAAACTTCTTGGAGTTCAGACTCATCTTCATCATCGTCATTTTCTTCTCCATCTTTTAATAAATTATTTTGCTTGTCTGTTTCAGGAATTGCTAGAATATTAAGAACTGCACTTGGAAGTGGTAATTTTTTGTTCTTATTGATTCTTGCCCTCAGACTTTCTGTGTGTGACGTCATCAGTGTGTCATCAGTATTTAATTTTTAACTGCTTTAACAGCAACAACATATAAGTTTAGGTTTGTGTTTATGCAAAAAATAACGGCTCTCTGAAAATTTCTATATCAGTAGAAAAATATGTTCAATATGTTCAATAGAAAAATAGGTTCTCTTTTGATTAAAAATACTTAAAACAAAATTAAAAATAACGTGTTTTGAGATAAATGGATTTTTACATTTTAAGTTGAATTTTCAGAAAAAATTCTGAAATTTTTGAAGAACAAAAATCATTATAAACCTCCAAACCTTCTTAAAGAATAATTTTTGTATCAAAATTGTATCAAAAGTTTTAAGCCAAAAATTAAGACATTAAAATCTCATGCACTGTAAAAATGAGATCTGAATGTAATTTTTCAGTTAAATGCCAATATTTCGAAAGTTTATAAACAGTCGCAAACGGTTGCAAAAATCTAGATAACAGACATCCTATGGGACATAATGGCGTTAAAATTACTAAAATATCTCTTGGATCATTTTGGAGAAATGTTTTGTAAATTTAGGATTTAGAAAAAAATTGCGTTTTTGAGGTTAAACTAATAATTTAGCAACTTTGCTATAAATATGTAATCATTTTAATTTTTTTTTTTTTAAATATACATTAAGGTTTTTTGATTTAAAATTGTTTTTAGAACAAAACTTTGCTTCTTTATATTTTTTTTTCATTATTAAAAAATAAAAAAATAAAAAAAAAAACATGAAATTTTGACTTTGAGCGGTAACTGGTGAAAAACGGTTGCCCACAATGACATAATATTTTACGCACAAAATATTCAAGATTTCAGGATTTCAAATATTTATATAACTTAACCATTTACCTGAATTGGACTTTTGGCCAAAATTCGGCAATGCTGGCCCACAGTGCAACGGTGAGTATCGGCGACGCATGAACCATGAGCTGTATGAACTGTATCCTGACATTGACATAGTTAAGCGGATCAAAATAAAGCGATTGCGCCGGCTAGGCCATGTCAGTAGAATGGATGAAGACGAATCAGCACGATGGGTTTTCCAAACCGAACTCGAAGGAAGACGAAAAATAGGAACACCAAGACTCCGCTGGAGGGATCAGGTTGACGAATCCCTGCGCACACAATGGTTCAGCAGACCCCCCGGGGTTGTCCGTGACAGGATAAGTAATGGTAGTGCCCGAATAGGATGGTGATAGGGGTGGTAGGGGAATATTGGAGGGAGTCTGTTGTACATTTATTCCCTCAGGGGTGACTCCGTGACAGTATTTTTATCCCTTCACCACCACCATTCACAGCGATCCTGAAAATGTGTACTTGTTTTTGAAAGCGATTAAATTTTTTTTAAATTTATGCTAAACCTTGAGTTAACACCAGTGAGGACTGTCTTCAATTGTTGTGCACAGAAGTACATTTACACAAACTTTAGTTGCTTGTATTTATAAAGTGTATTTTGGGCGGAAAAAGTAGAATCCATTACTTCTACTTTCGCTGAAAATAACTTTTAACAACTCGACTCTAAAAATATCAATTAGCAAGAATCAAAATAAGAGGTATAAGTATATTTTAGAAGTATTTGATATTACCTTAAAAACAGGGTGTAAATATTGCAAAAGTTACAAGCAACTGAAGAAAACACCATTTTGAAGAGATGTAATTTAACTAAGGGTATAGTTTGTTTTCTCAGCAATTATGAAATACGATTCGCAGAGGACCAATAACTAATTTTCACAAAAATCATAATCGTTGAGTTAAATTTTTTCGTCAACTACACGAACCATCCGTTCGTACAACTTTCACATTGACATAATATGTAAGTGCAAACGTTGTTACATTCCTTGAAATTGCAACAAGATTCAAACTAATAAACGACATTTTTCTTCGTTGATATCTAGAAGTCGTTGGTAAAGTGTACTGCTTAATATAAATTGATTTCTATAATTTTTATTATTTTGTTTAGTTTATCCTTGATTTTTCAAATTGTGTGCAATTTTAAATTTTACTAAAATGTAGCATTATATTTCAAACTGTTTTGTTATGGCTTGACGAACTAAAAAATGTATGAAAAGCATTTGGTGCCAAGATAATAACCTTTTTGAAGGCACCTAATCGAACCTTAACGGAGCTTTCGTCATAAGACAAGAGCAAAGTAGTTAAGTTATGTCAAAATATTCAACTGATTGCCACATTTTCTATTCGCTAATTACACTCTTCTCCTACAAAGCCTTAGTTTACAATCTGTATGTATTTTAAGCTGTTCAGCTACAAGTATATTAGTATTTCTTAGATCCGGAATAATACCAAAAGAAAAATGTGGGCCGCTTGAAAAGAAAGTTGTTCAAATATTCTTCCTCTGTAAAAGAAAACTAAATAGGTATAATAAATTATTTAAACTTTGACTAATATTGTTTTCGAATTGCATTTTTAAATATATTTTTTGTTTTGTGAGAAACATTGTCATGATTAACACACACAGAGAAGAGATTCGTTGTCACAACTATATTTACAGTCAACTAAAATCTGACGGTTCCTTGGACTATTACATTATTTAGTCGTGATTAGCAACAATTGTGTTCGGTATCATCAAATATTGTGCATATCAATTGATTTGTAATTCAGTTTTGGTTGCAAGAACTGAAATATTTAGTTGAAGCCACAGCGACAAGAAATAAATGTGATCTGTCAATCGAGTTATAGTTCTAGCAATCAAATTGTTCTGTAGAGGTGAATATTCTATTAGCTGGATGAACGAAAAATTTAAAAACTAATTCGGCTGTATGCTCAACTAATTATGTACTTGAATTTGGTCGCTGTGACAAGCAGTTGGTGATGCTTGAACCAATTTGAATTTTATAGAAAAAGAAAGTGAAAATATAATTTTTTATTAAAATTGTGTATAAACAAAATTATTAATATTTATAACCAGGGTTCGTATTTCGTGTTCATTTTTGATCGAAAATATGAAAACATTTCTATATCTCGGAAACGTCCAATCAAAAAAATAACAAATTTTTACGGGTTTCTCACAAAGTGGTCCAATTCACATGAAATAATTTTTTTTTCAAAAAATCGCCAAAATAAGAAAATCGGTAAAATTAAAAAATTTCTGTAACTCCAATCGCGACAATAATAATTTTTTTACCTCCATATGAGGCTTTAACCAATGGAAATCTTTAATATGGCATCACAATTTACAATTGTTTATTTTTAAACAAATTGCAAAAACTTAATTGGCATAGGGACGTTTTGCGATTTTTGATTCCGGAAATTTTAGTTTTAGCGATTTTTAAGTAATCAAAGTGAAGGCATCTATATGTGAATGCCTGGTGAGGAGGTACCAAAATTTATTATTTGTGCGATTGGACGCACCGTTTCCGAGGAATAGTCATATTTTTATTTTGGCGATTTATTAAAAAAAGTTAGTTCATGTTAATTGGAACACCTTAGAAACCAGTAAAAATGTGATTTTTTTCGATTAGACTATTCGTTTTCCAGATACAGACAGTTTTTCTAAATTTTGCATATTTTCGACCAAAAATGGGGTGGGTTATCCCGGGTATCATATGTATGTTTAAGTTAATTGGTGTCATGCAGAATAATAGTTCCTCCAGCCAAGTGTCCACAATTGTTTGCATGTGTTTGTGAAGGCGTCAATAGTGCCGTCATTGTCAACGATTGTGTTTAAAAGTCTCACTCAACTCAAATTATGATAATGTGTTACATATCTATACACTTTATTGTTTTTACACAAATTTATTTATCACTTTCTATTTAAAACAATAGTTTTCTGTAAAGTTCTCGTGTAATAAACGTAGTTTCTCTTTGACAACAATGCCTCTTGTGAAAAAAACGACTACATAACTTTGTAACAAGTGTTTTTGTACCAGAAACTAAATTATGATTACTGTGACTGATATTTGAACACGAATTCTAATATTGTACTTTTTATTACTTGTATCTTCCATTTCAGATGAATGAGGTTTTTGAAATACTCAAATTGGTTAATACAACTAAAGTTCGGTAGTATCAACTTGTATTTAGTAAGACCTATTTTTAATCTATCAATAACATCGACAAATTTAAATTCTAATCAAAATATAGAATTTTTGACGTAATTTCCAATGCCAGAAGTAATTGTGCTTACCTGAGGGTGCATGAAAGTCATAGCGACCATATATCCGTGTTCCATTTCAAAGTGGTTCAAAACCGAAATCGACCAAAATTCAATAACCTTCGTTCTACTAACAAAAATCGGACAATTGGGTATGTTTTAGATATCAGTCTAAAGATGAGTACTTATTTGGTGATTTCACAGAAAACTAAAATTTTTATATTTGACATACATTGAAGAAATTGTTCGCTGTGAATAAGAAAATTTTATAATTTAGATTTTGTCTGAGTTTGGCATATTTTGCCTTAATGGGATTTAATGCGCAAAAAATTTTATTTTGCTCCGTTTTCCAGATTATTTGTAAACGTGTTTTGTTTAGGTTCTTTTTCTCAAATCTGTTTTATTAAACGTTTTATAGTTTTGGTTACCGGTGTTATAATTGGATCAAAATAATTAATTAGATGTTGCAACCAAAATACTAAGAGCTTACTTGTTTAGTATCGGAAGGGTAAAAAAGTAGAAAATAAACTTCATCCACAACTTTTTAACTCAAATTTTTTAGAGTTGCCACTTTCAATCTCTCCTTAATACAACATTTACCGAGAGACCAGTAGCTTTCAGTTCTAGTGCAATGAAATTTGAATTGCAGTATCCTTCATCAGTAAACTTAGAGGCAGAAAATCCTGTAAACATAAGATGACTAATGTATCGTAAGTAGGTATTGGTTTCAAGTTATTTTAGTACATTCTTTCCAATTTGGCATCGCAAATAAGAATTAAGAAAATTCCATAAAATTTTGCTTATTGGCAATATCACGAAGGATAATTTACGCCCATTTCAATTAAGCTAATGAAACACATTATTAAGTTAGCAAAAATATTCTAACAAATTCTATTAAAATTGCTTAACAAAAATAAACACATAAATTTCGCAGGATATAAGTACATGTAGCTCTCCCTGTTTCCCTTTCATTGGGGAAATACGAAAAACCAAGTCATGTTTAAAAAAACAATACAAACAAAACTGTTAAGCCCAAATATCCGAGATGTAAGAGCAGCCCGATGAGTTCTTATCCTTAACTGAAACACAGAGTCCTTAGACATTGTTTGTATAGCCAATAAAGCAATTATCGTTCGTAGTCCTTAGCGTTTTAACTTGCTTAACTTGTATTTTTTACTATTTTTTTCTTTTCTTTTTTGCAAATAAAAATTGCAAAACTTATCTAACGAACTAGAACAAACTTAAGAATTCAAAGTAGAGAAAAGTCTTTTTTCTTCTCCCTAACAGATATTAAATAAGGCCAAAATATCCACTAACCTTCGGATTCCTGTCCTCTTGAGAATAGTTGGAGAAGCAGCTTGCGGGTTTTAAAACAGGAAAGTTCGAAAAGATGACCGTAAACTAATCTTGATAATCTGACCAAAAAGAGAAAACCATTCCAGACACAAACACACATTCGTATGTATTCATACAGAAAAAATTAAGCCATAAAAAAGGTAGACACAAATAACCAAAGGAGTAAAATGATAAGTCAAAGTTGAATACTGCTAACAATCCTGAAGATAATTTAAACAGAGAGAACAAAGAGGAGTAAAGTACAAGAAACTAAAAATGAAACGAAATTCCCACCCAAAGATGTATATCAATAAGCGAAGCAAGAAAGAAATACTCTAAGAGATTAAAGTTTACCCAAAAGGTCGTCGTAATATGGAGAGGAATGAGAAACATAACTCCTAAAACGAGTTAAAAATCTCTATGAAATATGCAAAGGGGAAAAAGGAAACATGTGCTTTTCAATGAATTTTGGAAAGGTGATAAGAAGGGGCACTGGTAACTTCTAATAATAACGAAAAATGCAATCAGAGATAAATAAAAAAAGCTTAATACATTGAATCGTCAATAAAATAGAAAAGGCTTTGCTAGTACTTTTCATCCCAGTTTTAAATATGTATAATTGTAAGAACTATTTCGGCTGTCTAAACATTTTTTTAAAAATCTCAATTTTAGCCAAAGAAAGTAAGAGAGATTGCAGGTACCATATTATTGTTTGAAATTCATGAATTACCAAATATTTAAGATTTAAGATCCCTAAATTTACGCAACATTTAAATTTGCTGCTATCGACGTAGAAAAGAGTTGGCAACCCTAAACCAAAACAGCTGGACAGTTCAGGGTTAATAAAAATGGCAAATTACACAATAGAACAGCGTGTCTTCATTATTGAACAAAAGTAATGAAAGTTTTGCGGTCGCAATTACTGGTGTTCTGGTGTTACTGGTGTTCGATATCGCGACATGATAACACAGATTTTTTTGCCGAAATTGAATGAAATTGATATGGCCAATATTTGGTTTCAACAAGACGGTGCCACATGTCATACAGCTCGTGAAACTCTTCAATTACTGCAAGAGACATTTCCAGGTCGCGTGATTTCTCGATTTGGTGACCAGAACTGGCCCCCAAGATCGTGTGATCTAACACCATTATTTTTGATGTGTTAACATCTATACGCGCGCCTCTAGGGCAGTAAACTATCAAACTAATACATACGCAAGTGTTAGGTTTGAAAGAGTAAATCATCGTTTGTTGGTTCGTTGCTTGGCAGTCGGTATCGAAAGTGATTATTGGGCGATTTTCATATAATTTTCCCACGCGATTTTCTCCGGAAATTCATAGCCGATTTTATTAATTTTTGGATTAAAAAGCTAGTGCGGGTTTCGACGAAGAGTTTAGGCCAAAAATTAAGGCGATCCGATATCGACGAGCCGAGATTTAAGTGTTTTAATTTGGAGTATTAATTTGGAGTAATATTAAAAAAGTATTTTATGTTGATCTTCGGTTATATCGTACGAATATAACAATGTATGAATGTATGTACAAGTGTCTGTTGCTTTGCATTCTTTGACTTTTGTGGGAATAAAACAAAAAGTATTGAGCAAGAAAATAATGACACATGTGCTTGCACTGGGTCTTTAAATAATTTTAAGTATTAATATTATTTAACTATAACGTCATCATATGATTGAACGCTGTTTTCTATTTTCCAATGTAACATTTACGAATGTGTTCATAGAAATCGAACAGGTACCGTGTAGCAAAAAGGTGTTAACACATCGCCCGTGAGTTGGAACACTCATTGGATTTTTTTTTTATGGGGTTTTTTAAACTCACAGGTGTATGTTAACAAGCCCACAACCACTCGTGCTTTAAACGAGGAGATTCATCGTTGCATCAACGAAATTCGACCAGATTTATGCAGAAAAGTCTTGGAAAATTTCGACAAACGAATACGTATGTGTATGGAAAGCCGTGGATGCCATTTGGCAGATGTTTTATTCCATATATAACCCTATTCTATAAAAATATTACCATAAGAAGAATAAAAACTTTGTGTTCTATTCAATTCAAACGTTGCGTGAATTTTGGGACACCCTTTATAAGATTACATTAGCTGACCCAGCAATACTTCGCTATTAATTTAGATTATATATCTATATGGAGCATTCCATAAAAAGAGGAAAATATGAACAATTTTACAAACATAATCTTCTACATAGAGAGATTAAGTTCTCATCTCAAATAATTTACATACATCGTGACGAGTAGATCACTGTTTTCTTAAATACCGTTATTTTCTTGAGAGTATCAAGAATCTAGCTTTTTTATTTCATTTTACACCATTTTTTGCGAAGTCGCCGCCACTATTGTTTTTCACAGAGGAACTAAATTTCTTTTCTGAGTCCAAGTGAGTGATGAGCGGTATTAAAGTGCATAATATTTTTTGTTGTAAAGTGCTTTGTTCACGAGGAATTTATTACAATGCAAAGGTAAATTTCTATATCGCACACGTGACGCGTAATTATTTTTTATAATAACAATTGTAAGACAAGTCAACTATATAAATTGATTTTTGTTGTTTACAGCTAACTTTTGGTGGTCTAAAATCTGACAAATTTGCGCTTAAACACTTCGCAAATAGTTTTTCTTTCGTGATAAAAGTGTATTAAAGTATCTGAAAGCTTTCAATCTTTGTGCTATTTACAAACTGTATTTATTATTTACTGCACTGCATTTGTGACTCATCCAAATATGACTGATCAACAACAACAGTGTTGACTGTATGCGGAAACTTCGCGAAAACCGTAAGAAAGATGATGCAAACTTTACAGCTAATGAATCGAAAAGAATATGTGAGCTTCGTAAGCGAAAAAGAGAAAGTCTTTCAGAAATGGAGTTAAAAACTTTGCGAGTTAAGCAAAGGGATAAAAAAGACTGGTGAGGGACAAAATAAGGAACCAAGGTCAAAGTATTGACGAACCTTCTGTTAGTACCCAATCCCCTTACAAGTCCAAACAAACTTTATCGAAAGTTGTTCAAAAGGCTCTAAAAGCCCTTCCACAATCGCAAAGCAAATTTATTTTGTGTTCTGAGACCTAAAAACGTGCTGCTTATAAAATACACTCCTTCAGATCAGTGCAAATGTATCACCCATGAAAATTTGATGTACAATGTGAAAGGCTTAAAACAAAACTACTGTAACAACTGGTGGTGTAAAATTGTATGTGATCCTTCTTTAGATTCTAAGTGCTGGAAGAATGAATGTGACTTCTGTTCTGATGGCAAAAAACTATTACTGTATATGGACTTAAGCAAAGTCTGCATATGGAAAGAACGGGGAAAAAATTGAGATAATAAACTACATTTAACAACCCATGAACCAAGTTCAGGTGAAGTGAAAGACAAACTGATTGATTCAATTCCTATTATGATGAACCATGTTAATTTGAAAAGAATCCAAGCCGATGAGTTTCATAAAGACAAACTTAATGAAAGTGTGCGTATCCTTTAAGTTGATTTTGCAATGTCTTTCGCTTGTGAATACCAGAATGAAGTTCAAAGCACGCTATTTAAGTTTTGTAAGCTGTAAGTTTTTACAAAGGAAATTGTCAGACATACTTTATATGCTCTGATGCGAATTCTAAAGACAAAGATGCAGTTTTTGTATTTTTAAATAAGTTGTTCGATTTAATACATACGGAAATGAAGATTTACCTTCAGCGGAAATAATTTGGAGCGATGGCCCGGCATCGGAATTTAAAAACCGTTATATGGTGAAATTTATATCAATGCTGAGTGAAAAGTACACGAAGCCCTCTCATGGAAAAGTGTAATAGATGGAATCGGCGGAAATATTAAGAGATTGGTAAGAGAGAAAATGATGGACCAAACGAACATATTTTCTTCGAGTCAGCTAAAGATTTTGCTGATTTGGCTTCTCAATTAGTTTCAAAAACCCGGATAATTTATGTGCCGTCCTCTGAAATATCAACAAAAATTTAATCTGAATTATATTAAATAAAATAAAAAAATAAATGAAATAACAAAACTCATTTACATGTCAGATGGATGTACTGCACAATACAAAAATCGGTTCAACGCACACAATCTCTGTTTGCACCAAAAAGATTTCGGAATACCAGCAGAGTGGCACTTTTTTGAAACTTCGCATGGAAAAGGACCGAGTGATGGACTGAGTGGGACAATGAAAAGATTAGCTTCAAAAGCCAGCCTTCAACTGCCATATGACAAGCAAATTACAACACCATTTGAGCTATTCAGTTGGGCAGAAAAAAACATCTCAGGGATGATTCTTAAGTATATTGATAAAAAAGATGTCGCTGTTAATGAAAAAACCCTGATAAGAAGATGGAAAAATACACCAGCATTGAAAAATATCCGATCACTTCACGCGTTATTTCCGCAAAATGATGGACGGATATTGGTAAAGCAACATTCTTTACAACGTGAGGGGACGATTCTTGATTTTGTGCACGACCTTGAACTACAATCGACATCAGAACCAGATCCAAGAGAAAGCAGGTAACCCTCTTGATAATAAAACTAGATTATGCATAACAATCACGAAAATTTCTCTAAAGAATGAACTTTTTTTTTGTTACAGATCTGCCCCGAAAAAAAGGAAGAGAAGTCTCTGAAAACGTATTCCGAACAGTGAACGCATCGAAAGATTATACCATACGGAATTACTTTGTAGACAAGAAATTAATTGATAAAAATAAAAAAAATATTATTCATTGTTAGTATAGAAAAATGATATTTTTTTTTAAATTTTGGACCGCCATCTTGACTTCCATTTTGAATTGTGAAAATCTGATCGCAGATTCGTAATCAGCGACCAAAAAACCCCTATAAACAAGTTTTGGTGAAAATTGGTGACGTTTCAAAAATATCTATGTCAAAGGGTTCAATAAATATTAATGATTATAAACAAATACCCATAACTTTCGAAATCTTACAGTGCCCATCGAGATTTTTTATCGAGGTGTTAGAGTGACCTCTCCCGAACATTTTGAGACCAATAGCGTCCATTTCGGTGATGGAGTATTTGAGAAAATGAATTTTAAAGTTTTTTGACCTTTTCACCTTGAATTCGCAAATATGTTTAAGTTTTTCACCAAATTTGCTACTGGTGGTTTGTAAATAACCCCTCTGACCTGAAAACATGTAAAACCTATCAAAAACATGGGTCCAACGAAAGCAAATCAAAAAGAAAGTCAAAATTCATAAAAATCCCTAAAAACTCATTTAATTTTTATTGAGCAATATATAGCTGAAAAAATTAAAAAAAAATTTTTTTGTAGTCCTAAATAGTTGCCCAAAGTCCCTGAAAAGTTTCAGCCAAAATGGAGGGGGGTCGAAAATTTTTGTCTGATTTGACGTGGAATGTCCCGTATGCATATCGGGTAGGTCTCAGAATCGGCCAACATCTATTTTTCATACCCCTAATTGATAAATGTGACCCACGCCTATATAGAACACAGATTTGTCGGACTGCGAAACACAGATTGTCAGACTGCGAAAAAAAACACACTGATGTAGCGGCAGGGAATTGTTGGCTTGTGTGGGTTATGGTCATATGTAAAGAATTTATAGCCAAAAACTATGTTTTCTACGGGTAGGTTTTTTATTATCGTGAAAGGTAAGGCAAATAAAAGAGAAAAGAGCAAAGAGAATAATGACGTATTATACGTATATAAAAATACGATAGCAAGAGATCGACGAAAATTTTGTGAACTTGTGTAGCGCCCCCGCGGCGGAAGTCATGAGCTGGAAGGCCTGAACTCATGACCAACCAGGCCTTCTGTAAAATGGGGAAGGCCTTCCCTACACATTACGTCCTCCTTTCTTTTTAACGTTGCGTGAGATTGGGAAGTATGTATGTTCATGTGTCTGTTTCTTACCATTCTCTTTGTTTTTTTGTGGGAATAAAACAAAAAGAATTAAGCACGAAAATAATGACACATGTGCTTGCACTGGTCTTTAAATAATTTTAAGTCTTAATATTATTTAAATGAAACGTCGTCATATGATTGAACGCTGTTTTTTATTTTTCAATATAACATTTGCAAATGTGTGCATAGAAATCGAACAGGAACCGTGTAACAAAAAGGAACACGTCGCCTGCGAGTTCGAACACACATTGGATTTTTTTTCTATGTGTAATAGATTCGCTGAAATTTGGATTTAACCATTACAATTTCAAATGTTGGTTGACTCAAGCTGTCGCACACTTGACGAAATTTGTTCACATTTTTCTTTAAAATTTTATGAAATTCGTTGTCACAACTATATTTATAGCCAACTAAAATTTGGCGGTTGCTTGGACTATCACATTATTCAGTTGTGGTTACCAATAATTAATTTTGGTTGCAAGAACTGAAATATTTAGTTGAAGCCACTGTAACAAAAAAGAAATGGGATCTCTCAACCAAGTTTTAGTTCTAGCAATCAAATTGTCCTCTAGTGGTGAATATTCTGGTAGTTGGATGAACGAAAAATGTAAAAACTAATTCAGTTGTACCAAATAACTTATTGTATGCTCAACTAAAGTAATTACATGAATTTGGTGGCTGTTACAACCATTTGGTGATGCTTTAACCCATTATGAATTTTATAGAAAAAAGAGTAAAACCAATAATTTTTATTAAAACTGTGTATTTTATGTTTAAAAATATACATAATTATTATTTTTTGTAACCAAGGTTCCTATTTTGTGCCCATTTTGGATGGAAATATATGAAAAAATATCTATATCTCGAAAACGAAGCGTCCAATCGAAAAACAACTATAGACAGTCTTTCTAAATTTTGCATATTTTCCATCAAAAATGGAGATATGTACACCTGTTTAAGTTAATTTGTGCCATCCACAATACAAGTTCCTCCAGCCAAGTGCGCACAATTGTTTGCATGTGTTTGTGAAGGCGTCAATATTGGCGTCAGATTCAACGATTATGTTTTAAAGTCTCACTTCACCTAAATTTATGATCATATGTATTCTTCGGTGGATGATATCTATACACTTTGTTTTTTCACAACTTTGTTTATCAATTTCTGTTTAAAATAATAGTCTTTCTGTTAAGTCTTTGTGTAACATTCAACTAGTATATGTAGTTTCTCTTTAACAGCAAAGTCTCTTGTGAAAAATCGAATACATACATGACTTTGTAGCAAGTGTTTTTGTGACAGAAACAAAATTATGATTATAGTGACTAATATTTGAAGACTAATTCTAATATTGTACTTTTTATTACTTGTATCTTCCATTTCAGATGAATGAGGTTTTTGAAATACTCAAATTGGTTAATACAACTAATGTTCGGTAGTAGCAACTTGTATTTATAGACTTTATCTAATCAAAATATAGACTTTATCATGTAATTTCCAATGCCACAATTGATTTCCAACTAATCTTTTCCCTGTGTGTATGTAGGATTGAAGACTAGCGTGCAGTCTAATTAATAGAAGAAGAAAAATAGAAATCACATTTACCATTCAGAAGTTGTATGTAAAATAAGTGCTAAAATATAGTTGAATTTGCCTGTACGTGAGGGTGGAATGCTCCAATAGGTAATAAAGAAATGCAGGAAAACCTGGAGGGATTAGATCATATAGACCCAGTAAGAATGTTCCAAAAAATAAAATCACACAAAATAAAACTAAAATAGTTGTGCACGAATCGGAAAGGGATATACTAAGAAAAGCTGGAATAAAAACGCAAGATCTAGAAAAGGATAATACGGACAAACTAATAATACGTGACCAAGAGGTAATGCATGATGCAATAAGCTTAAGCTTTTCTGGAATCAATAGATTCATATAAGGATATCGATAAAAACAATAGTTATAAAACTAGTCGGCATTCGCCGATGATATTCTTATTTATCATGCTGATAAGACAATATCTAATATTAATGAAGGGCTTCAAAACACATTCAACGTGGTCGAGGAATATGCCCTTCGTAGGCATTTAAAAATAAACACTAACTAGTGTGAGACTATGGTATTTCGGCCGCCAGTAGGAAAATATAATAACGACTTAAAACGGAAATGGAAACAATGCGGAATCAAATCAAACCTTTCAAATACGAGCATTGAGAACAAACACAAAATTAAATATCAAGCGTTGTACTTGGAGAAATACTTATACTTTTATGAACATGTAAAGGAGATAGTCTCAAAGGGAAGGAAAGCTGTTTTTAACTAAAACTAAAACTAAACTTTAATTCGCCCAATCATAACATATGGTTGTCCTGTTTGGTTCAACGTATCGCCGGCGTTCATGGAAAAATTAAAAATATTTGAAAGGAAATGTTTAAGAGCCTCTACTTCTTTGTATAGAACAGTACAAAGTCAGTACACAAAGTATATATCGAACAAGAAACTGCATAAATATAATAAGGAAAACGTAATTCGAATTGACAATTACATGACAAATTTAATAAGAAACTATATACTACGTTGTACAACAAACTATGAAAACAATTTAATAATGGCTCGCTAGTATACAAATGCAAATTATTTAAGTGATGCATTACGAAAAGGGTTTGCCCACCCGAGGCGTTTATATACCTGGGCAAACCATAACATATCTAGGATACAAATGGGATTCCCGTCATATATCATATATGCAGAGCAGTAAAATGTAC
This sequence comes from Phaonia tiefii, assembly GCA_963931995.1. NCBI lineage: Eukaryota > Metazoa > Arthropoda > Insecta > Diptera > Muscidae > Phaonia > Phaonia tiefii. The sequence goes on from OZ008368.1 coordinate 200,613,561, forward strand.
ATCGTACAATGTCGGTGATTGTAGACGCAATACTAACATTTCGCATACAGATATTGCACTAACATCAAAAACCAAAAAATGTTGGTGGCTATCTTAAAATCATTGTTTTATAAAAAAAATTGATTTCATTAGGCCATAGATTTTAGTACATAAATAATACGATACTCGATTTTTTGTAATTTTCTGATTAACAATTTTTCAGTACATTGTTATCTTATATGAGTGTTAAATTGATTTCAACAAATTGAATTTATGAACCTGTACAAATGCAACATAGATGTTTATTAAATATACTCCAGAGCCCGATCAGGGGGCCGATGCAGATAACAAAAAATATAAATTATTAAATTTCTATTGTTTTTTATGGTTCTTTTCTTTTTTATTGCCGTCGGTGGTGCAATGGTTAGTGTGCGCGGCTCTTGTACATGAGATCCTGGGTTCCAACCCTGCTCTGACCACCTTCAAAAAAAAAAAAAAATTTCTTTCGGCGGCGGTCACCTCGCATAGTGATGGCGACACTATCGAGTATATAGCCATGAAAAAGCTTCTCAAAATACCGTTCGGAATCGGTGTAAAACTGTAGGTCCCAATCAGTGAGTGAAAACTGGAAAGCGCACAGCTCAGTGATTGTGAGAAGCTCTCCCCGGTCCCTTCATGGGATGTAATGGGAAACCATTTATTTACTTATAAATCTTTTATAATTACTTGAATTTAATAAACGTTCTGAATCAAAAATAATTATTTGTGATTTTTTTTTACTAAAAAATAATGATTATGGGGTGATTTTTTAATATTCCTCAAGTTTAATCACTACCATTGAAAAAATCCTTAAAACTAATAATATAATCATTAGTATATAATATCATAATTATTACGGTCCCTGACTTCTGTGGATGAAGGATCAAAAACGACGACTGTTTCGGAGATAAGAAAAGACTGTCCAAGTTATCCAAGTTAGGAGTTACTGGAACAATTTAATTACGATCACTATAAGCTTTTATTCCGTCTTGGGGAGCACGTGCTGTTCTCAGGTCATGTAAAACTATCAAACATATCCTCCAACGATCTAAATTTAGAACTAAAAAGACAAAATCAGAATTTAAATTGTGAAATCGTTTCTTGGCCTCCTTAAATAGCTTATAAACGTCAACATCGAATTCCCTATACTTCCAACATATTCGGCGAAGCCCGCTTTCCTTACCCGTAATTATGCCATAATGCCTTCCATTAAAGCCAGCACACTTCACATGGGCATGACGATCACAAAGCCAACATGAAAGAAAACAACCCTCATATACGTCCCTGATGGTAAAAATCTTTGTCACACACTCCATTGGCATATTAACGGGTCCGCCAAATAACTTTTTTTTTGAAAATGCTATAAAAAAAACTACTGAATATTTTCTCAAATTTCTGTTTTTGTATGAAAGTAGAATCCTTCCGGTTAATAATGGAAAATAATTTCATTCAAATGGCTGCCTCGGCTGGCTATGCAGTAGCCTACACGATAGATCCAATTTTTAGGCACATTATCGATTGTGTGCAGCTGTATTTCACCAATGGCCTCACGAATATTGTCCTTTAAAGCGTCAATTGTCTCTGGCTTGTCGGCGTAACACTTATCTTTAAGGGCACCCCACAAATAATAGTCCAACGGTGTCCAATCGCAGCTCCGAGGTGGCCAAATGACATCAGCTCTGCGACTGATAATGCGATCTTCAAAAACAGGGCGCAAAACATCGAGTGTAGCTTCGGCTGTGTGGCACGTAGCGCCGCACAGTGCTGTGAGCCCATACAAATATGAGGAAAAAATACAAGGAGTCCTCCGATTGTTATGAAATTTTGCATGATTATAATATCTGGGTCACTGATTTCAAAGTGGATTTTTCTGAACTCAATTATGTGCGCTTAAAATAAGCTTCAAATTTAAAAATAAATTAATATTTCTCGTTTTAAGTTTAATTTTAAAGTTATTAAAACCAGTTAAAAGAACAAAACAAAAATTTGTTGTGTAAGAAGGAGGCTTTAAATTTTTTATATTGAAACAGTTTGTTAATATCTTTTTTTTTAAAGATATACATATACATTTCTGTGCACTTTTTCTACCAAAATGTAGCAGTTTATGTAAAATACGTTATACGGTAAGGTAGGGGTGTTGATCTGGAGCACAACATTTTGAGAAAATGTTTGTCAACTTTCACCCACTTTTACTTAAACATTAAAACATATTTTAGCAATGTTTATATGTTACTCAGTTTTGGTAATATGTTTTGTTTCGAATTACATTAAAAAAATTATATGTCTATATATAAAAGTTTTATGTAGTTAAGGAAATAAATATTTAAGAGCATGATATTTTAGACTTTTTTTGTACATGCCGCTGTTGTTGTTTTTGTTGTTGTTGTGAAATCAAATGATTTTGGCTTTGCTGTGCTTTGTTTATTTATCGAGCAGCGTGTAAATGTGTGTGTGTGTACATTTCGTTTTGTTGGATCGGTCGGTTATTAGTTCGTTTGGAGGGGAACATAAAATGAAGGGAGGGGAGCGTGGACACTTGTGTGTGCTTGAAAGTTTACAGATCTTTGCTGTCGTTTGTTTACTTCTGCGAGCAGCGTGTAAATGTGTGTGTATGTACATTAATACAAAGGATTGGCGATGTATACGCTCACTATATCAATGGCGTTTTTTAAACACATTTCTGTGAATACATTGGGAAGCAGTTGAAAAGCAGCTACTCTATTGTGCTGCCATATCATAAAATGTATTGCTGTAGCTGTACTTCAAATGAAGATGTCGCTATAATGTAATACGTTAAACTAGATATAGTTTCATCCTTAAACATATGGCATACAGTCTTCGAGCACACAAACTAAAAAATAAATTAATAAATCTTGTTCAAAACTATTCCAATCGTTTAGATCAGTGGTTTCCAAACTTATTTGGGTTATCGCCACATTGTAGCGACATCTTTATTAGATGTACAGCAATAGGATATGGCAGCACAATAGATTAGCTGCTTTCCAACTACTTCCCAATGTATTCACAGAAATGTGTTTAGGAAAAACGCCATTGATATAGTGAGCAGAAAATAAAAGAGAAAATTTAGAGAAAACGAAAGCTGCCTATAAATCTGAGTTTACACATGCAATTTTGATGGCGTTAATTATTGTGTTGGTTGGAGAGAGATGCGACGGCATTTTGTAAATATGCACTTTCTTAGATTCACTAAAGTAAGCAATGTCTTTATATGCGCAAGTTGCTTTCTGGGAATACATTGGGAAGTAGTTGGAAAGTTCAAACAACAATAACCCACTATTTTCCAGTTTCGGTTTAAATACTATGCCAATCATTTTAGCAGGAGACTTCAACCTGGACATTATGAAACATGAAAACAGACCATTTTTGGAATTTATGGATACTACATTCAATTTACAATTTAAATCGTCCATCGCACCCACAACTATCAGGAACACATGTATTGATATGGTTTTCAGCAGAAATATTGATATTAATTGTCACACATACATATCGTACTTTTCATACCATAAACCAATCATTGTAAATATAAAAGAATAAATTTTAATTTCATATAAAAAATACCCTATAAAATAATTGTCTTTCATTTTGGTAGTTTTGTTGTTGTCTTATTTTACTAAAAATTATACTGTACATACATAAAATAACTTATCACACATAACTTATCCTATCTAAAATTAATTAACTTTAATACATGCAAACGCCTACTTATGTTACAAAAACTTAATAACTAGCTATCAGCTGTATGCGTATATATTAGATAGATTTAAATCATTTATCAAAAATTATATTTAATTCATATATTTTAACTGCAAAATGACTAACGTATTCCATGTCTGACCTATGCGTCCGTGTTATCTAACACAGGCTTGTTATTTTTTTTTTATTTTTAACTTAGTTAACAATACTAAATAAAAGAAAACCAAAAAAAAATAGAATTTTGCTTATTTTATAGCAATATGCGTGTTTTTAATCTATATTTTCATTGTTTTCTCTCTCAATATAGGACATGAAACGAGGTCTTCCCCATAATTCTTGTTCTTAAATTTAATACTTCTGTTTGATGATAGGTGAGGGTCTGTGCAAACAACAAATGCGTTATCAAATCCTTATTTGACTTTCCTCTGGAGCTTTTCCGCGTATGGCTTAAGCGAGCACGTCGAATTCGCTTGTGAGAGGCCTCTAACGCTTCTTCCGATAAATTTCCTGTAAATCAGTTTTCAATTTTTTATTCTAATTTTATCATAAAATGTAAAAATCAATCAATGGGTAAATCAAAATATTGTATGACTTCACATCCATGCATTAAAACTGGGCATATAGTACCAACTGTAGCACTCTAAATACAAATTCCTGGTTTCCATTAGCAGCTTACTAAACTCCTCAGTCCTAATTTTTCTGCCACAAGATAAAATTCGCAAAACTAATGCGAATTTATTTATTAAATCTTTATTTATGCCAGTTATTTCCGCAGAAACATCGACATTAGCAAAGAATTTTCGTGCCGTGTTACCTTCATTAGTTGTGCCATAACCTTGCCTGACATAATCTATTAGCAGACCCATTCTCTGCCTGAATTCCTTTTGTATGCGATTTTTTGTATCGGCAAAAATCGCATCATTTTCTTTTCTTACACGCAAAGTTTTAAATGGCAAATGATATGCTATGAGAGTTGATAGCCCATACTTGTAGGAATCGGTATGTGCGCATCTATTTAGATTTATTTTGTTCATTTCAATTAGACTTGCATTGCACAGGAAACACCTACCTACCGACCCATCGATCATTGTTACAGTGCATAACAAATGACACCTCTAAGAGTTTTCCATTCAATTCAAGTAGTTCACACTCCAAGTTGGCTATTTGTGTTTTTATATCATTATTTTGTTGAATAACTAAAGCCTTATTTTCCTTACACATTACAAATTTAATTGGTCTGCAGAAAAGTGTAGATGGAGGGTTTTTGTTTACCCAAAGAACTGCCATCCATTCCCCATTTGCAAATAAGTGTCACTTTTTCTGGGGACTCTTTAGCATCACAGAGCTTTAATACACTCTGTGCTGTATTTCGCAAAAGTGGTTTCAATTCAACTTCTGCAGTACTTTCAGTTGCTTTAACAGGTGGTAATATATTGTTTTTAAAATTTTTTAATACGTACAAGCTTGGAAATAATTTATGATTCTCTGATAATAACATAAACGAATATTCGGGATGATGTTTCAATAATTTTAATGTAAATGTGGAAAAGGTACTGCAGGCGAAAAATTGTTATAAAAAAGCGTGCTTTTTCAAATGAATTTTTGGTATTTCTTTTAAATTTCTATTAAAAATAAATTCAAAGTAGAAAGTGAATAATACTTCAGCCGCTCTGTTTTAAAAATTTAAATGCCGGAAAAGCGCCGCAGGTGAATACTTCGCGACTTGATAAAACAATTTTTATCTTTTACCCATTAGTTTCGATTCATTTGTTATAATTTTAAGTAATAAAAAACATTTATACATATATATAGCTCTCAAGTAACCAAATCAAAGGAAAATGCGTTTAAAGTCTTAATAGTGTAACTAACGTAAATGAGAAAATTTTAAAAAGTAAACTATGTAAATGTTAATAAATATGTTGTATTTTTTGTTTCTACTCGCACTCCATATTTTCGTTATTTTTCCCCAAAAGCAATTAAATCAATTTGCGATTCTGTCCTCCACACAAAACGGTCATAATCTGAAACATGGAAAAAGAGGGCATAACCCCAATTGTCATTACGGTCGCTTTCGAAGCGGACAGAAGCTCAAATTCAAAATCGTTTGGGATTATGGCCAACCACCTCAAGATTTTTTCTCGCAGATAGTTAAATCAACAAGGAAAATTTTTCCAACTCGAAAATTTAATATGTTTTTAGCAACTTTTCGAACAATGCTGGCAGTAAAGTGAATACGAAAAATAATGAAATTGGATTAGGGGATTTGCAAAGGCCCTTGAACTGAAAAAATTACGTTACGTTTTGGCAGAAGTGTGCATTTTTCGCGGTTAAAACCAGATTTTAACTTGAAGCCGATGTGGTGGGGATAATTTAATAATAAACGGTGGGGGATAATTTAGTAATGTTTTCTTGAAGTGTTGCCAATGCAGTGGTAAAACTATATTTTGATCGAAGATCTCCAAGTTGTCGACATAAGTCTGAAACCAGCTGGAAAAAATATGTATTTTAACTTTTTGATACCGAATATCTTCCAGCGCAAAGATTTAAGTCTTATCACACAAAATTTAAAATATCTTTCAAATCGGCTTGCAACATTGAACATGATCAAGGTGGTACAATTTGCCACCATGGAGTAAGTGGCATCTAAATAAACGACTTCGAAAGCCTAACTCCTCCCCAACAAATGTCTGGTTCAGTCTAGAATAAGCTGACCGATTGTTTAGAAAATGTGTGTTATTACCACTTTTTTGCAAACAGCACTACTTTGTAGCGGCACAAAATGAGTTACAACATCCAAAAACGAATTTGACCCCAAGATTCACTAGGCCGACTGCAGCTATTTCTATGTGCAAGTCCAATTTCTCTCTTAATTTACCAGCTATATTGGTGAGTAGGTAACCAAGATTAATTTTGCGTTAGTATGGAAAATAATTCTAATATACTTCGTACGTCTTGTGCTAAAATCAGAATTTATTAAAACTGTTCCAGACACCGCACGCCGTTAATGTAGTATAGATCAATTTATCATTTGAATTTAGCGATTGTATAAAATCCACCAAAATCAGCCCTTCAAAATGAAAAAAAACCACCTGATCCTACATGCAAAAATTTTGAATTTCTTGTTTTATCCTTAACAGTCTATTAATAACCGGTACATTACAGCACTAGCCGCAGTTAATACTCTTAATGGAATGGAATGTTGTCTCTCAAACACACACTAACTATTCGCTATTTCTTAGTTCTATAAGACATCAGATACACATGAACTCGATGTATGACCTCTTCTTGTGCTACTTTCAAAAACAGCTATATCTAAAGGAAAATACATTTACTGCCCTCCTACTGTGTTCAAACTAAATTAGAAAATGTCAAGTCGATTACAACAAGTTTGTCGAACATGCTTGTGTCACAAGCAAACAAGTCCTAAAGAGCAGGCTAAATAAATATTTCGTGTGAAGAAAACACAGTCCTAATCATTCGAATACGTCTTGTAGCGCTAGTATCGTATTTACACTCAATACAAAATATATAAATATTTTCGTAAAACGTTGAAATATTATCTTAGCTGGCAATGACATGACATAACAATACGTAATAAGGCAGAGAGAAAAATAAGAGACGACCTACTAGTACTTGTACCCAACGAACACGAAGAGCCAGTCTTTCATTGGATGTAGTGTAAATGCAATTGTGTTGGATCCACGCATTGGCATTGGTAGTAGTATTCGTTGAGTTTCGAGAAATCTAATTAAATATTCGGTCTTGCCACATTCGATGAGGAGTTTCAAGTGTTCTTTAACAGCTATGAAATATGCAAGATGCGATTGAAATCAGGAGCAGCACAAGTGTCGTGGTCTGGTTTTTTTTGTGGGTATTGTCACTACGGCCCTTACAACACTAAGGAGTATAATCAAGTATTTTACAAGTAACGACATTTGAATATACATATGAAACTCGTTTGAATCAGTGGAATGGAAGATATGGACGTTTGCAATTAATTCCGCTATTTGAGAAACAGCGGATCAGTCAGGTACACCAAACGATAAAGGTTACCTTAACAGGTATTGAAATATTTCGAACATACGATCAAAATAACATTCTGATAATCGTGGCATCAGTGACGTAACATTCCGCATGTTTATATAAGTGTCTTTCAGACCTACCTCTGATTTGTATTCCCTCACCCATAGGGATGGGGATACATATCATTTGATACGGAAATCACCCCAAATTCCATTTCCGGTTTCAATTTAAACTGGTTGACACAAACTTAACGAAGATTTAAAATATGCTGATATTTCTTTAAAACATTATTCAGTAGAGGATTGGAGTATATATAGGCAATATATCTCCTAATATCAATTTTAATACGGATCTGGTGGACTTACCCAATAATTTTATAAACGTGGCAACATCTTTCTGCTTTTTATTATATAGTGTTGCTTGATCAAATACTGCCCAGTACCAAATATCACTAATATCGGTTTGGTATAATGGGATTTATCGCGTCGCCCGGCGAGACGTGTCACGGTGGAGGATTCCTCGGAAAAGAGTAACTAATTTAGTCATTTCTTATCGGATAATATGCTGGTAGATACGACGAATTGCGAAAAATACAACAGATTCTTTTTGGATTTAGTATTAGACAGTATTTTCCCTAACACCACCCAACTATTGAATATGAACCATGTCATAAATCTCCAAAAATGTTGATCAAAATATATTAAATACAAAGCGAATCTTTTGTACTGGTTTTAATTTACATTTGTACTTAATGGAAACGCAGAATCTATTTTCATTGCTCAAAATTTCAATTTGAATGTATTGCAGTTTTGTATTTCTAGTTTGTACTGTCTGCCTGGAGAACAATTTGTTCTTGGTTGATTGCCAGATTGTTGGGATCATTGGTATGCTGGCGTTTAGAGCGGCCATAGCTCGTCGGATGGGGTTGTAGTTTCCAACACTCTGACCCGCAGACAGTAACACAAAAATCCCAAAAATGCATACCAGCTTGGTCATTTATTACAAGATGGAACCCGAAGCAAGACCTGGAACGGGAAGAATATACAAAATGGAACGAAAATTCCTGCTACCTTATCCAATCGCACACTCAGAACATGCTTGGCTGTTGTAATGCCAAGAGAACCTACCACTTGGAATACGGGGGTATCCCACCATGACACCATTGTAGATTGTTAAGGGTGGCCCAGATCCGTTTCTTTACTTACTTTGTTTCCCTCCTCCTACTACCACTCTAAGACGTTTAGGCCATCATATTAAAAAAACTTAATTTTTTTTCAAAAAAACATTAAAAACTCATATCTTTTATTTACAGAAATCTTCAGAATCATAATAGTGCGTATCCACAGAAAAAAGATATATCCAATATGAAGATTTTAATAATGAAAATATGTGGAAACTTCGACAAAAAACTTTAATGTTGAAAATCAAATAAGTCCGCCATGATGCCAAAAAAACTTCAATGAGAAAAATATAAAGAGTTATGACGAAAATGCTTCCGATGACAGTTTAATGGCTTCCTTCCAGTGTGACTTCTTCTTCTTCCTTCCAGTGTGATTTGAGTTGGAGACGACTGCGGAGGATTATCGTGAGGTAGTTGCGGTATTCGTAATGTAATTGTATGTATAGGTATCTGTATGCCGTAGCATTAAATAAAAGTATGCTTAGAATATGTCATAAATATTTTTTTAGTATCCTAGCTAGAGACGACATATTCATATCTTCTTTATCTCTAAAACCTAATGTACTAGGAGTGAACACATCCCTCAATCCGTTGGCATTCTCCCCTCCAATGTATCGGGAAGTAACAAACACCCAGAAAATTTAACAATGCCTACTCTACGGATACTGATTTTAAAACAAACGCTTTCTTTTATTTCCAGATTACCGTCTTGTAAACTGTGTATTCAAATTGTAAAAAGTATACCTCGTTTCTGGATACCTCTGCACTCCAGAAGCGGTAGTGCTTTGAAGGATTGACTTGCCCCACGATGCGACAGAGGTTCAGGTGATGCGGCTGGCTTGTGTTTTATTCAGTAGTTCTTCAATTTATTTTTTTGTTATAAATTTTTAAATTTGAAACTATTAGTTTCTTTTGAACAAATTAATTTTTGAAAATTTAAATTTTCGTATTTTTGGTATTCATTAAATGTTAATTTCATTGCTTATAAATGTTCATTACATGTAAATATGTAAGATTGTTTCACTTAGTGTCTCTTCTTTTTAAACAATAAAAAATGTTGCCTTTCAAAACAGTCACATAAACTGTGTTGTGTTTCTTTTTTTCTCGAGTGTAGACGCTGTGTTGCTCTCCAGGGAACCTCCGTCTTGCTCCAAAGTCAATCCAAAAAAAGGAAAGTGCCATTTTCATCAACTTTTTCAGCCATACTTTTTCCTCCTATCTCAATGACAGATGGCTCAAACCGTTCCCTACATTCCAGTTTGAAAACAACTGAACATTGTAGCAGGGTTGTACTCGGCTAATGTTCCGCATTTTCAAAGAAAACCTCACCTATAGGTGGCGCTATGTCCACAGTGGCGTTGTGTCCTAACGTGAACACCACAAGTTGGACATTAGAGTTGGCTAGTTCATGAACTATATAGTTCATTTAGGGTGACCAGACACCACCGTCATATACATAATGCACGTGTTCGATATGACGAGTGTGTTCGTGATTGTAATGTCTGGGCACCTTAAATGAACGAGTTCGAGAACTAGTGAACGAGTTCGACACAAGTCTATTGGACATTGTATGTACATTTCAATAGAAATGCTATCAACATCAAATTAATTAATCCCATGTATTGACACAGTTATTGGTCAGTATGAGTATACAAATATATAGCGAATAAATTTTTCGACTGGGCTTTTAATTTGCTTCATATATTCATATAAACTAAGCTACAACATTCCACTTTCTATTTTTATATTCACCAATTGGCTTCAGTTTAAACCTTGACTTTAATTTGAACAGTAGGCAATAAAGTGTACATTTTAATGATGGGATCACCCATAAGTTCATGTCAAAAATTAAATGTGAGTGTACGCTTTTGACTATGCAGCAAATATAGCTGTAACTTTTTGTGATGGCTCCATAGAGATCTTTTCCTCATGTTTTACCATGTTACATGCATACATACAACCGAACAACATTATAACAAGCAGAGGGGTTGTACACATCTTAATACTAAGTTTGCTGGTTGAACCAATAATGAAACGTTGCATGCTTGAGATGAATATTAAAGAAACGGTAGCAGGAGTAAAAGCTGCAACACAACTAGATGACGGACAGTGCAGAATGCTATAATCATTTGGCAAAAAGTGTTACTAAAAAAAGTGAAATAAGCGAAATCGAAAAAGCTGTATGCTGCAACAAAACAAAACTAGAGAAAATTTCACTTTTGGATTTCAATAACAACAACAATTGTTACCACACACATTGTTACCACATTCAGTCTCAGTTTACAGCTGCATCCATAGCTCCATTTTATAAAACACGATGATCAGAGATTTTTTGCATTTACCTTGGCAGAAACTTGTTAGTTATAGATTTCGATTCTTCGTAATAGCTTGGATGTTATTAGTCATACTTGAAATGCTATAGAATATATCATATGGTAGATCATCAGTGAGACATCATTTGGTCTGCCTCCGGCGTGTTAGGTAAAAATATTACTTTAAACGAATAAACTTAATGTGCACGACTTTTTGTAACTATAATGCCAATTGTTGAAGCGATTAAATCTTTTGTCATCTTGAAGACATCATTCAGCAATTGGATTTTAGGAAGGTATATATGGTGTTTTTTTAAAGCCGATATGTCTTTGCTGGCTGGTATGAGAACAGTTACTAAATTGGCTATTTTTTCAAAGATTTTGGGACGTGCATTTAATCATTATTTTAAATATATGTATGAACCAGTTTCGTGGCCGTCGGTTGTGCAATGGTAATGTGCGCGGCTCTGGTGCATGAGAACGTGGGTTCGATTCCTGCTCTGACCACCTTAAATTTCTTTCGACAGCGGTCACCTCGCTGAGTGACGGCGACACTATAGAGTATCTATTTATGGTAAAGCTTCTCAAAATACCGTTCGAAATCGGTGTAAAATTGTAGGTCCCAATCAATCACTGAGTGTAAAACTAGAACGAGTACAGCTCACTGGTTTCTGAAAAGCTCTCCCTAATCCCTTCAAGGGATGTAACGGGAAACCATTTATTTTATGAATTAGTTTCTTTTGGCGACACACTACCTATCCTTAATTGTCTGCTATAGTTGTCGTTATTGTTTCTAGCTTGTTATCCCCATTTTCCCGCGTTAGCTCATCTGTTAAAAAAAAGTATGTCGATGATTCCTCTCCGATCTCCAACTGCAACAAACAGCAGCGCCGTCATGATCCATGTTTCGATGATTATACTTGAACTTTCTCTTTAAAACAGGGACTACCCTTGCGCTTGAACGGATTAAACATCGGGTTTTAAAGTATCTTCTAGCACACAACTAATATTACAACTGACACATCATCACTATTAGAGTTGGGTAGTTCATGAACTACCTAGTTCATTTAGGGTGACCAGACATCACCCTCATAAACATAATGCACATGTTCGATACGGCGAGTATGTTCGTTATTGTTACGTCCGGGCACCTTAAGTGAACGAGTTCGAGAACTAGTGAACGAGTTCGACACAAGTCTAATCACTATGTATACACAATTGTGACTTCGCCAAATCCATTCATTTAATTCAAACAGAAATATTTTCGGAACAAAAACATTTATACCGTTCTCCATCTGTCGCGCATAGCTGATGGGTCGTGGTGGGCTCAAATGGTGGTTGGCACTATTTTAACCAAGCAACAATAAAACGATTTTAAGGAATTCCTTGTAGTGGACTCTGAGTTGTTTTCATTCAATTGAGCCAAACAAAATAACGTGATTTAAATTTTGACTTGGACCAACAATTTGGCTGCAATTCCACATCTTCAACGCCAGGACGGTATGGGTTACCTTTAAAATGTTGCCTTTGCACTTTGCATTGGGCAAACATGTTTTGTCGAATTTGGTTTTAAACCTAAAGAAATGGCTCGGTGGAAAGAGATTTAGCTCCAAGGATTGAAGTATTGATCATACAAAAATCCCTATTTTATGGACCGCGAAAAAGCCTATTATTGGAAGGGAGACAAAAATTGGAGAAACGTTGGACCAAGTGTATTGAGCTAAAAGGATATTATGTTGACAAATAACTTTTTCTTAATTCGTAACTGTTTCCAAAACATCTGTGTTTTAGTGGCACAGTTATAGTATGTAAGCAAAATTCCAATGTGCCATATGAATCCGTTACGAACTCGTAATGAAATTCCTCTCGAAACTGCGAATCGTTTTTTGTACTTTTACGGATCCGTCTCGAACTCGGAACGAACTTCATATTCGAATACGTTTCGGAATCTTTTTTTGGATCTAAAATAAATTCGAGACGGATTCGTTTCTGTCAATGTTTGGGGGTATCGAAAACGCGAATTACGCGGCAGTATATGAAATTGAAACAAAAAACTTTTTTGCAATCAAATTTATAAGAGAATGGTGGAACAAAGTTTAAATAAAATGGTGAATTCAATACAGCTCGTTTTTATTCCCTCAAACCAAAAGTTATTATTTTGCATTGAAACATCCCAATAACAGTTACGTATATAGCGGCAAAGTGTATATAATTGACACAATTAGAAAAATTTCGGCAGACTACGTTGTATGTGGCCACCCTATAGTAGCACGTAACCTTTTCACTAATGAAAAATGTTTAAATGTTCTAACAAATACTGGCATTCGGTTTAAGGGGAGCTGCAGCAACATGTGACTAGTAATGTATCACGGCGCGAAAAAGCAAAAAATGGTAAAACTATATTTTCTCAGAACAGAATCGATGAAGGATTTTGTTTTTTTTTTGTATATAATCAGGACGATTCCCCCAATCATATCCATCAATGAAATCCACTGTGCAAGACATTTTAGGTTGAACTCCGTTCTGACCCACCGTGGTATGTAAGATAATTAAAATTAAAATATGTAATGAACTATATTTTCTACCTCTAAACCATTGAAGTTTTTTAATATATATTAATTTTAACTGATAAACAAATTTGCTATAACCTATAGTTAACTCGTTTTAGTATTGTATTTTTAAATTTAGCGGTTTAGCAAGTCAGACATGAGTCTGAGATATTAAATATTTCTGGCCCAAATGTCTGTCGTCAGAAGTTGATGGGAAGAGGGGGTGTGTCTGTGGGTCGGTTACCCCTGGATCGAACTACGAGTTTGGTTCCCTCACGTAATGTTTTCCATTTCAAATTTGCTTTCCAAAACTTCCATGCCGCATTTTTATGTTTTTACGGACTCGTAATGGATCCACCAAATAGCAATTCCACTAATTCAACTTTTATGTTTTTACAGACTAGTAATGGTTTCGAGACGGATCCACCAAATCGCAGTTTCGCTTAACCACTTTTTTTATGTTTTTACGGACTCGTAGCGGGTTCGAAACGAATTCGAGAACTCACGTTTCGCCTTTTTACGATTTTACTGGCTTGTTAAGAGTTCGAAACGGATCCGCATCCGTTTTTGTTCAAATTTTAAACCTAGTAAACCTACAATCAACCTGTTTATAACACACTGCGTAGTGTGAGAAGACCCTAGAGAAATAAAAGAGATCTAACGCTCAAACACAATTTTGTGAATAATTTATTTGGTATGGTAGCAGACAAGTTAATTTACAAATTAGTTGATTGACCAGTGGCCGTCGGTGGTGCAATGGGTAGTGTGCGCGCCTCTTGTACAGGAGATCCTGGGTTCGATCCCTGCTCCAACCACCTTAAAATTTCTTTCGACGACGGTCACCTCGCTTAGTGACGGCGACACTATCGAGTATATAGCCATGATAAAAGCTTCTCAAAATACCGTTCGGAATCGGTGTAAAACTGTAGGTCCCAATCAGTGAGTGAAAACTGGAAAGCGCACAGCTCAGTGATTGTGAGAAGTTCTCCCCGGTCCCTTCATGGGATGTAATGGGAAACCATTTTTTTGTTTTTTAGTTGATTGACCTGCGATCACTTCAATATCAGTACGAAGTTGACATTTGCAGATGCTGTTAAATACAAAAATTCTGGTTTAGCGGTAATGATGTGTGGAGCGGTAATGATGTGTGTGATGTGATTTGAACATATTTGCAAACTACTACTCCAGGGATACTACAGCTCACTCATGCACTCCAACTTTGTCCACATTATTTCTAACAAAACTCGCAGAAGAAACCTTTGTATAAGGAAGAGAGAGTTTGAATTCCCAATTGCGTATTGAATCATTGATATGATGTGTTGTTTGAAAAGAAAACCAACAACTCTTACTCACTCGCTATCGAATTTGTTTGAACTAAAAGTAAAAAGATTGAGTAGCAGCACCAGAGTAGCATAAAGCTATCTATAAAAGAAAAGAACAATCGAAGAAACAAGCACATTATTTAGTGCCAAAGTGAGTTTATGAATATTTAAAAGGTACTCAACCCAACGAGAAAAGGAATGGGAAGAAAAACATGACTGGATAGATAAATATATACATTTTGCTGTCGCTGTTGTGCTGCAGATTGTTGGTAAATCAAAATATATGAGGTTCGGCAAAAATTATTTGGAAGTAGCCAACAATTTTCTACAATCAAACAATTTACTCAGTATCAGTCACAAAATTGTTCTATAATTGACCAAATTGTACTATATTCGTTGAAATTAATTTTCGATGACTCGGTTATACATTTCGGCCGTACCGGCCGCTATTTCCAACTTCATAGGCTTGTTGGCATAGACCAATGATTTGACGTAGCCCCAAAGAAAAAAGTCTAGAGGCGTTAAATCGCACGAACGAGGCGGCCAATTGACTGGCCCATTTCTTGAGATAACACGCTCAACAAACTTACTCTTCAATAAATCGGTTTTAACGTGTGCTGTGTGGCTTGTGGTACCGTCCTGTTGAAACCACATGTCGTCCAAGTCCATGTTTTCCAATTCGGGCCAAAAATAATCGTTAATCTTGGCGCGATAACGATCGCCATTCACAGAAATGTGACGATCGCTATTGTCGACGATAAAATATGGCCCAGTGACGCCAGCGGCATGCAAACCGCACCAAACAGTTATTTTTTGTGGATGAAGTGGTGATTAATGAAGCACATGTGGACTTTCACCAAACCAATAACGCATATTTTGCTTATTGACAAATATGAGTTCAAATCCCAAAAACATGATGTGTGAATCTATAAGGAATTACAACTTCAAAAAATATCTCGGATCAAAGACAACTAAAATTGGGCAAAGTCGGATATGTATTCGAAAAAAAATTAATGGAAAAATTTTAGTTTTTAATTAATATTAATTTCAGAAACCAAAAAGCCGTAACTACAAGGACAAATTTATGCATAACATAAAACAAATGGTTAGGATAAAAAAACTGCATTTCGGCCGTCAAATTATGTATTTTCAACTTATTTATCGTAATCATCGAAAAACATGCAAAACTGATTGAAACAATTTAAAATGCTTTGAAGAAAATTAAAGAAAAACACTGTTTCCCATTACATCCGATGAAGGGATTGGGGAGATCTTCTCAGAACTAGTGAACCAGCGCTTTCTAATTTTTCACTCACTGATTGGGGCCTACAGTTTTACACCGGTTCCGAATGAGAAGCTTTTTAATGGTTAGGTACTAGATAGTGTCGCCATCACTATGCGAGTTGGCCGTCGTCGAAGGAAATATAAGTTGGTATCGAACCCACGTTCTCATGCACAAGAGCTGCGCACACTAGCCATTGCACCACCGACGGCCTTTAACTTAAATTTTTAACTTAATTAATAAATGTTATTCCTGTTTTACAAAAATTTTAAATTCAAAACAGGAATCAAAACCAAGTCAGTTTGTTTTATTTTGTTTGTGTGTTTTTTTTATCTAAAAGAGAAGTTAATGCTTTTTGGTTTATGAAATTATTCAACTTGCTGTTATGGGCTTTTGCTTTTTGTCAATTAAATCGTTATTTTTGGGCGTATACATGTAAAATGTTGTCTGTAGATGTGTTTTTGTCACGTATTTAATAAACAGTCATCAGATTAATTTTGAATTTTATGGTACTTACAACCGGCTGTATTTTACTTGACAATATATATATTATAGTAAATTTTTGCCCTTGTAGACTGAAAGGAAAACCTACATTACACGAGTGCAATTATATGTCGCCACAATAAATATTTTCATTGAAACTGGTTGAAAGTGCAGATACATTGCGTCTAGAAAATTATATAGTTAACTAATAGCATTGACTATGGTTTTCGTATATGTAATACGTGTTATAACAGAGATGAATCAAAGAAACAGATTTGATAACTGCAACATTTTTTAAATTTTGGGTCCATTTCTACCTCCGTAAAAAGTTAAAATTTTTATTGTTTCTGCCAATTTTGTGTTTTGCTAGTGAGTGGTTGCTAAAAACGTTCCAAGTGAATTTATTGGAGTAAAAATCAATTGCATAAGTTTACGCCATACACATTAGTTTCATCGCATTAATGACTACGTATTTGATTGGTGGAATTGAAATTATTTTGACTCCTCAGTTATATGATGATTATATTTCTAAAAAGTTTACGTAACAACTGACAAATATATAATAACTCACTTGCTTTTCCAATAATTATATAAACTAAAACAAGTACATAATTCATAAATGATTTGAAAATATTGAGAAAAACCACTACATTACCCCCTTAAAACAATTCGTTTAAATTAAATGTGGTCGATTTTTCCCCTTTGTGTTTATATCTGATATTTTCCCTTCTATATATGCTGATTTTAACCCATCAATGGAAACGATCTTTATTATAAAATTGATATCGTGAGTTTTTGGCCAAAACCACAAAAGGCAATCCCAACTTATTCATATCCATCCTGCCAAAAACATACCTACAGTCGTTGAGATGCTTGGGTATGTATATTTTTGTCATGGTACTGTGCTGAAAAATCCTTGTCCTCACATTTTGAAAATGCCCTCTGTTTTTCTCCACAAATTCCGACCCACCACACTTTTGCCCAGAATCTACCACTAATTCTCCTGTATTTCAATTTCCGATGAAAACGCTCTACCATACCTTTAAAATTGTAAAAAAGTTCTTTGAAAACCGAGGAAGTAAACTGTGCACCATGATCAATTGTGTTTCGAACACCGAATCTAAGAGTATAGTTATTCGCAAAAGTTTTGGAAACCGACCTCTCCGTGACATCTCTTACGGAATATGCTTCCGGCCTCGGAGTAGTTCTATCAACAATCATTAAAATGTAACGATACCCCTTTGAAACTGGTAATGGACTCACGCTAACTATGTGCACATGTTCAAATCTCACCGAATGAATTTTAATTGTTTCTTCCTTGATTTACCGTGTTTATATACCTTTGATTTCTGGAAATGTAAACAGTGTGCCATTCACTCTTTTATCTCCTTATTCGTGGAAGGCCAAAGATAGCCAGCAACCACCAGTCACTTCAAGGCTCTTCTACCAGAATGTGGTATATAGTGAAGCTTATCAAACACTAACCTTCTCAAACTTTCAGTCATACACTGCCGATAACTTTAAAAGCGCCTCCTCTTGAGTATGTTCTCATAAAATAATAACGCTAATCATTGGTTGTTTTGTTACAAAATAGATCGTTTATCTACATAAACTCGACTCGTAAAAAAAAGAAAATAAAACAACACACAAAAACTCAAGTTAATTTTTTGACTCATTTCAATAGCATGTAATGATGTCTGCTTAGTCGAACTTCCTTTCATAAGGGGATCGAAAAAACTTCGTTGTTCCTAAAATTTGTAATATAGAATTGTTTGAAGAAATTGTGATCTTATGTTGAGTCTTAATTGAAAATGTATAAATTTTTTTTGCATTTGATTTTTCCATTTTACCAATAAAAACTTTACTCCGATGAAAACTTCAAGCAAGTTAGGAGAAGCAAATACATTTTCAGGTGCGTTACTTTACAACACCACAAAGGTACTTCCTTAAATATTGCAACGAAGACTTGCTCATCTCAATCTGGAAGTGAATAAATAATGTTCAGAATCATATTAAAGGTATACGACCTGAGACATCCATACCTCCAAAACGTTCAATAACATTTGTGAGAATATCTTCTTCGGAAGGGGTCGTATTACAAGCCACCAGACAGTTACTTCAAAATCTTCAAAAAGTATCAAATTCGGTAGCTCTTTCACCAACAAATTCAATAGGAACTTGTATTTTCGTGTTAGCACTTATTCCGTGCAGCTCTTTGAATTTATCCAACCATCCTACACTCGCCTCAAACTCTAAGTTTCCCAATAGTTGAGCGAATTCTTTGGCCTATTCTCTCGTAACTTCCCGGACAGAGGAAGATTTCTTCCGCGTGTAGCTATTGTTCATTTCAGTGTGGCATCATCAAAGTCTTCGTAAAGACGAGTGCGAATCCTTTTGCATTTAGAGCTCATTGTCCATCGTCTGCCGTGTTTAAATGCTCAGCTTTCTTACCTTAAAATCTTGATAGAGTGTGGGAAATCCAAACTGCGCGGCAATTTATTTTTCTTCTTTTCGCCCTTTACAACTTCACTGATTATCACAAACTTTTGCTGTAGTAAAATTCAATTATGCTTCAAGATTTTTCCAGCTTTCAGCCCCTACTTCAACTGCAAACTAAAAACTGATGCGAACATTACCAAGTAGTAACGACATTTTGTTTATCGATTGTTATCGTCACTCTAATTTGGGACTTCCCATTTGGGTAAGAAACAACAGTCGAAATTATTTTTACAGTGTTTTATTTAACTTGCTTTGTTGTCTGTCAGTCTGTATTGTTCAAATCTAGCAACTCATTTTTAACACAGTTGCAGTTGACCAAGCGAACTAAAATTTTGCACACTTGTCAGATTTGGATGACAATATATGAATATGAAAAAAAAAATTAAAACATTAAAAATTTATTAACTAAAAAATTAAAAATAAAAAAATAATTAAAAAAAATTTAATTTATAGTGTTTTATTTATAAATGCACTAAAAACTAGAAAATAATTTTTCCCTTAGCCTCAATAAGTATATTCTTCTTCATGATGGGGTTCTACAATACTTAGCACTTCAACAACAGTGGTCTAGATACTTTCAATAAAGAGAAAATTAATTAACTAATTCATTTTAATTACGCTCTTTACTGAAAGTATCGAGACCATTGTAGTTAAAGTGCTAAGTAGGCGGACCATTGTACAACCCCATCATGAAGAAGAATATCCTTATTGAGGCTAAGAGAAAAATAATTTTCTAGTATTTAGTGCATTTATAAATAAAACACTCTAACTTAATTTTTTTTAATTATTTTTGTATTTAAAAAATTCATTATCACATCCCAAAAAAGCTTGAACATTGCGGTAATGGTCGTAGTAAAAAAATTTAGTAAATAAATATTCTCTATAAGGAATTTCGTTATAAGGAGAACTGTACATACTGAAACTTTAACGAAATTGCAGTGTTCTTGGCATGAATTCGTTATACATAAAAAGTCGTTGTATGGAAGTTCGTAATAGAGAAGTTCGACTGCAAAAAAAGCTTTCGACCTTATTTGTTGTCTTTTTGATGCCTGTAGTTCTATTATCGGCAGCATCGCGTAAAACCTCGATATAACTTTGCGGCTTTTATTATTATTTTTTTTTTAAATTTTATTAATGAACAGTCCCATCTTATAAATTTAAATTTTCGCCCTTTCCTCTACTCCTAATGTCTTAGTTCGGACCCTTTCCATTAAGACTAAAAGTTTGTAATCGAAATATTCCAAATTTAAAATTTGACGTCGATCTGCAACAGACCCAAAAAAAGATCTTGAGTTTTTGGAGAGTTATACTGTATTAATTTTTTTTTACGAGTCATTTTTTCGAGTCAATGAAAGGAATCTTATTATGTAGTTTTTGTAATTAAACGAACTATTGTGAAAAAAAGCCATTGTTGGGCATTATTGTTTTAGGAGAAAACAAATCCTCCAGAAGGGGCCCTATTCAAATGAACGTACACTGCCGCTGGTTTCAACTTATCTCTAGAACCCTAATACCAAATATGAACATCATGTAAAAGAATTTCAACACTTCTGAATTTGAAACAACCATTAACTTCCACGAGTTTCTACAAAACTGAATCCTTATCCTCTTCATTTGCCAACTCAACTAAATTGAATTTATCGAATCGGATGGAATCATTTTCTGTAGGTCAAGAAAGTGTGCCTTCTACAACGTTCGTATCACGTTTGACATACCGTATGTTGCTCGTGAATTGTGCGATATATTTCATATGACGTGTTTGCCTAGGGTTACAGTCGAAGCGAGAATACAAGACTCCGTTTTTAGAAATGTCTTTAAATAATGAGCATACAAAAGAAATTTAGATTTAGTGAAACATGAAGAAATTTCGTTTATAAATAGGATGAAAAAAGTGGTCCTAAGATGCCATCCTGAAGAGCACCAAATGTTTGGTAATAAGGAGTAGATTTAAACCCTTGAATAGCTACTCTGCAGACCCTACCAGAAAAATATGGATTTAACCACAATAACAAAGTAGACTGAAAACCCATATGCTCTAGCTTAGAAAAGAGAATAATGTGGTGCACTTTGCCGAAAGCTTTAGCAAAATCCATGTAGATTCACTATACTTGGCTTCATTATTCAAAGGCCGAAATACCATATTCAGTAAATTTAGTTAGATTTGTTACAGTTGATCTACCAGTAAAAACCCCATGCTGATTCAGGGAAATAAAGGGCTTTGTGACAAAATACAAAACTTTCATAAACAAGATGTTAAACAATTTTGGACACACAAGTAAACTTTGGCATCGGTCTGTAACAAGTTATATCATCCCTTCTCCCATCCTTAAAAATTGGTGTGATTGTAGCAGAGTTCCATCGCTCAATAAAAACGCCTTCACTAAGGGATATATTCGATATTCGAGATAAGATATGATAAGATATCCATATCTTCAGTGATATGGAATGGGACGTTTTTCGTAAGTCATTTTAATCCTCTATCACGATTCCTTACGTGCCGTTTTTGGTGTATTAACATCAATACGCACGGATGGGGCAACCTATCAAAGTGAACACATGCAAACAACACACAGCGTTAGTATCTTATACGTGATTTTTGTACAACAATAGTCTCTGCCTGAAAATAGGTATGATGGTACTGATGTAGCGGCAGCAACCAAACAAGCACGTCGTCGTAGCCAAAGAGTATTAAATAGTATAGAGACCTCATGGAACGAATTGTATAACTCCAAAGTACTGCCGACATCTGGAGAATGATTCAAATCGTATTACTCTCTTTTTCTGATAACCTGGCCCGTTCACAATTTTGATGTGAAACATTGATGCCTTTTGAATCATTTATGCTTTTTGTATTGTGTCATGTACTAACATATTCTAAATGCTGCATTTAAATTGAAATATTATATAAAGAGAATAAGACTCGTTTATGCTCTTTTACTCAGACTCTCTACATGAGAGCAGAAAAAGAGTGCAATAAGTTCTCTATACTATTCAATACTTTTTTGTCATCGCTCTGTATATGACAAAACAAAAACTATTATTGCAGTGAGCTAAATATTTCTTTATTTATTTTCAGAATATTGCATCAAATGTTAAAGCAAATGTAAGACAAAAGAATGGGCAATAGCAAAAGAGCCTTCAGCAGAAACACTATTCTTTTTTTATTTTCCAATGTAACATTTACTAATGTCTTCATAGAAATGGAACTGGTACCGTGTAACAAAAAGGTATTAACACATCGAAAATGTTGCTTAGACAATTTCAGTAGGGGTAGTTAAAGAAAATAAATCGATATCTTCAACATTTGGTGGTCCTGTTTGTACGGTTTCAATCCAGTGTTTAGATAGTGATCTAAAATAGCCAGATTATGTGGTTAAATATTCAGCAAATGGTTATCTGACGACCTAAAAGTAGGCGGTGGATTATTAACGTGGGATATTTATATACATTACAAGTCTTTTTCGTAATTTTTTTTTAAATAGTTGTGAATTTTAAGTTACGCAAAATGCTTTAATGTAAAAGACCGACCGAAAGCGCTTGGTGTTTGCTTAGAAATGAGGTATTAGACTTATCTTTCTCCCTCTGCCCAATTTGACCTCAGTTCAGTTAAACGGCGAAATACTATATATTTGTTTCAATTGTGAACTATGTGTTACACTACACCTTCTCTATTACTGGTATGCAACAGCTAAAAGCGATAAGCTTTTGTTGCGTCATTAACACATCAAAAAATTAATATCGAGTTGTGATCAAATACTGATTTTTGGAGATACAACGAACCATCCATAGATCATATGTGCACTTTATCCGTAAAACAATTTTTTTATCGTAAATACAGATTAAAGGGTCATATCTCAATTGCTGTCCCCCGTTCCTGTTTTACCTGTAATATCAGTCAACTTCATCCTATGAACACTGCTGTCTTGGTTTTATTTACTTTCCTAAGTGCCCTCGTTCAAAATCCTAGCACAAACTCTGACAATGTCTAAAAATGTTATTAATGTTTATGCTAATGATAACGCTGAGAGTTTCTAAGCCATTTACGCAAAATACTCATACCCATACACATTTCTACACAAAGTTACACACAGCCACATATACACATAAATCTGCAAATACATTTATCAAAATACGACCCGCGAGTACCATTTGATATATACGAATTTACGCCTTGAAATGAGGATGCTCTTTTGGTCCAGCTGCTGTTGTTTGCTTCTGCCCATAAAGTTGACTTTCTTGTTTTTTGTTTCGTTTCATTCTTTACATAGAAAACTTTAGAAAATGTAAAAAAAGTTTTTATACGCGTGCAGTCCCAAAACAGCAACGGGCACATTTATTGAGTAGTTTTATGCAAAAGGCTATTATGAGGCTGCGGCTGACTGTGGATCGGGAGTAGTACTGTGAGTATGAGTGACTAAACGATGAGTATCTGAATGATGTTTGTTTGCTAGTTTAATGGAAACTCTCACAAAGAACTTTGCATCCCAAAGCTCTCAACAACATACACATTTCTAAATAAATGACAACAACCATAAAAGGGTTTTGTTGTTCTCCAAAATGGCAGTCGGCCATCAATTTCAATGGAGTAGGTCGCTCGGTCGGGGCTGATCGGGTTATCTGTACACACAGTCAACACTCTCTGGGTCTACAGTAATGTTGATGATATGTTTTGTCATAAATCTCTCTAAACATCTCAATTTGCAATTTTATGGGATTTTTATCAATTTGCGCTATAAATGTATTACAGTTTACACAGGGAATATCGGAGGATGACAATGATTTGTTCCAAGAAAAGCGGGCGTTTCTTAATTTGACTCTTGAGATTTTGAGTGGATATTTGGTTTAAATGCAATTTAAAAAAGATTGTTGCAAACAGCGCGACCGGAGTTAGACTTCAGGGTGCCATATGCAATATGGACTTTACGATATCGACAATATCGACGCCCTAGGCAAGGTCGGTAATTAAACACATGGAAAGATCAAATACTTCAACCGATACTAATTGCTTCTACTGCTTACATCATTGTATCTAACGTTCTTGCTTTTAAGTTATCCTTCAGGTTGTTTCTTTACTTCTCTTCGTTTTTGGCGTTGCTATATGTATTGTCTATTTACATTTGGTTTCTTAAATGGTCTTATCAGAGGTCACCACCATAAATTGAATACACTTCAACAATTTCTTGAATCGAGTTTCACGAATCTGGTCAGAATATACATTATTCCGATTTAGCGTCACACTTCCTTTACACTGCTTAAAAGTTCGCACTTCCATCATATATCCGGCTCCTCATGACTCCGGATTCTAGGTTTTGGTTGCGACGAAATCGCCCTTTTCTTGTCGTAATTACAATTAAAATTTTCTTTTAGGCTAGTAATACAATTGTTTCTTTAAGATTGCATCATCCTGTCGTAACATCTTGGTCGTAATTCTTATTAATCTAATATAGGGTCATAGCTTCCACGCCGCCTTTAATCAAAATTCAAAAATATTAATGAATTTTAAAATTTATAATTTTAGTTAATTTTCCTCGAAAGTACCTTATTAGCGAAATTCAAAAAAAAAAATCATTATCCCAACCACATTTTCCAATCAAAAGCAGATGTTGCAAAGCGTATTCTATTATGGATAGTGAATACTTGCCATGTAACCTCCAAGCATCATCTCGTGAGACATATTCAAGACAACAGTCAGTATTGCCAATTTAGTGTTTTTGTCACTACATCTAGTTCGTTTTGATGTAACAAAAAAGGGGGAAATGAATCTAAAGCAAAAAAAGAAGAAAGCACTAAGTTTGCGATATTGCAATTTGTATTGGGTCCTTTTTTCGTTAATTTGCTTATTAAAATACTCCTCTTGACAATCCAGTCAATATCAGACACTAACTAGTGATAGTATTTTTCGCTTAGCTGCTTTGCGCTTAAGTGCCTTTTGCCCTTAGCTGCACAAAAGACAAACTACTCTGCACATTGGTTCGCTTTTATTAGAAAATATTACGTTTACGTGCGTTTCGTTTAAGTGCACATTTCAGTTAATAGCACTATCTTAGCTGTCACTTACAAGCATTGTTCATACAGTATATTACCTTTAGCTGCCTTGTTTTGTTTTTTCGTTTTCATAAAAGCTCAGGGAGAACTTGGGAGCAAATAAAAAAATATGAAGCCTGTGGCGCATAGGTCAGACGTAGAATACATTAGTCATTTTGCAATTAAAATATATGAATTAAATATAATTTTTGATAAATGATTTAAATCTATCAAATTTATCTTTAATTTTTATGTTAAAAATTTAGGATAGTTTTTAACAAAATTTGGGTACACTTTATATCAATTCGATGCACTTTTGAAAACAAGTGTAAATACTGCATGTGGCAACACTGGTTCTGTAATGTTCACATAAAACATGCATTGTCATTATACTTCTTCTCTTTCTCACACTGGTTCTGTGATGAACACACAGATAATCGTACTGCTCTTACACATGATGTTATAATACATCAAATACAAAGCATATGAAAATTAATACAAAATTTGAAGGAGTTAAATTTTGATTTACTTATAGAATCAAAAAAATTATATGTAGCAATATGATTATTTAAATACAAATCAAAAGAAGATATATTCAATATGTTACGACCATACTTGAATTTTCTTCAATGCATGCATAAAGTATTAAAAACTTATAATGAATGTGACAAACATTTTCTCAAAATTTTGTGCTCCAGATCAACACCCCTACCTTACCGTATAACGTATTCTACGTTAAAACATATTTTTGCAACTGTTTCCCAAATACTGTGTGAGAGCAATTCAGAGAGATAAAATGTTTTTTTTTTTATAAAAACATACATACATAATTGCGTGACTAAGAGATGGGGGTGAAAAAATCGTTGTGTTTTTTGCATGTTCGTTACAGTTACATACAATCATAGCGTCACATTTCTTTTGGGAGTTAATATGTATGTATGTACATACATACGAAAATTTGTTTTTAGTGTTGTTTTAAAACAGATCTTTTATCTATTGAAATTATGAATTCAGTTAGTAGTTGTTCGCCTTCGAAGCAAAATGTCTAAAAAACGTGTAACACCGCTTTCGTTAAAGCAAAAATTACAAATTATAAAGGAAAATGAAGCGAATATTTCTAAAAAGACGATAAGTGAGAAATATAAGTGCGACATTTCTACCGTAAATAGAATATTGAAAAATAAAGCCGAAATTTTGAAGACTTCTGAAAACTCACCGAATTTGCACCAACAACGAAATAGAAAGGGGAAGCATGAAAACGTGGAAAAGGCGTTAGCATTATGGTTTGATCAGCATCTCCAAAAGAATTGCATCATAACAAGTTTAATGCTGCTTAATAAAGCCAGAGAATTTTCCATAAATTTTGGTGAGGATTTCGAACCTGACACATCTTGGCTTTTTAGATGGAAGAAGAGGCAAAATATAAAGGTTGGAAAAATGCACGGGGAGGCAAGTGCTAGCAGTGAAGTAGCTGCGTCCGATTATGTTGGAAGCGTTTTACCAGACCTAGTGAAAGACTATGACCCAGAAAACGTTATGAACGCCGACGAAAGTGGACTTTTCTATAAGGCCTTGCCCGCATCTACTTATTACAGGCCAGATAACGTACTTTCCGGACATAAAAGTCAAAGTCGAGATTTACAATATTATTTATTTGTAACGCAACGGGCTCATTCAAACAGGCCTACGTAATTGGAAAATCTAAAAATCCACGTTGTCTAAAGAACGTAAATCCGCCGGTTCAATACATGTCAAATAAGAAAGCGTGGATGACAACAGAGATATGGTGCAGCATCATGCAATCATTGGATCTTCAAATGCAGAAGTCAAATAGAAAAATAATTTTGTTCGTAGACAATGCCAGCTGTCATAAAACTCCAAATTCAAAAAATATTGACATACATTTTTTACCTCCAAATACCACTGCTTTAATCCAGCCATTAGATCAAGGTATTATACATACATTTAAGACGTATTACAGACAAATAATTGTAAAGAAACAATTATCGGCCCTAGAAAGAGACATGTCCATTCCGGAGTTCTACAAATCAATTTCGCTCTTGGACGCTTTATATTTTGTAAAAAGAGCATGGTGGTTGGTTACGCCAGATACAATATCGAATTGTTTTAGAAAGGTAAGTTTTTTATATAAGTACATCTAATACATAATTACATAGAACCATTCTTTAAACCTAGGCCAAATTCTGCCAGGTACCAGATACTCAGGAAGTAGTCGAAAATACTGAATTTCTTGACATTATTAATAATGCTGCGGACTATATAGCATGTGACAATGATTTGGAGTGTCATGGAAGCCCAACAGAAGATGAAATCATTGAAGCAATAAAAGGTAATCACTGTATTGACAACGACATACAAATGGAAGATGAAATAGATGAAGAAGACGTTTCAAACCAAATTCCAACATTTAAAAACACATTAAGCGCTTTAAATCTTGTACAAAAATATTGTCTACATAACAACATTGATGGCAACTTAGACCAAATAGAAGACATGATGCTTAAGCAATCATTAAGTAGTTTAAAGCAAAAAACTATAACTGATTACATTTCCTAGATATACATATGAATTTTACACTTACATGCTATAAATTAGTATGATTTAATATAATGAAGTTCTTAATAATTGAATTATTTTGCGTTGATTGTTTAAGTACATAAAAACATACGAAAATACATATGTAATATGTACTACTTAATTTTATTAATATGTAGTTAAGTAAGTAAGTAAGTTTCCGAGCTATAAATACTGCGATTTTATTTCTTGTATCAAACTGAACTGAACTGTTTGTGTGATTTTATGTTAGTATATTAATTTTAAAGTGAATTGTTTTTGTTTGACTTTATTAACTAATACGAATGGAATAAAAGCATGCGTTAAATAAATATGAATCTGTGTTTTTTAATATTTCACTTAAGTGCACATTATGGCAGGTATGTATAACGGATAAGTGCACAATTCTTTTGGATATAATTTCCGGAAATATACATCAAACAATATACATCTGACGGTACTTTACTGTAGGGAAATCATCACGGTATACTAAACTCAAATTGTTCGTAAGAGCTCATAAGACCCTTGTCTTGTGCGTAGAGAGTTAACATATATCTAAAGTTAGATAGACTGATATGGCAGCCACTCATGCGATCGAGTAAAAAAGAACTGTCTCTTTCAGTGCAGAATCTTGTGCAATAGAACGATGTTTCATTCTTTAACAGTCTTCGTAACACTATTTAAAATATTAATTAGCTCTGAAAATGTTCTCCAAGCATTTCCATTCAGAATCGACATGACAACTGTCAGTGGGTGTTTAAATATAAAGCCCACTAAGAGACGACTGACTGCGAAAGTATCTCGGCAACTCACTGCGGAATGTCATGGCTTACTAAGTAAAGTTATAATTGTATCAGTTATTACAGTTAAATTTGCCGTAGCTTTAAGTTTATGGAAAAATGTTTATTGAACGTGGTGACAGAAATTTGTATTCCTACTAGTATTTAATCATATATAGGTCTTTTCTAATTTGCATCGGATTTTAATTCGCAGCACTTTATCTAATGCAAATGCAAATGAATTTGAAATGGCAATTAACACATTTTGAATATGTAGTTGCTTAGGCAATACAATTGCAGGATGTGGCATCAGTTCCCAATTTTAATGAAATATGGGAATGCTTTCAATTACGTATTTTGAATTTTATATGTAGTTACCTATATTTCTATACTAATACTTATAATTATACTTATAGTTATACTTATACTTATACTTATACTTATACTTATACTTATACTTATACTTATACTTATACTTATACTTATACTTATACTTATACTTATACTTATACTTATACTTATACTTATACTTATACTTATACTTATACTTATACTTATACTTATACTTATACTTATACTTATACTTATACTTATACTTATACTTATACTTATACTTATACTTATACTTATACTTATACTTATACTTATACTTATACTTATACTTATACTTATACTTATACTTATACTTATACTTATACTTATACTAATACTTATACTTATACTTATACTTATACTTAGTATATCTTATACTTATACTTATACTTATACTTATACTTATACTTATACTTATACTTATACTTATACTTATACTTATACTTATACTTATACTTATACTTATACTTATACTTATACTTATACTTATACTTATACTTATACTTATACTTATACTTATACTTATACTTATACTTATACTTATACTTATACTTATACTTATACTTATACTTATACTTATACTTATACTTATACTTATACTTATACTTATACTTATACTTATACTTATACTTATACTTATACTTATACTTATACTTATACTTATACTTATACTTATACTTATACTTATACTTATACTTATACTTATACTTATACTTATACTTATACTTATACTTATACTTATACTTATACTTATACTTATACTTATACTTATACTTATACTTATACTTATACTTATACTTATACTTATACTTATACTTATTCTTACTTATTCTTATACTTATACTTATACTTATACTTATACTTATACTTATACTTATACTTATACTTATACTTATACTTATACTTATACTTATACTTATACTTATACTTATACTTATACTTATACTTATACTTATACTTATACTTATACTTATACTTATACTTATACTTATACTTATACTTATACTTATACTTATACTTATACTTATACTTATACTTATACTTATACTTATACTTATACTTATACTTATACTTATACTTATACTTATACTTATACTTATACTTATACTTATACTTATACTTATACTTATACTTATACTTATACTTATACTTATACTTATACTTATACTTATACTTATACTTATACTTATACTTATACTTATACTTATACTTATACTTATACTTATACTTATACTTATACTTATACTTATACTTATACTTATACTTATACTTATACTTATACTTATACTTATACTTATACTTATACTTATGCTTATACTTATATTTATACTTATACAATCTGTCACAACATCCGTACTTGGTTTTGAAAAACCGCTTCGCAACAAACCATGGTCCGATGAAGAGTGTTGCCCTGTAAATGACGAAAAGAACGCTGCACGTAAGGCAATGCTTCAGTCCGTCCCTTTAGGCGTAAAAAATTGAGACATACAGAAGGAAGAACGAAGCTCGAAAATTCTACCAAAAAGTCGAAAACGGGATAAATGGACAAGGACGGAATCATGTTGGGAATATGGAGAAATCATTTCTCCGCGCTACTGGTGTCTGGGATATCCAATGACAATGGGACAATCGACCACAATTTCGACGTCGACTGCCCACCTCCTAACCAAGACGAGGTCAGAACAGCTATTGCCCGGCTTGAGAACAAGGCGGCAGGAGCCGATGGATTACCGGCGGAGCTCTTTAAGGCTGGCGGCGATGAGCTGATAAGGTGCATGCATCAGCTCATTAGTAAAATTTGGTTGGAGTCTCAGTGTACTATGTCCCATATTTAAAATAGGTGACCCGTGTGTCTGTGCCAACTTCCGTGTATAAGCCTTTTATCCATAGCATATACGGTCCTATCGAGTATAATATGCGAAAGACTAAAACCAATTATCGCTGCCCTAACTGGACACTACCAGTGCGGCTTTAGGCCTGGAAAATCGACAACTGAACAGATTTTCACGATTCACCAAATACTTTGTCCGCGACATGTGGATGAGAACGTCTCGGTAAATTGGGGTGTGAGTGATGGCGATGGGATCATACGACATAAAAAGCTATGTAAGAAACTGTTGTTCATAACGCTAAATTTGTATTTAAATACGGATTGAAGAAGTCCGAAGGATTTGTATTTAAGTACGGATTGAAGAAATACACAGCTTTATAGAATCGGGACAAATCCTATATATGCCAAAAGATATATGTTAGAACAGCTATAACTAAGTTGAAGACCTGAATACCTGCACATAGGTCGTACCAAAAAGTATTTCAATAGTCTCTACAACAGAAAACGACGCTCGTAATTGAATATTTAATCTTACTCTTGACCCTAAACTGAAACGAAAGCACACCCATATAATTTATGGATCAGCTATATGTGCAACCAACAGAAAAATAAATTGTATAAAATCATGTCATGTAAATTATTCGGCAGAGTCTGACTCCTTCTTTGGCATATATACCGGTAAAATATCAAACAAGAACTAAAATGTCCACATTACGAGTTCTAGGAATTGCTTTACAAATATCAGGAATTCATATATTTCTGTGTATTTAAGTGAACCAAATACCAAGAATTCTACAAAGATTTTCTCTAATAAGTCTACTAAGAATTTCCACCAAATCTGTCTATTACGCATATAATGTGGCGGTATTTCGGAAAAATCATTCGAACATTACTTGTGCAGGGTGACACACCAATTGTGCTAAAATAAGAAATTCAAATAACTTGTTTTCAATCAATGTGTTCCCTTTATTTGTACAAAATTAAATTTTAATTTATATAACTAATTGGTTTTGAAGATGATATACTTTAATAAGAAAATTATTCATTGCGACCTGAACACGGGATCACCTCAATTATTGTTTTAATTGACTGCTTCAATTTATTCAAATTCCTTGGTGTCTATTGATTGACGGCTTGATTTGACGCCATATAAGCAAGTTTGGTGCAGTCAGATCAGATGACCTAGGGACCAGCGGAGAGTGGAGTTTCTGGATAATAATGTCTTTGGGAATTGTGGCCGTCGGTGGTGCAATGGTTAGTGTGCGCGCCTCTTGTGCATGAGATCGTGGGTTCGATCCCTGCTCTGACCACTTTAAAAAAATTCTTTCGGCGCCGGTCACCTCGCATAGTGGCGACACTATCGAGTATTTAGCCATGAAAAAAAGCTTCTCAAAATACCTTTCGGGATCGCTGTAAAACTGTAGGTCCCAATCAGTGAGTGAAAACTGAAAAGCGCATAGCTCAGTGATTGTGAGAAGCTCTCCCTGTCCCTTCATGAGATGTAATGGGAAACCATTTATTTTTTATTTTTTAATGTCTTTGGTAATTGTCGTTGGAGGTCTGCCATAACCGGTCTGCCTATGTGTGCAGCGGCTCTTGAAGGAACCAAATACTGTTGAAACATCTCCAATTTGAAAGTTACTGTTACACTGTTGTCTCCAAAGAAGTATGGCCCCACAATGCACCTTGATGAATCTGCGCATCACACAGTGACTCGTTCTGGGGCCAGTTCCATCGCATGGAGTATTTCTGGATTATATTCACTCCTTATACGGCAATTTGGATTATTTACGTTGCCGTTTAGATCATAATGGGCCTTATCCGACATAAACAAGCAATCTATGAATTTCTTGTCTTCTTCGGCCATTTCAATCGTTTTTTTGGCAAAATTCCACGCGAATGGGCAAATCCAGAGGGCTTAGCTTGCTTGTACTTTGGACTTTGTTCGGAAGCAAATTTAAGTCATTACGAATTATCCATCGTGATGACCGATTGCTAACTCCAATTTGCGGTGATTAGTTTCGAGTCGAAACGCTTGCATATGCCTGAATTGATGGTACTACAGCCGCGACTGTGTCTTGTCCTGCAAAATATAAAAAAGAATAAGCCAACTACTCACACAGAATAAAGTTATTACGGGCTCTTTTTGTAGCACGATTCGCAAGATAACAGATGTGAAAAAAATTAGATGTCCATCTTCTTAGTAACATGATGTAAAGTTGCTTAAAGAGCCCGTCCAACCATGGTCACTACTACTAAGAGGATCCAATAAGATTATATTTTGTGGCCCCAACGATGATTAACAAGCCCTAACAAAAGTGAGTGGAATCAAACAGAAATCCTAAAGATTTTATTCGCAATTAATTTTCGATTTATTTACCAAAATTAACTTAATCAAAATACTAATCCTAATTGCAAATATGCTACAGAAAAATTATATAAATTTTAGCGTTATCCTCATTTGACGGCCTTTTAGATAAGGACTCTGGAATATGGCCCAAGTGCCACCTATCAGATGTGTATGTGGGACTCCAATAGAGTCAGTTTATACCAATATTTTCTACCAAATGATCGGAGGGAAGGAGATATATAAATGTTAGTGTTATCCTTTTTTTTACCACATTTAACGGCGTTGTTGGGAAGCACTATCGAATATATCTATCAGAAAACATGCCAAATATTAATATTGGATTCAGATATATTTAGTTTTTAGTGCTAAATTCATCTAAATGATGGAGGTACACAGAAAACAGTGCTGGCTTTTCGTCAACAATAGTCACATTTATGTTAGTAAATATTAACAATAATAATCAAATGCTAATCGCATTTTGTTAAAAAAAATTTTTGATGTGTTAACATCTATAGCGGCGTATAGGGACTAAATCTATCAAAGTCAGATTTTATGCTGCTGCTAAAACCAGATTTTCTGCGACTGCGAATAATGACATGTTAAACAAAAATGAGCGAGCAAGAGAGCAATGAAAGAGTGGTGTGGCAGGGGTGAGGCAAACGAAATTGTGTCTATAGATGAATTTCATGTAAAAATCGAGATGCATTGAACCCGACCCCCTCAGATATCGATGAAATTTTGTTTATAGCTAAATTTGATCAATACAAACAAACCCTCATTTTTTGAAATGACTGTTTTGCGATTTTTTGGGCGTGGCACAGTGGGAAAGTTTTCGAAAAAACGCGAAAATCGTCGAAAAGAGCTCCATTTGAATTACAATAACTCAGAATCGGCTGAACCGATTTCCATGATCTTGGTATCATTAAAAAGATATTTCAACAGGCTTTATGACACGTTTACCTTCATCAGGTGCATTTATATAGCAATTTTTAAGGCAAGCAAGAACTTTTTGGGGTTAAAACATATTCATAATTTTCCTGGGACAATGTTTATTTATTTTACCTGTAAATATAAAATATAAGGGCAATTACTAGAAGTGACACTACTTAAAAAATTATATAAAAAAAACTAAAAAAGAATCCATTTTTATTTTTTGATATGGTATAGGTGAAGGATAAACCTGTCTAAAAAAATACTACACTGTAAAAAAAACCCTTGATCTTTGTGGTTTTTTCGTTAGTTAAAATTTTTTTTTGTTATAAAATTGTTTACAGTGTTTTTTTTTTTAAACGTGTCATAAAGCCTGTTAAAATATCTTTTTAATGATACCAAGATCATGGAAATCGGCTCAGCCGATTCTGAGTTATTGTAGTTTAAATGGAGCAAAATTAATTTTCCTGGGACAATGTTTATTTATTTTACCTGTAAATATGAAATATAAGGGCAATTACTAGAAGTGACACTACTTAAAAAATTATATAAAAAAAAACTAAAAAAGAACACATTTTTATTTTTTGATATGGTATAGGTAAAGGATAAACCTTTCTAAAAAAGTAATACACTGTAAAAAAAACCCTTGACCTTTTTGGTTTTTTCGTTTGTTAAATTTTTTTTTTGTTATAAAATGTTTTACAGTGTATTTTTTTATTTTTACGTGTTAAACGTGTCATAAAGCCTGTCAAAATATCTTTTTAATGATACCAAGATCATGGAAATCGGTTCAGCCGATTCTGAGTTATTGTAGTTTAAATGGAGCTCTTTTTGACCATTTTCGCGTTTTTTCGAAAATTTTCCCACTGTGCCACGCCCAAAAAATCCCAAAACAGTCATTTCTAAAAATGAGAGTTTGTTTGTATTGATCAAATTTAGCTATGAACAAAATTTCATCGATATCTGAGGTGGCCGGGTTCAAAATTTCAGTTTTATCTCGATTTTTAAATGAAATTCATCTATAGCGTATTTATTAACATAATAATGTATGTATGTACATGTGTCTATTGCTGTTGTTGAACGGAGATATAAAGCATAGCCACGCAAAATTTCATTTGCAAGCCAGTCGACGTTATGGTGACACACTAATACGTCAGCTACTTCGTACAAAGTATGTGTGATGTTGTGTGTTTGGCTGTTTCGTTGCTGTTGATATGGCAAACATGTGGTTATGTGACACACGTATACGTCAGCTACTTTGGACAAAGTATGCGTGATGTTGTGTGTTTGGTTGTTTCGTTGTTGGCCAAACAAAGCGTGTCATTTGATGTTCAGCATTGCCCGGTGTATACAAAAAAACTATTGTTTTTTATTTTTCAATGTAACATTTACTAATGTGTTCATAGAAGTCGAACAGGTACCGTGTAGCAAAAAGGTGTTTACACATCATCCGTGAGTTCGCACGCTCATTGGTTTTTTTTTTGTTAAGATTCAATTATTTTGTGAACAGATTGTTGCTAAAATTGTGAATGTTTAATATTTTCTACAATTATTTACGTTCCACATACGTACTACAGATATGTTCCACAAAATTATATGGATGAAATGCTGTGGATTACGTCACACACATTGTTACAATTTTCTTACAATTTCCCCAAGTAATTAGTTAAATTTTTCACCGGTATTATAAAACATTCCTAGCTACCGGTTCCGTCCGCCGTTGTTTAGTATT
This sequence comes from Phaonia tiefii, assembly GCA_963931995.1. Taxonomy (NCBI): domain Eukaryota; kingdom Metazoa; phylum Arthropoda; class Insecta; order Diptera; family Muscidae; genus Phaonia; species Phaonia tiefii. The sequence goes on from OZ008368.1 coordinate 200,649,538, forward strand.
CTTCAATGCCTTCGCCTACTTCACATTCCTCTTCTGTGGAACACAATATTATCCTTTTGCCCCAAACGCTCAATTCTATGTTGATAAAATTCAATAAGTTATAGTCTCTTTCTATTTGCGTCTCCGGTTGACTTGAGGAAATGTTTGAATAGATTTTGCTATTTATTTAACATACATTTGACTTTAATGTGATACGATGCGAAGGACTTTTGTAAGAGGCTGTCATTACTTTTGTGGATGTGGTACAAATATATGTAGTTGTATTTATTGTTTTGCTGGTAATTTTTCAATTCAATAGTGAGTAGAATGTTACTCGTTCAAATGCATTTCTCTTAATTCAACACAATTTGAATTGTTGTTAAACCATAATGGCAACAGTTGTATCTGTTCTTCGTCTTGTTTCTGTTAATATGGACGCGTGATTGCTCTCAGAGTTAAGTATAAACTCACATTAACAAATCTGATAAATGATGGAGGCAAAAGTATATTATAATTAATTTGCTCCCTTTTAGCGCGAAATTTACACTACGTATAGTCTTCTTAGGTAGGTGGGTTGCATGCGATCACATAAACACAGTTGAATGCTATCTTAATTTTTGTGTAGCTGTTTGGTTTAATTACTTTTGTTCAAGTGAATCTAAACTAAATTTTAACGATAATATTTATAATAAATTTAATTAGAATAAAACTATCGTAGCTCTAACAACGATTCAAAACCAGTGCAGAAATTTCTGTCGGGTGAACCGGTAGAAACATAATCAAACAAATAGTTTATTTACATCTCATGAAGGGATACTGAGCTCTCCGCTTTATAGTTTTACACTCACTGATTGGGACCTACAGCTTTACACCGGTTCCGAACGGTATTTTCTGAATTTATCATGACTAAGTAGTCAATTTTTGATGTGTTAACATCTATAGCGGCGTCTAGGGACTAAATGTATCAAAGTCAAAATCTGCTAAAACCAGATTTTATGCTGCTGCTAAAACCATCGCAGTCGACGTTATGGTGACATACTAATACGTCAGCTACTTCGTACAAAGTATGTGTGATGTTGTATGTTTGGCTGTTTCGTTGCTGTTGATATGGCAAACATGTGGTTATGTGACACACGTATACGTCAGTTACTTCGGACAAAGTATGTGTGATGTTGTGTGTTTGGTTGTTTTTATTTTAGGTACCCCCCCTACACCAAGCACCCATACAAACACTCCACGACACAGCAAGCACAAATAAATCACCAACATAGCAGTAGTAGTAGTAATTGTTGCAGTTGATGTTGTTGTTGTTTTTGTTGTTGGTGTTGTTGTTTTTTTATTATAGTGAAAGGTAAGTCCAATAAAATGTGGGTGCGGAGCACTCTCAGAGCAAAGAGAGTAATGACGTATTATACGTATATAAAAATGAGATAGCAAGAGAGCAACGACAATTTTGTGAACTTGTGTAGTGTATGTACGATTATAACAATGTATGTATGTATATACAAGTGTCTGGTGCTTTGCATTCTCTGATTTTTGTGGGAATAAAACAAAAAGTATTGAGCAAGAAAATAATGACACATGTGCTTGCACTGGGTCTTTAAATAATTTTAAGTATTAATATTATTTAACTGTAACGTCATCATATGATTGAACGCTGTTTTTTATTTTCCAATGTAACAATGTAACATCGAACAGGTACCGTGTAGCAAAAAGGTGTTAACACATCGCCCGTGAGTTCTAACACTCATTGGATTTTTTTTAATTTAAGTAGATATTTGGTGTCCCATGAAGGTCTTGGGAAGACCTTCTGACAACCAGTGAGCTGTGCGCTTTCTAGTTTTTAACTCATTAATTGGGACCATGCCTATTTTGGGATGTACAATGTGTGTTTTGGACACACCACTTCTGGTACCTCCCATACAAATGGACACATTTATACAAAATCATTTTTCTTCTAAACCTTTGTTTGCATCTGAATAGCTTCAACTTTGATATTACATTATAATCTGTAAATATCTACTTCAGTGGCCGTTGGTGGTGCAATGGTTAGCGTGATTGGCTTTTGTACATAAGTACGTGGGTTCGACACCTGCTCTGACCACCTTAGATTTCATTTCACGGTGGTGACATCGCTTGGTGGGGGCAACACTGTGCCGTATTCAGCCATTAAAACCTTCTCAAAATACCATTCGGAACTGGTATAAAAATTTATATCCCGTTTAGTGAGTCTGAAACTAAAAATTGCACAGCTCACTGGTTTCGAGAAACTCTCCCCGAACTCTTCCTTCATGGGATGTAATGGAAAACCATTTTTTTATATCATACATAGAAAGAATTTTGTGTTTGAGTGTTTTGCACTTTATTGATAAAAATTAACTTAACACAGAAAACTTATAAAGTGTATTATAGTTAAATGCCACGCGTCATCAGCAAGTAAATGCAACTTAAATTATGTTATAGTTCTTGTACAAAACACTTTTCCATTTTTTGTAATATTTGATTGGCGAAATAATATCTATCAAATGTAAATATAATAATTGGCATTAACGTAAAATCTAGTGTAAAAATCCTAATATGGTCACTATCCGCGTGGCGGTTGGTGAAATATTGCCATATACCAAATTTCGTAATGAACGATTATATCATCAATCCGGTCACACAGTTCTCAGTAGGTGACTGGGGTCAGCCGGCAGCCCGCCCGGCGTTGTTATGGGAAGAATAGAATACTGCATATTTGCCAACATTTGAGTTGAAAGTGAAACGTTCTAGCAGGAACAAAAAGTTACACCAAATTTGTAAGGGAATGAAGCGGGATGATCATACCGATAAAATGCTATTATCGGTTTGACCCACACACAAGACAGACGGAAATAGTTCAATCATTTTAAACTGTTCTGAAAAGAATTTGGTCTGTATATGGCTTCTATGTGTCGTATTAATTTCACGTCAAATGGTATTTACCCCCATCCCTACGGGTAAGGATACAAGAATCGAACACCAAGTTAAAAATCATAATTTTATTACACGTTTGGCACAGATTTGTACTGAACATTTGGTTTTATTATATGTTTGGCACAGATTTGTATTGAGCATTTATTTTTGGAACGTGTACAAAAAAGTTTTCGAACCGCTTTTTCAAATATTTGATATACGGCTACATAACTTACACGCATAAAAAATAAACGGTTTCCCGTTACATCCCATGAAGGGATTAGGGAGAGCTTCGCACAAACCAGTGAGCTGTGCGCGTTCTAGTTTTACATTCACTGATTGGGTCCTACAGTTTTCCCAACGGTATTATAATAAGTTTTTTCTTGGCTAAATACTCGATAGTGTCGCCATCACTAAGCGAGTTGACCCCCGTCGAAAGAAATTTTAAGGTGGTCGGAGCAGGGATCAAACCCACGTTCTCATGCCAAAAGAGTCGAGCACACTACCATTGCACCACGGACGGCCATAACTTACATACCCCTCAATAAATCAAAATGTCGTATCACAATAAGTCATAGAGGCGTATTTACCATCAAACAGTTTTGGTTATATATCTCCTTAAAGCGGTCCCCGTAAAATTTACATCTTGGTCTATGTAATACTATATGAGGATCAAATAATCCTTTGACTATACCAACGGATTTTATTTAATTTTTCAAATTTGGTTGTTTTGTCCTGACATATCCTTTTCACAGGGATATTCTGATCAAAACGCTTTTTTAAGTTCATAGTGCGGAGAATTTTCTGATTTAAATGTTAGATTAAAGTAATTCCAAATGTTCAAAATTGGGTCCATACTACCACGGAAAATGTATTACAAGATAAAAAGAGTATATATACAAATAATGATGCCCATGGCAAAAGAAAATATTTGATACCCATTTTTCCTTGTTCAGCACGTAATTTTCCCACCGCATTGAATAAGGTTAAGCTCACGGGATCTTACTGCTAGACACGAAATATTTTGAGAATCATCATAAAACACACCAGTATACATTTTAAGGGGTGGACAGAAGCATCTTTTTTTGAGAGTCGGTCTATTGTACTTACTCTTGTTGCTGTTATTGTAGAAAATTCATAGCCATATACTTATAAACACCAAACAACACACTGTGGTCGGGATGCGGGATTCTGAGCAGACTCATAAAAAGGTTGTCATTATGAAACTGTAAAGCCCTGCGCAACTTGGATTGTGTCACAAAATTTATTTTTTTAACTGGTTTAATGATCAATTCCATTAAAAACTTCACATAACAACACTCGTCATAAAAGTGGTGGAAGAAATGGTCACCTATCTGTGTCGGTTCCATTGTAAAACCCAAAGGCTCAATAATAAAAATCATTCTTCTCTTACCATTTGCAGACCGCTTTCTCATATCATAAAGTTGTTGTGTATGGTACGTACTCATTCGATTTTGTTATAGTTGCAATACTATAAAACTACTAAATTTGTCAGTCCTGCTTCATCAAAGTTCAATTGTGTATCCAGTAGTATACATTGTGCAATGTTACCACTTTTTATATGTTCAGTAATTCAAAATTTGTCCCATTCTGCCTTGTTAGATGCACGGAATGTCATGTTATATTTATTACCCGTAAACGTTATAGGAAGAGGCAGATTACGTAAAAGCAATCCATCAGGTTTTGGGTAACTCTCAAAATGAGAAGGGTCGGTCAACATTCGAACGAAAATGCAATTCTCTCAGACTTCTTGTTATATTGACTGAAGGAAAATAGTTTGGCAGTCATTATCTCTAGCTAGGCCCAAGGCTTCATTGATTGGTTTTGTTTTAACAGGACTCTATCTGATTGGATAACACACGGCGAGACTGCGAGACTACAGGTCAGGACAAATAACTTCTGTAGAAGCTGTAACGATTAGAAGGAGGAAACCACTGAACAACTTCTCTGCACGTGTCCAGCACAAGCCGCCAGGAGTATGTGTAATTTTCTCACATAGGCGTAGACAATGCCTTGAGCTTTTGTATCTAAATAGCTCTCCAGTGGGACTAGCGCTTAGTCCGTGGTATCACAATGGACCAATAAGTGTAAGTGAGCCTTTCTTCGTCTGCGAGTCAAGAGCAAAACTATAAACAACAGCAAAGATAAAAAAACTTTGGTTAGTGACACACTGCACACTGAATACACACTGCAGTGGCTTAACGGGCTAGACGCTGCTGAAGATGAAGCTTCACAAACATCGAAACGATCGTCCAGCGAATGTGAGTTCGAATCCCACTCACGTCATTTAAATTGTTTTCACTAAATGGCAAAAACATGATCTCTTAGCCTTAAAGGAAATTACAAATTTATAAATAACTCGGATCTTATACAACTAAACTTGAATCATGTGGTAGGACCAAACCAAAACAGAACGATAAAAACTACAATTAGAATAGTGCGTTCAATAAATAGAGCTTTTAAAACTTCGGCGTCAGTGCGTGTAAGTAGGAAACCAACGTGTACGTAGTGCCATACAAGCACTCGGCTCGATAAAAAACAAGTGTCATCGCAGTGGCTTAACGGACTACACTGAACGGAACAGCTTCGTCCCTGGAAAGAAAATTTTCGTCGCCCCAACAACTTTTGTCATCAAAAGTGAGCTAAAGTACAGTTTCTTTCCGTCTACGAAAATGTGTTCATCAAACCTGTGGTTGTTGCGGATGAATATGTTTCATTTCAGAAACAAATTTGTTTTATTGTTTTTACGAATTTGTTTCATTGCTGCAATGAATTTGTTTTACTGTTGCAGCTAATTTGTGTCATTGCCGCAATGATTATGTTTCGTTGCTGTAATGATTTTGTTTCACTACTGCAATAATTTTGTTTCATTGCTAATATGATTTTGTTTCAGTGTAGCAATGAATGTGTTTGAAATTATTTATTTGTTGTTATTAACGTAGAATACGTCTTACCTTACGGTATAGGGAGTCATGTCAGATTGTTATTGTTGTAATCTTTATTTCCTTGAATTTGAGGAAACGGCTAGATGATTTTTTTTAAAATTTTTTTTGTAGGTAAATGAAGATGTTATCTTTCGTTTGATATACATTTCATATTGGTTGATATCTTCCTAATATTTAAATGTCTCAAATGAAAATTGTTTAAACACATACACTCAAACATATGTGTGGTGTTTGGTTGAGTGTTTGAGTTTGTAGCGTGGACACAAACTATGATGCTGTTTCAGTGTGGACACAAACCTTCGGGTGTTGTTTTGTTTGATGAAATATTGAAATATCCTATATGTATTTACTTCTGTATTTAAGTGAAACAAAATGTTAAATGTGAATTTGAATTTAACATGGATATATAATTATAGAAAATATATGAAAAAATTAATTCATACATTTTTATGTTAAATAAAAGTGCTGCCAAGTAAGCAAAATAACAATGCTGTTTGACAGCAGCTGACAGTTGACGTTTAGTAAATTAAAATTAAAACTACTAATCAAAATGGCACCTACACGAAACACAAGAAAGCAACGAGTGGTTGTTATGCAGAGAAATAAATACTCAGGTAAGTTTTGTGTTCCCTTGTTTATATATATTTTTATTAAAAATGTTAATTAATTTGTAGCCGCAACATCAACAACAAATATGCAACAAATCGCAACAGCAGCGGCAGCACCCAATATCAATCAAATAGGTAAGTTTTATACCTACATACATATACAAATGTACATATTTATATATTAATGTAATGTATAAAGTCCTAATAATGGATTTAATTTACAGTTCCTATAGCGGCAACAACAACAAATAGTCGATTTAAGTAAATAGGTATAGGTAATAGTAAATAGGTATAAGTAAATAGGTATAAGTAAATAGGTATAAGTAAGTAGGTATAAGTAAGTAGGTATAAGTAAGTAGGTATAAGTAAATAGGTATAGGTAATACGACAACAACAACAAAACAAACCATATTTATCCTATTTTTCCTACCATAAGCTTATGTATATTATCAAAAGTAACTATCAAATAAATAAATTCATTTGCTTATGTTATTTATCATTTATTGTTATATATGTTTTCTGTCTTATCGGATGGCGTATTCTACTATATAAAATAAAAATCCAAAAAAAAATTTAGTTTTCAAAGCTCCAACTCAACATGATACATTGCACATATAAATATTTGACAGGGGTACGTTAAACTTAATGGCCGTGTCTATGACACAGCCTCCAAGGACAGTCTGTGGCCGAAGGCCTCGGACAACTGTCTGCTGTTTTTTTTTTTTAAATATTGTACTGATGGTATATATTTTTAGTAATAATTTTAATAATAATCTTTTAATGATTTATTTAAATATTTAATTAATTTGCTAAATATGTAATATGTAACACATGTTGAACATTTCCGTTTGGATGAAAATTGTGGTGTTTGAGGCTTTGTGCGATAAACAGGCCATCGTATTCTGATCCTACGAATAATAGCAAATATATGATGGTATTATTAATCTGGCCATCGGTGGCGCAATGGTTAGTGTGCGCGGCTCTTGTACATGAGATCCTGGATTCGAACCCTACTCTGACCACCTTCAAATTTCTTTCGGCGGCGGTCACCTCGCATAGTGACGGCGACACTATCGAGTATATAGCCATGAAAAAGCTTCTGAAAATACCTTTCGGAATCGGTGTAAAACAGTAGGTCCCAATCAGTGAGTGAAAACTGAAAAGCGCACAGCTCAGTGGTTGTGAGAAGTTCTCCCCGGTGCCTTCATGGGATGTAATGGGAAACCATTTATTTATATATTTATTTATTATTAATAAGATTGCTATTCATAAATGTGTGGCAGACATATGTATGTACTTTCATGTTTTTACGTTGCTATAGTGAGAAGTGCCGTAAATCGAGCCATTTGATAGTCACTGCAACGAAACATTTCATACATGATTTCAATTTCGTTTATGCAACGAAACTAATTTGTATGAAGACAAAGAGAGTAAAACAGTTACCAAAATGAGTGAGCGTACAAAGACGGCAGCAAGAGAAAATGTTGAGCGTGAGTGCTGGGTCACGTACTCATCTTAAATCACTTCTTGCAACAGCCGAAAGTTTTTCTCCGTTATTTCTCCGCCGGAATAATTTAAATAAATTTTTTAAAAAAGACTATTTGGTTATACTTAGTAATTATCTTTTGTTGTGAAAATAAATTGTGTGAATTTATGTGTTTGCTGTAATAATTTGTTTAAATTGAGCATCTATAAATCAAATTGATAAATAAACAGAATGCAAGGAGCAACATGACAGCAAAGAAAGTCACGCATCGATAGCAGAAAAACCATAGACTAATACTTATAGTAGACCTAATAGTACTCTCACGAAATTTATTACATTTGGCCTGGTGTGATATTTACGATCGATGTTGAAAAGAATTGCTTTACTAATACCAGATAGAGGCAATGGTGCAAAACAACGAACAAAATAACATCAACGGCATTTCGTTTTCTGTGATTAAATTATTGTGTTAAATACAACACAAATGTATGCTGACAATAACAGACAATAAAAAAGTTTAAAACACATTTTTATTTCACAATTTTTCACCAAAACGACATGAAAAATTAAAGCACAAATTTATTGTAATTCCACCTGGTGTATGTCACTTTTCGTCCAACATCTCTCCATCACACCGACCGCATCAAGAATAGTACGAAAGGAAACCTCAGATGGCCCTAATATTCTCTCTAGTATGGGATTACTTTAAGAGAAAAACTACCCCGATATATGTAACTTAACATTTGTGTGTGTGTGTATACGGTACAAATCGCAACAAAATATTTGTGTTTTAACCATAATTCGGTCGCCCTTGTTTCGTTGTATTATTATTTGGATTCCGAAGAAATCAAAAGCCACACATACCTTTTGCGGGCAGTCAAAGTCAATGAAAACGAAGAAGTCAAAGAAAAAAAGTGTTTCAAGAAAGACGAACATAAAACACAGCAATTTAACGAACAATCAAATGAATCCAATCGAAATTTTAACAAATTTGGTTAAAATCAATAAAAAAGCAGCTGAAGAAAATGCTTGCAGAGCGACCATTGGCTTAATAACGATTGCACGATTTAAGAAAAAAATGATGCGGTTCTATATTAAAAGGGTAGAGCTTATGTTCATGGTAAGTACAGATATAGATATGTCCATATCTGAAATAGAAATCCTAATAATAAATTCCACATATTTGTTTTGAATTGCAGAACCAGACTTCGACGGCCACAACAGCAGTCAACCCCTCGCATACCACAACCTTCTCCAGATGTGTGTTTCAACATGGAATGGATTTAATATATTTATATAATTGGAACCATTTTCGAAACAAACATTCAAATAATTTTTATCAAAACACTTGTAATGTAACACAAACAGAGTATTTTTGTACAATTCTCAATAAATAATGTCAATCACACTTCAAAACATTAATTGCAGTAATGAAACAAATTCATAGCAGCAATGAAGCAAATTCATTCCAGCAATGAAGGAAATTCATTGATGTAATGAAACAAATTCATTGCAGCGTTGACCTAAATTCATTGCAAGAGCGATACTTATTGCAGCAACGACACAAATTCGTTGCAATAATGAAGCAAATTCATTGCAGCAACAACCATACTTTCACCACAGTAAAGAACAATTTGCAGTTGATGAACACATTTTCAAAGCGGGAATTAAACTGTACGTTAGCTCACAACAAAAGTTGTTGGGGTGATGAACATTTTCATCTCCGTAACGATGCTTTTCCGTTCAGTGTACCATGAACGGAAGCTCCACTATCATTACGAAGTTCATCACATTGGTTGTACAGAATATAAGATGTGGGTTAAAAACTTCCCTTAATATAACAATATATATATATGTCTATATCCCTTAATATAATATAATAATAATTGTTGAGTTGAATGTTTTTTTATTCAGTTTTTAGTTTGTTTAAATTTAATTGAAACACTTTCTGTCATCTCCATCTGTTGCTTCAACTGTCCTTGTACTTTTGTACGTTTTTATTTGGATTTTTCATCTTTCGCATTTTTTTATAGAATGATAATTTAAACCCTTAAAATCGATATATTTTTGTTGTGATCTGTACCTTCACGTGCACAGGCATCCAAATGTTCAGTTACTACCATAGGGCAGTCTCATCATGTAGAGCTGCCATCTTTCTCATCTGACATTTCGTTTCACACTCTTCGTGGTGCGGTGTGTGCGATAAAGAGTTATTTGAAGTACCTACCTTTCAACATGCAACGTCCATATGCAGCACACTAAACTTCGTAAAGTTACTGAGGAAATCGCTTCTCTATATTTCATTTCCCTATGGTTGCTTCTGACCACGGCTTTGCACATTCTATTGCAATTTTCGGAGTTGTTTTTCGCTATGGACGCGCCATTTTTTATGCTGTTGCGTTGTTCCTTGCACTCTGGTTGTTTATCGATTTTCTTTATACAGGGTGTCTGGTGGCAAATTTATATTCTTAAATACGATTATGTCAGAAAGTAATAAAAGGTGCAGAGGGAGGATGGTGCCGTTGGAATTATCGATTGTGGAGATTTGTCATTCACGATGTCGCAGTGGTCGAGTGAGCATAGTGCGTTCACTGAGGAGACATTTTTTAAGAGTAATGGTTCTTACGTAATTGCTCGTCCACAATTTTGTTCAAAGTTCGGTATTCGGCGAATAAGTGATGCACCGAGTGTAAATTTAATTCGTTCGTGGGTGCAGAAATTCCGCGCAACTGCTTCGGCTATGAATGTCCCACGGCCAGGGCCCAGTCGATCTTCAAGGACTCCCGAAAACATTGAACTCGTTGAAAGCAGTTTACGTGAAAGCAGTTACGACTTTCAATGCGGAAAAGAGCAGCCTCACTGGGACTTCCAAGAGCGATTATTCATGAAATTTTAAAAAAGGATCTGAAGATCCATCCTTTTAAAATTCAAATCGTTGAAGAACTGAAAGAAAGTGACTTTGATTTACGCAACAATTTTTGTGAAACGATGTTGGAGCGTTTTTGCACTGTAAATCCCATTTTTTGAAGCGACGAGGCTAAGTTTGTCTTAAACGGCCACATCAACAAGCAAAACTGGTCTCCAAGAACCCGCAACCCTCGATTGAAATTATGTTTATTATGTTTTTTATTTAAGTTTGAAAATATAAATCTGCTACCAGACACCCGTATATATTCCATTTGAAAATAGACAAACGACCACAACACACACTAACTCACACAATTTCTTATTCCCAACGACCGTGCTTTCTGAAATTGCAACAAATTATTTTCTGAAATTTATTATTGAGTTAGGTAATTACTTAGCGCGAAACTGTTTCGCCAACTATAAATGTTAGTAAACAGCAAAAATAAAAAAATAATATTAACAAGCTATGAAAAACGTAGGATCTAAACCAAAACAATGGAATATATTTAATTTTACTTTTATTTTGACTTTTGAACCCTTTTCTTCAAAATTCAAATTAAATAAAATGGTTGAAGGGATGAAATATTAGTTGTTGCAGCAGCGAGACAAGAAATCGTCTACGAAATACTGTATGCAATTTTTCGATGCAGAAACAACCAAATTGTCGGTTGTATGGTTTTTTTCATTACAGCAATTTCTTTCATACATATATGAGACGAAGCGTTTTTCTTGCAGTGTAGACGCTGTTGAATATGATTCTTCACAATTATCTAGATGATCGTCCAGTGAATGTGAATTCGAATCCCACCCGCGGCATATATATATTTTTCACAAACCGGGGAAAACATTATCTCGTAGCCTTAAAGCAAATTATCTCGACTAACCATTTTAGTCTGAGGTACAACTTTGAAAGGTCATTAATAATTCTAAGCTCGTCATATACAAAACGTTCGACTCTTTAGCTCTTTATACTTTCTAGATATGAAAACGTTTTTCTGTTTAGTAAATACCGTATGAGTAAAAATAATTGTGAGTGAACTATTTTAAGGACATAAAAGGATAGTGCGTGAGTGTAGTATGATGGTGCAGTTAGGTGTGAACTTTAATGAAAACACGTGTTTATATGTATGTCTGAGCGTCGTATAGATGTACTAACAGGTGCTAAATAAGTGCCAACAGGCTGACACAGATTTCCTTGAAACCAATCCCACACGCACAACCTTGTCCTTGCTGTTGTGAATTCTTTTGAACCGAATTAAATTATTCATGAATATATAAAAAAAACTTTTTCAGCTGTAAATGCGTAAACTGTACAATTTTCAAAACATTTAAGACATAAACTCAAATGTACGTGTTTTGTATGCGAAATTGTCGACAACAACAACAATATATTTTAACAATTTACACTGAAATGATTTTGTCTGCAGGAAGAAGAAGCGTAGCTGTGGTTAATCCGTACAATTTCAATAAAAAGTGAACATTTACATCAAATTACAAAGCTGTCAATAACAATAAAATGGGACAATTATGGTAATATGTACTGGAATATTACAGTACATAAATCTGAATGCAAATGCACTCTGAAAAAAGGTAACTAAATTTAATTGAATATGGATTCAAACTAAATAATATTAAGCTTCGTATGAAGCCAGCGATTTTTAAACTGAAATTAAATGTACCTTTTTCCTTAGATTAGTATGAAGCACTTAGCGAAGACTTAGCGAAAACTTAGCGAAAACTTAGCGACGCGAATCATTTTCGCTAAGTTTAAGAAAAATTCTTTTGACATCTATTACCGTTTTCAACCCTTTTTCATATTTTCAAATAAAATCACTTATCGCTACATAACCGTTTTCTTTGCACGACTTTCCAAAACACGACTAACCATAACCGACAACCAACAAAATCCGAATACTTGCACGTTACCTACCATGAACTAAATAATAATTTGAATAATACTATACAAAATACTCAACATCGACATTTACTTTGTATTATTACACGGGTTAAGTGAATAGGTTCTTAAATTGAAATCTAAAATGTATTACGATTGTAATTAAAACCATGCTAACGATATATGTATGTACTTAAATTAAGTACAACTATGAACTAAATTTTAGTAATTGTTAGTCCAAAACGAACTTAAATCTATTCCGTATATACAGATATTTTCCAGGATTGTATGAACTGACTTGCATACGCCTTGGCTCAAGTTGAGGACCAGTTTCCTCAAATACAGTACAATTGTACTTGAGTACAAACTGTTTTTACGTGTACTCCGGTTAAGTAACATTTTTAAGTAGAAATGGTCTACAATTAAGTAAATTTGTTTAAAAAAGTACTGCAACAATGCGAGTATGCGAGAGAAAAGAGAAGATGAAGTACAAAAGCCTTCTGTTCTTGTGTTAGAATTATGGACATTTCAGTGTATGCTGGTAATTTGGGATCTTTGATCGATAGTAATTAGTATACGTAGATTGCACATTTGAGTTTGTACATATACCCATGGTATCAATGCAGGGACAGTCGTTAGTTATCTGATGATGAACTTGCCAGAGACTGTGCTTAACTGAATTGTCAATTATTCAAAAAATAATCATTTAGAAATATATCCTGACCTTGTAAGCTTGTAGTATGAACTAAGTAATATTAACAAAATCGGTTATAAACTTCAAATTCAAAAAAAAATTAAGGAATTTTTTAACTCTAATTTAAGAAACCATTTTTTTGAGTGCATTTGGTGACAGAGAAAACGATTTTTGCAAACGGAAGTGTGACACGATTTTATGGCAGCATGTTTCACGTGAGAGTTCGAAGTCTAGTGAGGTTATCTACTTTGTCGTCTCGATGAAGCGTTACTACAGGCATATGTTAAAACTAAAACACGTGTCTGTTTACCTTAACGGTTCGTTAGGGTGTAAATTATACTTTATATGAACGAAGTACCCGCATACATTATGTTTACATAACTTGGGGACATACGTTCTTTTTTGGAACGAAGTTCCTTATCGCATGTTGCGGGATGAGGGCTAAATGAAAAAATTGTAAACGACTTTTTTTAACCGTATTATGCTACAACCCAGTATACAACCCAGTATTATTCTGCATACTTTTAGGATTTGGTAATTATTACTAGATTTGTTCAGTCAGGGTCGTATATGAGGGTTGTGTTCTTTCATGTTGGCTTTGTGATAGTCATGCAATTGTGAAGTGTGCTGGCATCAATGGAAGGCATTATGGCATAATTACGGCTAAGAAACGCGGGCTTGGCAGAACATGTTGGAAGTGTAAGGAATTTGATGTTGACTTTTTTAGGTTATTGCCTTTTGCGTTATGAACAGTATAACCCCATTCTGTGTCCTTGCAGTTCAAATCTCCCGCTGGTACATAGTATTTATTCGAATTTTGAAGATTCATGAAATCAAATAGTTTTTGGAAGTCTACGAGCAGAAAAAAATGTCACCATTTTTAGTTTAAATGCAAGCGTTTTATTTGAGAGAGCCCTAGAAAATTAATTAACTAATTCATTTTAATTACGCTTTTTATTGAAAGTATCTAGACCATTGTTGTTGAAGTGCGAAGTAGGCGCACCATTGTGCAACCCCATCATGAAGAAGAATATACTGATTGAGGCTAAGAGAAAAATTTTGTTCTAGTTTTTAGTGCATTTATAAATAAAACACTGTAACTTAATTTTTTTAATTATTTTTTAATTTTTAATTTTTTAGTAAATACATTTTTAATGTTTTAATTTTTTTTTTTCATACTCATGTATTGTCATCTAAATCTGACTAGTGTGCAAAATTTTAGTTCGCTTGGTCAACTGCAACTGTGTTAAAAATGAGTAACTAGATTTGAACAATACAGACTGACAGTCAACAAAGCAAGTTCAATAAAACACTGTAAAAAGGACCAATTCTAATAAAATACCATTTCTTAAAAAAAAAAACTTTTCTTCAAAAAAATGTCTTGATATAAAAAATACATTTTCTTAAAGAAATTCCTTTTCATAAAAGTACCTTTTTTAAAAATAAAATATTACCTTGTTTTCTTGAGATAAGAAAATAAGTAAATTTTGTTAAAAAATAACGTTATCCTACAAAGAGTACCACTTCATTAAAAAGTACCGTTCTTACAAAAGTACTTCTTTGTAAAAAAAGGTCATACTCTTATGGCTTTTTCTTACAGAAAGTACTTCTTCTTAAAAATAGTACATTTGCTTAAAAAAACATTATCCTTTAATAAAAGAAGTACCCGCCTTTGAAAAAGGACTTATATAATACATATTCCGGAAAATATAATACATATTCTTACAGGACCTAAAAATATAAATTTCCTTCTAAAAAAACACATTGCAAAAAAAAAAAAATTCTTAAAAAAAGTTTTTTATTTTACAAAAAGTACGTTTTATTAACCCTGCTGTTAGATTAGGACCATTTGGTCCAAATTTTTTCTGTTTTCCCTTGTAACTTTGGAACGGTGATATATACTGACTAAATTTTTCTGCTAATGGGGTCTTTTAATAAAACAATGTTATGTGCGAAAATTAAATTTTCTAACTTTATTCAGGACTGAGAAAAATACAAAATGACGAATCTTAGGTTAGAGGACCATTTGGTCAATAGTACATTTTTTCATTACCAAGCGAATGTAAATTCATGTCAAATATTTAGAAGATGTTTTTGATATGTCAAATACTTGCTTTAGAAATTATTGAACCAAAATAGTTACAAAGGATAAGATAAAATTATTATTTTGGATGAAAATTCCAGTATGGACCAAATGGTCCCTCAACCTAAGATTCGTAAATTTTTTCATTACCAAGCGAATGTAAATTCATGTCAAATATTTAGAAGATGTTTTTGATATGTTAGCGGATGTTTTTGATATGTCAAATACTTGCTTTAGAAATTTTTGAACCAAAATAGTTACAAAGAATAAGATAAAATTATTATTTTGGATGAAAATTGCAGTATGGACCAAATGGTCCCTCAATCTAAGATTCGTAAGTTTTTTCTAATCTAACAGCAGGGTTAAAGATCCATTTAAATTATCGTACTTTTCAACGGGCGCTTTATACGTGCTGGAACTAACTAGTACATAGTATATAGCGAAAAAAACTTAGTTCCAACCGGGTGTCCCATGACACCTCGTGTGATTTTTTTTTGCTATTAGACGATTTAAGGTAGTTTGTGTCATAAAGAAGTGTCAAGGAAGGATGATTGCAAAATTAATAAAACCTACTAGAAGTCCTATAAATTATACTGTAATAATACTAATAGTATATATGAATAGTAAAGGAGCTATCCCTGCATCGAAACTTTGTCAGGTCATAGATCAGCAAAATTCTTGTAAATTTCAGGTTAACGTCAAAAAATAACCTAATTAGATTAACACTCTTTTCAATAAGTCGGCGACAAAAAGTTGACGTTTTAATCGATAAATCTTTCACCAAGCTAGCTTTATCCGCTAATGCTACACAGATTATTGCTAAAAACTTACGGCCTTATTCATAAAAAGTTGTCATGGGTTTGTTAAAGGTTTAAGAAGGTAAGGCCGAAAAATTGTATTCATAATCGAAAAATTCCTCTGTTAAGAATTCTCCAACGTCTCCACTTTTGTTGAACGGTTAACCCTTCTGTAAGGCCATTTTATCCGCACTAATACACAAAAAAAATTACATTTCACGCGTGCCGTACTTAAAAATTTATGCGATATAAACAATTGGAATTATTTTTTGTATATTTGCAGCGTTTATATTGTCCCATTATCCTGCTAAGCAACCAAATAGTTTCGTTCCAATTTTTATAATTTTTAGCCAAAATGAACTATTGTTTACATAGTGATGTATATAAAATCAAAGCATTGAAACTACAACCTATTAACCGGTTTTATATTTGACTACCCAAAACTGAAATCCAACTCAATATGATTTTTTGGCACTTCTTCTAAATTTATGTATATAGCAAATATTAATTGATTTTTTTATTGAATAGTTCTTTACATTAATGTTTAAAATTTTGAGAAAATGCATTGACGCATTAATTTAAAAAAAAAATTAATTCTGTCTATCGGTTATTGTTCATCTTGTTTTTACATCGCAGTGCATACATAAAACAGGGTTGTCAGTCAACTATCTGTTCTCTAGTTAAAATAATCATTATGAATACGGTTCTAACAAAATCTTCGCCAAATCTTAAAGCTTTTAATAACTGATGAATGCTTTAGAGCTACATTACTGATTTTTTATGATTAAGGCAGTTAGTATGAAAGTGCCAAGGCAGCATTGGATTCGTTTAATACTACGGAAATAATAACAGTGAACATAGGCAACTTATTTGTTAAAAAATTGGCTAAATTTGTATATCATGCACATAATGAATTTTAAAAAAAATACAATTCCACAAATAATTTTCCATTAAATACAACGTTCTTATTTATATTCCTTAAACGATTTTTGTTACACAAAATACGTTATTTGTTAAAGTATAACAATGAAAAGAAAATCACTCATTTATCCTTCTTTCACCGGTGTTCAATCTTCTTGTTCAAACTTTAAAAATCATGACTAGCGCACAGTGGTGACGATTGCCAAGAAATTTTATATAAAATCAACAGTTATGAATTACACTACGTCACAGTTTTTCACCAAATGTATCTGACACCTAATCTTTATGTAAAATTGTACACTGAATCCGAATATGAAGTCTCAATGGTGAAAAGTAGAACAGTTTTCGAGATATTTCAAAACAACCATTACTTGTGATTTTATAAAAGATGATGTCACATAAATGCAAATATCTTAACAAATTTCGAAGATACTTTTATTAAAATGACATCAAATTTTTTAAAAACGCAAATAACGGTGATTTTGCAATATCTCGAAAACTGTTTTACTTTTGTGCATTCTCACTTCACTTTCTGATTCAGTGGACAATTTGATATAAAGATTTGGTGTTAGATACATTTTGTCACGACTTTGTTGAAAATTGGTGAGACAGTGCTATTGGTCTGTTTGTTTTGAGTCTACGGGAGGAGTTAAGCAATCAGAATATAGTATTTACTTCAACCTAGGTTGTGTTAAAGGATGTCAAAGTAGACCACCTTCGTGATCTTCAAATTCTCATGACCTGTAACTTCTGAATTTTGAATCGAATTTCAAAGATATTTTGTAACTGAGAATCTACTAAGCATCTCAAACGGAGTTGCGTGTGTTGGTGTTGGATATAACCGTGACAAGATATTTGGAATCGAAACTTTAATAGTACATTTGTTCACTGACTTAGTTTGGTTTTTTGGTAATAGGTTGGACACTTTGAGCCAAAATGGAGTTTTAAAAATACAGATACATTCAAAAGCAAGTTGAAAAAAAATTTCAATTCATTTAGACCCTTTGGTAACGACACTTCTCAAAGTAGAATTGTTTTTACAACAGCAAAACATCGAACACTGTCGAAATAGTTTGACAATGCTTTCAGTATTGGGTCAGAATTTTTAATATCGACCTAAGAATTTTTTTTTGCTCGAAATGTTAAAAAAACGTTTCTAAATTATCATAGAAATGATCGCTTTCATTTATTTTTTTGATTAATTTGTTTTTGTAATTTTTATGGGGAGTTCAAAAATTTAAAATGAGCAAAACATCGTTTTTTAGGTTTTATGAAAAAGGTTGCTGTTCTGACAAGGATTGGCCGATTTTTACGAAATTTGTGTCATATTAAAGAGAACACAACAAACTATATTCTGTTATTAATTTTTTTTGTTTTTGTTTTTTAAAATTTTTTTTTTTTTATAATTATTTTAAAAAAATAAATTTAAAAAAAAATGGTAAGCTCAGATTTCATTAAAAATTTTATAGAAATTTGCGCGCAAGTCCAACGATTCCAAAAAAGTAATCAGATGTTTGGGATTCTCATAATTGTAAAAGTTATGGGCAAAACACTGTCGTAGGTCGGTACCCACTGCATTGTTTACACGCTAATTTTCAATAATTACTCACACCAAGATGCCAATACTTGTATGGTGGGCACATAGAGAACACTAAATAATACACAAAAATATGCAACTATGCTCTCGGCTCTTGCTTACAAGCACACAAGTGTAACACAGAACCACACACACAACAGCTACTAGCATCAGCTAAATAAAGACAACCGTTTGGTAGCGTGACGTCACGCTAGAGTTAGCTTTTACCTGGAATAGTTCTCACGGAATAAAAATTGTTTCTCAGTTTCATATATTTCGAGTTTTGTTCAAAACAGGAACACGAAAAAGAGGAAGTAGAATTGCAAAACCGCTTTCAAAAGGCAAAAACCATTAAAGGAACACGAAAATATCACTTTTTTAAGCCCATGGGAAATAAATACATATATTGTAAAGAGTTCTCAAATTGTGACGATTTTGTTCTCCATAAATTAGTATAACTATAAAATGTATATAATTTCTGCCTATAAATATAACACTAAGTACGAATAAAATGTATTAAAACAAAAAGTATAACCGTTTAATAAATTATAATGCATATGGGGGCTCCTTACTAAGTTGTATAAAAACTTAAAAATTAGTCATCCTATATATATTTGTATTTAGTATTAAATATGTATTATCCCTTGTGCGACTCGGTAGGCGAGTTGGCAGCGAGCTCACCTGTCTGTGGGGGGTCGTGGATTCAAATCCCACCAGATGCTATAGTCTGTCCCTTAAAATTAGAATATAAATTTACTTTGTATTGTAATTCAACTAAAATAAAGTAAATCAAAATCTGAAAATGCAGTGGTTTGATTATTTTTTAGATAATAATAATTTCAAAATAGTAGGAAACTTATGACCGTTATGTGTGTGTACGTTATTGATGGATAGCATTATTGAAAATTAGCGTGTAAACAATGCAGTGGGTACCGACCTACGACAGTGTTTTGCCCATAACTTTTACAATTATGAGAATCCCAAACATCTGATTACTGTTTTGGAATCGTTGGACTTGCGCGCAAATTTCCATTAAATTTTTAATGAAATCGGAGCTTACTATTTTTTTTTAAATTTATTTTTTTAAAATAATTATAAAAAAAAAAAATTTTTTAAAAACAAAAACAAAAAAAATTAATAACAGAATATAGTTTGTTGTGTTCTCTTTAATATGACACAAATTTCGTAAAAATCGGCCAATCCTTGTCAGAACAGCAACCTTTTTCATAAAACCTAAAAAACGATGTTTTGCTAATTTTAAATTTTTGAACTCCCCATAAAAATTACAAAAACAAATTAATCAAAAAAATAAATGAAAGCGATCATTTCTATGATAATTTAGAAACGTTTTTTTAACATTTCGAGCAAAAAAAATTCTTAGGTCGATATTAAAAATTCTGACCCTATTTTTTGTAAGAAAGATTAGACAATTTTTTAGTTTTTCTAAAACTAAGGTATAAAATGAAATTTAGTAGTCCGAAAATGGGCGATTTTTTAAAACAACTTTCATTTTCTAGTTTGGGAAAATTTTAAGCTAAAATGTCGTTAACTAACTGTGAAAAAATTTTATCGTGCGTATAAACTTGGCCCGTAGATTTCAATACATCTTAAATTTTTTTGAATATTTCTTATATAATATTAGTCTTATTAAATTAGAGATCTCTTGCGATATAATGTTTGAAAAAGAAAACATTTCGTCAAACCCTGCTACAAAAAATGGAGGATTTGGTCACTCCCACTCTGGTACCTCCTATACAAAATCCAGATTAAAAAATGTTAGCATATCGGTATATTATGGGCCCGTCTCTTTAACTTGTACACAATATATATTGTATTCAAGGATGAATACTAATTTTCTTTCAACTTTTTAATTTACTAAATATTCAAAATTTAGCCTAACTTCTTTAAGGCTATTTTATCATAATTTATACACAGAAAATTTTTTTTAACATTTCTTGCGTAAAATACACAAATATTTATGCGATATAAACATGTGGATTTGTTTTGTGCAAATTTTAGTATTTATTATTTGTGCAAAATAATGTTACACTATCCTGGAAAGCCACCAAATAGTTTTGTTCCAATTTAAAATTTTTTTAACCAAATTGAAAACTTGATTTCATGGGGATGTATATAAAACCAAAGCATTGAAGCAATAACCCTTTATCCGGTTTTATGTTCGACTACCCGAAAATTGAAACCATTTCGATATGCATTTTTGAAACCTCTTCCAAAATTTAAGAAGACACAACGGTGCCCGAACAAAACCCCCACGGACATAATCTCCAAATCAAAATTACATTGGACGTTATGTCCGCGATGCTGAACGGACATAATCCCCAAAGAAGAAAAAAATGTTTTCGACTGATTCTCCAAATAACTGCAATTGACAGTATTTTACAAAAATAGCATTTTCATGAATAGTTAGTCAAGTGTAAGGTCTTGAGAACTTACAAGGAAAATTCAAATAAATATAAGACATAGTTTAATATATAAATATTTTACAGTTTTAAACTTATTGAAGAAGTTGGATTATTTTCATCTGCGTCACTACACTTAATATTTCCGGCGTTTGCAACAAATTAAAAAAAAATAAACTTTTCCAATATATTTTTCCGCGGGTACTCCATAATATATTTCAACTCTATTTAAAGAACAAACTTTTTGAATCCAGCGCTTTTAACCAATTAAAATTTTAAATTTTTCAACAAATTTGGGCGAATTTTCGGATGTGGCGTTTCAGGTCAACAACACATTTCATCTCTACGCAAATAACAAACAACTTTTATGAATCCAGCTTATATAGCTAAAAAATAGTTTTTTTATAAAACAGGTGCGCGATTTTGAAGAAAAACTTTCGACTCCGGCGCTTTGTTCAATATTATATTTCAAATGTACGCAAATAACAAGAATCTTTTTGAATACATCACATGACTTTTAATATCACATGACTTTTAACTTCTAACATCTATAGGCACGGGTAGGGCAATCTTTAAGAGTGAACACATGCAAACAGCATTGTATAATAATACTCTTTGACTGAAAATAAGTGTGTTGGTATTGATGTAGCGGCAGCGAACAAACAAGTAGGTCATCGTCGCCAAAGACTATTGAATAGTATAGAGAACGTATGGAACTAATTGTATGACTCAAAAGCACCAGCGACATCTGCCGAATCATTCAAAACGTATTACTCTCTTTTTGTCATAAAAATTTACGTTTTTTGTATTGTTTTGTGTAATGAGATTGTCGAAATGGTGCATTTATATTGAATACCCTATAAAGAGAATAAGACTGGTTTATGCTGTTTTACTCAGACTCTCTACATGAGAGCGGAAAACAGGCGCAACAAGTCCTCTATACTATTTAATACTCTTTGATGTCGCTCTGTTTATGACAAAACAAACACAATTATTTCAGTGAGCTAAATGTTGCTTTTGATTCAGTTGTATGATAGAATTCAAACACACAGATCGTCGTCGCTCCGTTTATGACGAAACAAAACCATTATTTCAGTGAGCTAAATAATGCTTTGTTGATGTGTTAACATCAATAGGCACGCGTAGAGTATAATGTAACAAAGTCAACACATGCAAACAACACACAGAGTTATATACGTCAAAGCTATGCATCGTTAGCATTGAAAACAGTATGTGGGTGTTGTACAACATTAGTCTGTGCCTGTAAATAAGTATGATGGTATTAATGTAACGGCAGCCAATAGTTGTCTTGAAAGACGAAGTCTTGCTACTCGTAAGTTTACGAACATAACACAATATATGTACATTAATATGGGTCGGTCCCCATACAACAAATAATAAGTAGAGCCGGACGCCCACTACGTTTAAAGATTATCCAAACAAAATTTCATAACACCAATATTTTTTTTTGATCCGTGCACCTTAAATACCCCTATTTTAGGTTTTAATGTGCTACACTGTTATTTGGTATCCTATCGAATCGAAACGCATTCCGTTGTTCATGTTCTGCCATTTTTCCCTCTGGACACTTTTGACTCCGAAGTCCATTTTGACTGTTGACTTTCTGTATTTCGTTTCCTATATGCACATGATGCCTGTGTCTCATAACATCTGTGAAGACTTCTGAAAACTATGAAAATTTTGCCTTTACAGCATTTAATTTTATTCACAAGCAAAAAAGTTATGGAGGTTTTAAAAAAAGTACGTCACCCTACACCACACATCATTTACAATTTTTGTGCTGTGTTGTCATTAGGCGTGGTATGAAAACAAAACGCACATAGCTGTTCATGTTTCATCAAACGGTAATTTTCTCCCTTCGCACCATAGAACCACCATCGGCGCCGGTCACCTCGCATAGTGATGGCGACACTATCGAGTATTTAGCCATGAAAACGCTTCGCAAAATACCGTTCGGAATCAGTGTAAAACTGTTTTCTCAATCAGTGAGTGAAATCTGGCAAGCGCACAGCTCAGTGATTGTGAGAAGCTCTCCCTCGTCCCTTCATGGGATGTAATGGGAAACCATTTATTTTATTTATTTACCATAGAATACTACAGAAATATACAGAACTATATTGTTATTCTGGTTTTATCAAACGGTACTTTTCTCCCTTCGCACACTTTTGACTGGAGAAATTACTTCAGTAAAAACTTGTAAGTTGTCTATGATTGAACTGTCAAAATAATGTCTTTCTTGGTCTTTCGTTTAATTAATATTAAAATCACAGCCAGTTTACTGTTATAAAAAATTTAAATTTATTTGTGGTAAAGTGTTAATAAAGAAGATAATTTCGATATCGGGTTATAAATGTTATTCGAGGCGTGTGATATAGACAAAACAAAATTACCTACAAATCGCCAAGTGGTTGAATATTTTTATTATTTGAAGAAAAATAGTGCTAAGAAGAATGGAATTTTATCATCTTACATCAGACATGTGCAAACTGACACAAACGCATTTCAAATCAGTTTTACGAATTTTGCGACTGTGTTAAGTTGAACGGAGCAAGCAGAACAAAAGCAGAGAAAACAAAAGTAGTACACTGAGTAAAAAATTAAAATTAAAAAAATTAAAACTAAATCTTAAAAAAAAAATCAAATATCAACATCTCCAATGATTATTTCCATTTATGATTTTTGCCATTTACAAACATAAAAATTTCTTTATATTCGTCCATGGCAATTAAAATTTATTTTTTAAGTGTAGTGTTTTTTATTACAAATAATTTTGCTTGCAGAGCGATACGGTGTTGCTTGGTCAAATGCAGAACAGCAACTGACTTTGAATCGGTAAACAAGCAGCAAGCTTTCGGACATGTTGGTGTGAAAAAACGATCAAGCTACTATCGGTGTGAAAACACGATGACTCAAAAGAGTACTAGCTGCACATCTATGTCTTACATACAAGATGTTATTGAAGTGCTATGTGAATTATGGAAAAATACCTGCATTCCCATAGTTGGAAAAACAACAATTAGAAAATCGTAATGCGTCTTCTGGATAAGCGATATCAAATAATTAAATATCCACATAAATATGTAGAAAGTGAATGGCATCAATTATTCAAAATTACACAATGCAAGTGCAGTATTGAATTTAATAAACATTTTTTATTTGATCAGTGTGGATCGAGGATTTTAACTTTGCACCAGATCCAAGCAG
This sequence comes from Phaonia tiefii, assembly GCA_963931995.1. Lineage (NCBI taxonomy): Eukaryota > Metazoa > Arthropoda > Insecta > Diptera > Muscidae > Phaonia > Phaonia tiefii. The sequence goes on from OZ008368.1 coordinate 200,674,028, forward strand.
ATTACGAAGATATAGATATGGTTAACTTGAGCTCCAGTGTTACTCCATTTCAGGCATATTCTGATTCCTATGACTATGTTCCGAGTTCAATTGATGAATATGATTCTGGAGCTGAAAATAACAACATATATCCTATGGAAGAGCAATTAAAGGTATCAAACATATCAAACTGGTACTTCCGATCGTTTTGGATCTTTACTTGCCACAACATTAATCAAAAATATCAAGTTATCGATATGCAAAAAAGCTAGAAAGGATTTAGAGGGTGTTTCTAAGTAATTATTGGCCAACCCCGACAGTCTTATTATCGACAAAAATAAAATTCATAGGGAAAGATCAAAATTTAGAAGAGAGACCAGAGACGCAGCATCCACCGATGCCGTTTGGAAACTTTAAAAACGCAAATGGTTGGACATCAAGTGCATCTGAGTAAAAAAACAGAAGAGCACATAACAATAGTGAAAGAGCCTGGGTCCACATTCGTCGGATATGCAACACCAGTCAATGGTACAGGGGTAGAAATTCAAAAAGTCATAGTTAACTTCCTAAATTCGGGAGGATATTCTCTAAATTTTTTAGTTGATATAAGTAGCGATGGAACTGCCGTAAACACGGGTCACAAAACAGGAGTAAACGCGTGCATGGAGAAATACTTGCAGCGCCCATTACAGTTGAATGCCTGTCTATTTCATTTCAACGAGCTTCCACTAAAATCGGCAAACAAGTAGGACCAGGCATTTGGCCTTCTGTTCTTGGATCATAGCTTCTTGCATGTAACCAATATTCGGTAAGTTTGACAAAATTGTCAGTCCTATTTCTTTGCAGAACTTTTATTTGCAAAAAAAAAGTTTGCAGCAGCCAGTTTCTATTAACAAAATGTTAATTTGTCTTCATTGTATTATTGGTCATTAATTATTTTCAGGTCGCAAGAAGCGTTGTGTTAATTCGTATGGGGCATATGCCGGACAATATATATAACTGGAACATCCGTAGCGATCAATGCTACCTATTTCGCATGGTTGTTGCTGTTAACGATGGTTTATGCGATCAAGGATTAGTACAGCGCGATGGTTAACAACGGCCTCTCGCTTACTTCGGGTTTACGTTTCCAAGACGCATCCAAGAGCAATTTTGAAAAATTTAGCAGAGTTTGTAGTAGAAGTTTATGCACTTTTCTGGTTTCTTATCAAGAGCCAACCGCAATCAATACATGGAAATCGACATGTTTTAAAATATATAGTTTGGATCCGACAGTTACCAGTGAATATCCAAATGATAATTCGTCCTACCATTGAATATAATAGTTACAATTTGCATCCGGAAAACATTCTTCTTGTCATGATTACTGACTCTGACCAAACAATACGATTCCAAGGCAATGAAGCCATACGAGCAGCTCGGAGAAAATCATATGTAAAAGTACGTGACTTCATTGTACCAAAAAATCAAATTAGTTACGATTGCAGCACATGCACTAAAACAATCAATTGGGCAAATCGGCAAATATCCGAGCCGCCATGTCTACATTTCTATACGGATGAGCAATTAGCTGGATATCAATATTCATCTGATGAAGTTATTGAATTACCTAGTAATAACATACTAAAAAATAAACAAGTATATATTTAAATTATTTTAATTATTTTATAGATTTTCCGTGGCATGCTCAAAATTCAGGTCGTTTTGTGCGGACTGTTAATGAATCCGCAAGTAAAGTTATAGACGAAAAACGATTATATTTTCCATAATAAGAAGGAATATTTATACATATTTTCCAAAATAAGAAGTCGCGAGCGTTATTACAAACTAGATTCGCGCCAGGATTTAATTTAATTTCATATAATCAAAAATTTAACATTCACGTTCTACGTATTTATGTGGATATTTAATTATTTGATATAGTTTATTCATTGACAATTTTGTAATTGAATGCTTGTATTTTTCCTTCATTCACATACCACTTGATCTACTATCTTTATGTAAGGTGATGAAACTACATTCTTTTTGCCATTATTTTTCTTCAACTATAAAAAAATATTGCACCACTTGCCGATTTGTTTATGTAATTTTGTTTTGTCTATATTTCAAACCAGTATTTACAAGTCCGTGGGATTGCGTGAGGCACGTGTCAGTTGAGAGACACAGAAAACGAATTCAATTGGAACTAGGCGAATTGCAATTTGAGTATATTTTACAATTTTCAATCGCTAGTAACTTTATTGTGTATAAATCAAAACGAATATTTCACAATTTTTCAAGCCCTTTCCTACTCTTTCAAAGAATTGCTATATTAGGGTGGTAGAAAACCAGATCGTATAAGGTTAAATTTCAAGTCGGAGTCAAAAATGATGTATGCATGAAATGTAGCCCTTGCCAAAACCTGCACAACGGTATGCTTCTTTTTCCAATCGGGCTTTAAATTGCAACACAGGATATAAAAAACTAAAAAGGCGGTATTTAAGGTGCACAGAAATTTTTTTTTTTGTGGTGCCGAAATTGTCTCCAGATAACCTTTAAATCTAGGGGGTGACTGACCCAACTTTTTTTTTCGACCCACTCTAATGTACGTGTGTCTGTTGCTTTGTATTCTCTTTGTTTGTTTTTTGGGAATAAAACAAAAAGTATTAAGCAAGAAATTAATGACACATGTGCTTGCACTTCTTTTTAAATAATTTTAGGTATTAATATTATTTAAATGAAACGTCATCATATGATTAAACGCTGTTTTTTATTTTCCAATGTAACATTTACTAATGTGTTCATAGAAATCGAACAGGTACCGTGCAGCAAAAAGGTGTTAGCACATCGCCCGTGAGTTCGAACACTCATTGGTTGTTTTTCTAAAATAGGTCGCGCGATATTCTACAAGTGCTACGACTGCGATGCTTCAAATCAATATTATATTTAAAATCTATGAATATAACAGGGGGAAATTTTGAATCCAGCGCTGTAAACAACTAAATAAATAGAAAATTATTCCAAAAACATCACAGTGTATTCAAATTGCAGCCGTACTCGAATCAAAATTTATAATTTTAATTGTCAGTGTTTACTGAATCCAAAAAACGGTCATATCCCCCATTGAAGATTATGTGTGTTAAGCATCATAACCCCCAATGCAATTTTGGGTTAAGGTTATGATTTGGGGGTTATGTCTGTTGGGGGTTATTTCACGGCACCCAATAACACATATTAACTGTTATGGTTGTGTAATATTCCTTTCCACTAATGTTTAAAATTTTCCAAAAATCCATTGAAACATTTGAATACACATTTTTTAATTCGGTCTAGCGGTTACTGTTCATCTTATTCTTACATCACAAGCACTGCGAGAATACGTGAAACAGGATTGCCAGTCAATTAAAATACTAGCTTAAATACTCATTATGAATACGGTACTATTGAAATCTTCACTAAATCTTAACGCTTTCAATAACTGCTGAAGGTTTTAGAGCTAATTTACTGTTTTTTTAATGAATTAGGCCGTAAGGCTTGAACATTACAATTTGATTATAAAATTATTATAATTAAAAACACAGCAACATTTCTCTGGCATTTTATTTAATTTGGGTTTGATTTTACTTGATTCACAAAACGCCTGGTAAACAGCATAGGAAAACGCCCTCATCAAAATATAAATTTATGCGCTCAACAGCCAATTGTTTCGAAATTGTACGGTAAACTGCAGTAGATTTATATGCAACTACTTTATGCTGCAGAGAAAGAAGACGAAACAGAACGACGAAGATATGTGTGTGTCACCCGGCTAGACATTACATTATCATGTTACTGGTCGCATCGCTTCCTACACACGCTGCTGGGGTATTTTCAACATTTCCAGATGCTTTTCCTTTTAATTCGTTTTACTTTTCATTGGCTTTGGGAGTGAACATTTTCCACTGGAAGTTTTCTTTAATATGCAAAATTTAATTTGATATGCAACAAAGTTGTTATCACCTTCGGCTATTTTGGACATACTTATTTATATACATACATGTATCTCAATGTAGCTGCTATGCTGATCTAGTATGTTAGTAGTAAAAGGTAGAATGTTGAAAGGGGGTGATTCGAAAAATTTATGGAAGTTAAAATACAACCCTAATATCAATTGAAAATACTGGGGAACTATTAGAAGCAGAATCAGGTAAATTTTCAGCAACATTTAATTGCAATAGGTTTACCTATACTAGCTCCAAAATCTTAAACATATTTATCCGTGAAACTGACTTTCTGAATGCTAGTTGATTGTGAGCGTAATTTGGTTGACCAAATCTTAGCCAATTAAAAACAAAAAAAGGAGCTTCTTAAGGAGACAAAACATTTGCAACTGGTAACTGGTAAATATGTGAATCGAAATCAATGCTTCTAATAATGGATAATGGAAAGGAGAGAACATTAAATTTCTGATGCCTACACGCTGAAAAATCTGTATTTTTGTTGTCGTTTGGATGCAAATATAAAGAATGTTTGGAGCTTGTGTCCAAATACATTGTGTTTATTATTCTGTATTACATGTTTGATACACAATGTTTAATATGTCATAATATATGTGATTGGGACTCAAATATATCTATGTTTGTGATAAAAATACAGCTGTGTTTATTGCACTGTTTATGCTCTCTCGAGAACAAGAGAAGAAACGAGTTACAACGAGAGACTCGATTCTTGTAAGTGTGTGTCTGTATTTTTGCATTATTCTCCCAGTCAGTGAGTCATAAATATTCCTGAATGTGCGAGTAAATTGCAAACGAAGTCAGAGTTTCTTATTTTGGCTGATGTATTGCGTTTTAGTTTCATGTATTCAGTTGCCAATGGTGCATCGGACAGTGGATATCAAAAGCGTTTCATCAGTGAAAATAGAATAAACGAAGGCACGAACGGATAAATGTTTTGCGATGTTGCTTTAGTTTTTGTGTATGTGTTTCGTGTATACGTATGTGTGCTAGCAAAGTGAGATACGATTTGAGGAAAGGACGCGGAATGGGCAAGAACGTGAAGCCCTTGTCTGTCCGAGTCTTTACTGTGTAAATCGGAACGGACCAATTGTGAAGTAAGTATAATTAAAAATTAAAAAATAACACAAGTAATTAATCAACGCTTGGCTTGCGTAAACTAGATTTGTATATAAATATATTGTTTGTGCACAAACGCATAGTTGAACCCTTCTGAAAACAAACTCGTGAGAGATTAGGAAACAAGAAGCGAAAAGACAGCAGAATCTCATTTCATGAAAAACAAAACCACTAATGCATTCAATGCAAGTAAATGTAAAAAGGGTCGTTTTAAGTCTTTTAATTTTTTGTATTTGTTCGCGCAGAAACTATTTATTTTGATTAAATAAAAAAACACGATTTATTTTAGTTAACTCGGTTTTTAATGTTCCATCATTGTGTTTCATTTCTTTTCAACAACTTATGTGTATTGTTCTAAGTGTTTTCGACAACTGACTTTACAATGTTTCTCATTGTCGCGGGCCACCAAATCCATAAACATATGTACATAAACCGACAGTTAATCCAAATAGAGAATCCAAAAGAAAGAGCAACAGCAATACAACGGCTGAGTGACCAAACTGAAGCAAATGACTTCGTCAGCGCTGTTGTTGTTGTTATATTCTTTTTCATCGATAATGTAAACAACAAGCAACAACATACATACATACATACGGTACAACACATAATGACCAAAACCAGTATGTATGTTGTTGTTGCGACAAAATTATTAGAAAAGAATATTAGGGTGGCCCGAAATTTCAATATTTTACAAATTTAACAAAATCAAAAAAATACAAATTAATTCTATGATCGATGTAGGGCGATCTCACCCAACATGCTCCCCCCGTTGAAAGGCTTCTCTTTCAAGGAATCATTTAGGATGGTGAGAGAGCTGGTATTGATGTTGGACAAGGAAGAGCCACATTGTAATTTCAGCAATGTAAAGCGAACTAGTCCAGAGTTGACAGTATATTTAAAGTTCGAGCGAAAGCGATAGTTACGGTGGGGTACCGTCATCATGTCCAACGACTTGAGGGTGAATGCAGCATATTTACTGATTGCTGGATTTCTACGAACGAGTGTTGTGAAGGTGTACGGCAATTCATTGGTACTGCAAATGCGAAACAATATATCGGCTGGATGAATCGATGGGGGAATATGTCTCCAACAAATACTTCTGCATTGTTCTACCAGGTGTGGGATACGACTTTCGACGAGTTCTTTCAAAGTTGAAGAATATTGTTTGGGCCATTGCAGAAAAATGCTGTAGTTCAAAAAATAGAGCGATGAGATGAATTTCAAGTTGAGCCACCTTCTCCAGAGCAAAACGGTGGTGCAAATTTCACAGCGAATTAATGTCTGTGCTTTATATTGGTATATTGTCGAAGTGGCGAAAAATAATGTTGACTTGTAGGTGCATTTTACGTAAGGTACTATTTGAAAGGCGTAAGCGATGTGACGAAGTTGACCAATAATTACAGGAAAAGTGACAAGCAGCATCCAAGTCATATGTTATAATATTCAAGTACTGTACCTCAAATTCTTTTTTCCTGGTCCTCCACCAAACGAGTTGATATCTTGTGATGTTTTCATCGACACGAAATTGTTGATAATTTGTGGAACATTCAGATGTGGATTTGAGATAGCGATGACGTGTGATGTAGTTCGAACTACGAAGAGACTGCTTGGAGTCTAACATAAGTTGTAGTAAAGTGTTCCATTCTCGTTGCCTCGTTGCATACAACGTTTTTAAAGGCAATTTGAATGGGATTCTATTGCCAATAACGAAACAACTTTTTCTGACGAAGTGTGATTCGAATTTTTGACCATTGTGCGACATTTCGACGGCGTTAGAGGTTTCTTCTATTTTGAGGGAATTGCTCAAATTTGAATCAATTGAGTTGTGTGTTAATTTGGATGTCCCACTGACAATCCAATCGAATGCTGTATTGGTCAGGCAAAGTGTGTCATCTCCCAGTGAGATACGACCATCGAGCAACAAATCGAAAAATACTTCAGTACTGCGAAGCATGTCAACAGGTTGTGGTTTGTTATACCACGGATCAGCCAATTTTCTAATTCGAGGTATGATCAAGGGCGATGTTTTGATGTACTCAACAGGTTGTTGAGCCGAAATCGTCTTCGCCGCAGCAAAAAATGAAGACCACTGGAGCGAACTAATGCGAGATTTTATTGTGGTGTCGACAAAAAACTTGATGTTGTTTCTGGTTTCACCGATGCCAAAAACTTCTGGCTGATAAGCGTCACAATAATCGTTGATGAGAACCACGGCTGTTGGAATTATTGCTCTATTGGCAGAGCGGACGACTAACGAAAGGTGATTGCTGTGATTTTCCGATGATGATTGAGAGTGATGTGATGTCGAAGGCCCAAGTTGCTTAGGGCCACTAAAAATGTGCAAGAGTGTATGGTGAGGAGGCTGGCATAGTATACGGTGTGATTGCGATGTACATTTTGAAACTTGATGACCATTGCGAAGGCAGTTTATGCACAGTCCATTACGCTTTACGAAATTAAAGCGTTCAACAACAACAAGCGACGAAAACGAAGAACAATCTGATATATTGTGTTCCCATGAGCTACAATATGAACAATTTGAGTTTGAGTTTGCAAATGTATCAATACTGCGACTAACATTTGAGTTCGAGTAGGCCAGACGAGTCGAATTTGAAACACCAACTATCGAAGCGTTGAGAAAACTATGGTCCATCGAAATAGAGTCCTGATGTTTCTTCAGCAAAACCATTATTTTTGCTCTTGCGACAATAAAAATTTCCTCCAAATCGCTTCTGGCATTATCTGTGGGGCAAAGTATTTCAATTTGTCCTTGGATCTGACACAATTGCTCGAAATAAGAATCCAAGATTTCCAGACGACATTTTAAAATGATGGAATCAGCTTTGTCGCCATCTTTCTCAACTTTCTTCTGAATATTTGAGATGTTTCTCTTCATAATATTCCTTTCTTGCATGAGCGACGCCATTTTAGAGCTAATAGCGGCAGTATCCTCAGTTACTACATCTATTTCAAATGTCGACATTTCACTCAAGAGAAACACTCACCAAAAGAACAACAAGAATTTGAATTTGAAAACCGCGAAAAATTTGATGACGCTTCAAATACCGTAACTATTTCCGTTACGCCAAATTTATTCGCCAATATCCAAAAAAAACGATAATTTTTTGCCAAAAATAAAGTGACGCCCAAAGATCGTCCGAAGCAGCGATGTATACCTCAATGGCAGCAGCGAGTTCCCGATGATGATGTAATTCCAACGACAACACGATGTAAAAACCCTGTGGCTCCAACTGAGGTTCGAAGTAATTACATGCTCCACAAAACACGATCTGTTTGAGACACAGAGGAAGAAAAAATCGCGGACTTACTTACACCAACAAGCATCAAGAATTAATATAATCCAATAATTCCAGTAAATCCCCGTTTAGGCACTCAATATGTTGGTATGTTGCACGCAGCAGCAACAAAGTTATTGAACCCGTAAAAATTCTTACCGGGCAACAGCATAAAAAATTCGAAATTTCGATAGCTTCCAGTTAAATATGTGTGTGAAACGGCAAATCAAATTTTCCACAGGTCCCAGATGACACAACAACTTAATCCACGATATTGTTTACATAAATAGTTCATTTCTGCTAAGGAATTCACTATTGAACTCCTTTCAAATATTATTCATTCGGAGGCAACAACTAAAGTTGTACCCAATAACATTTTAGATTTAGCGATATGTATGTAGCCCAATTGCAGCCACAAATTGACGAGCAGATGATCCAACGACGATAACGAAATAATCTGCAGCTTCAATTGGGATTACTCCATATCCACCGAACGACGATATTCGACCACAAATTTAAATGTTTCTGCTAAAGATATCACCGAATGTGATTTCTCCGACTAATAAAATACGTACGGCCGTAATTAATGCGACGTCCAAAGAATGTCCGTAGCAGCAGCAGCGATGTAGACCCCGTTGCAGCAACGAATTTTCGAAAATGATGTGATTCCAACGACGAAATGATGCAAATAAAATCCGTGGCTCCAACTAAGACTCGAAATAATTATCTGCTCCACGAAACACGATTCTTTGAAACACTTTTTTTGTTTTTACTCTTTTAAAAAGTTAATCGCTATTATTACAGGCCGTCCTGTCACGGTCGCCAAAATGTTCGCGAAGAAACTATTTATTTTTATTAATTTAAATAAAACACGAATTATTTTATTTTAGGTTTGATGTTTCATTTCAACTATATTGTTTTAAGTGTTTTCGACAACTTTGTGGTTACAATTCTTTTCAACAACTGACTTTACAAAATTTTCTCATTGTCGCGGGCCACCAAATCCATCAACATATGTATGTACATAAACCGACAGTTAATCCAGATAGAGAATCCAAAAGAAAGAGCAACAACAATACAACGGCTGAGTGACCAAACTGAAGCAAATGACTTCGACTTCGTCAGCGCTGTTGTTGTTGTTGGTATATTCTTTTGCATCGACAATGTAAACAACAAGCAACAACATACATACATACGGTACCAAACATAATGACCAAAACCAGTATGTATGTTGTTGTTGCGACCAAATTATTAGAAAACAATATTAGGGTGGCCCGAAATTTCAATATTTTACAAATTTAACAAAATCAAAAAATACAAATTAATTTTATGATCGATGTAGGGCGATCTCACCCAACAGTATTGATTATTTATAAATATCGATTTATATTGATCAAATAAAATAATACATATATATTAAATCAAAGAATAATTCGTTTCTAAATATTATTATGTTTGGGATGAAATACGCATATGTTTCCACGTAAGTTTATGCAGGTTTGTAAGTACATGGATGTTTAAGATGAAGAACGCATATGCTTCCACGTAAAAGCATACATGTTTACATGATACCGTTTACACTTAAATACAAGTGAGTTTAGGACTTGCAAACATATGCATGTTTGAAGTGTGTTTCAAACATATACATGGTTCCTGCAGAATATGTTTGGAAGAATATGTTAGAGAGGCCGTTATTTTTCAGCGTGTACTCATAGCAGTTTCATCAATGAACATGTGGAACAATTTTCATAATAGTTTCAAAAATGAAATGTGAATGATAATTTTAAAGTCATAATACTGCTGACATTTCATTCACATTTTACACGCACAAATTCAAAACAGCATATGGGCAATTTTTTTACTGGCTTCGTTACATTTTCAGGGACTTGGCTATCGTTTTCGTCGAACTGTTACTTAAAACTACAAAAAGTTTATATTTTGCATGAGCTTTTCAGTTTACCTTGATTAAATGTACATTTCGTCTAAAGCAATGTTTGCAATAACTTCGACGGTTTAAAAGTTATTGCTGCGCAAAAGACTGCTGGCTTCGTTACATTTTTTGGAACTACTTTTGTAGGAATGAGCAAATTTGAGATGATTTCTGCGAATCAGCAAGGGTCACATTTCTGTTATATACATATATTATGTGGAAAGGATGTCAGAAGAAACTGGCATACTTAGTTTGTGTCAAAATTATAGTTTTCCTATTATTAGGGCAAAAGTTTGTGTACTGGCTTCGTTACATGATTTGCTGGCTTCGTTACTTGTCACTTTTCTTATCGAAATAGTTGATCTATCTGAACCAAACTTTGCAAAAATACTTTTTGGGATGGCAAGCAGATCAAGTTTGAATATGAACCCGATCGGACCATTAATTCGGCATAAAAACTGCAAATATGTATGTACTTTCCAGAAAATTGGTGAGTAAGCAATGCTGGGCGATGTCTTTCACTCATCTAAGAATGATGGGAGCCGGACATCTACTAGAGGTACCCTCCATATAAAGGGGGACTCAAAATATCACAGAAAGGGACGTTAAACTATCAAAAACGCATTTATCTTCCTGAAAGCTGGCAATTGAGCAGTACTAGAAGACATCTTTCTCAAATAGGGGTGTCCCTTGTGCAAAGACGGTTTCAAAATTTCAAAAAACGGCCGTATGCTTAACTTAAACACTATCTTGTTCTATTTTTTCATTACTTGAAAAAATATTGCAATAGCAGAACAGAAGAAAAAGAATAAAAATGCGTATTTTATTTTCTTCGTGATTAGTTTATTACGTATCACATTTTTCAATAAAGCTTTGGTAAAGGCTCTTTTTTCTTGGCTTTAAGCTAAGTTATACCCTTCTTTGGAGGTGTAAAAAGTTACAATTTTGCCATTGATAACTTGTATTTGGTGACTGTTTGAAATATTTCTTATATTTTTACAGCTTGAAAAAAGCTCTGACACTTGCAGTTTGTTATTAACTTGATCGAATTCATCATTTGGTATTTCGATGACTTTGATTTCTGAGTTCGTCAAATTAAAAGCTGCGACAAAATCAGATGCACTATTGACTATAGCATTACGCGCTTTGATGTGCTTGCGTACAACGATTTTTGCTGTTGCGCCTATCCCATCAACGCATCCTTTGCCGTGTGAGGCTGCAAAATAATTCCAGTATATATTTATTTTAAAGCAATCCTCTAAGCGTTCTATCAATGCGGTCATGAATTTATTTTTAAATTGGGAAGACGGACCGTCGCTCCAAATTTTTTAAATCTTTAAAGAAGCTGGCACCGTTGAGATTAGCTTCCATAAATAAGTGACAATGGTGTCCTTAGTATGGCATAGGTTGTTGGACACAAATACCTTTCCTTCGAACGTGCCGTTAAAATGAAAACCCGACGTGAATAGTGAAAGCTGGCGTTGATTCCAATGCGCGTTTTGGACTTCGTCTTGGTTTTCACAAACGAAATTCTCTGCAAAATCTATTTGGAGTAGGCCCTCCTCGGGAAACTCGCCACTCAAAGCTCGTCGCCGATCATGCATATCAAATATTGTGGACTGCTCCCGTTTTGCAAAGCTGTGCCTTATAAACTTTGGCCATAAAGAGATTACGTGCGCAACAAGTTTATCCAACGAGCCACTCTCCTTGCACTTTTCGGTGCGATTAGCACTTGTACTCTGCTTCCATACGTACCATGAAACTGTCGAGGGTGATGCTGTATTTTGCGCAATTTGGTTTAATTCTGTTGCCAATTTATTAGCACAGGAGCTGCAGCTGCTATGCCAGCAATCCATTGTGGTTGGCTTGCACAAAAAATGCTCAACAAAGCCATCAGCATAGCCTGGCAATTGTGAGCATATTTTTTTAAGAACTGAAACAGCTTCAATGAAATTTTCATGGTAAGAACATAAACAGACATTATGTGGCAGCTTGTTATTTAATTTAACGTGCTCTGGTCGCTGGCTAATAAAATAACTCAGACTACAAGTATCTAAAAATTAAAATGAAGGGAAACCCTTAAATAAAGAGAATATACGCCAACATTTTTTTCCGTACCTTTTCCTGAACTGTTTTGCTCATCCCGAAACCTACCAAAGCACTCCTTAAGAGTAAGCAGCATGTGTCTTGTCGGCAAAAGTATTTTTTCTCCATTTTCATTTCGAAATTGCTTAACGTCACGCATCTTTGGCGAGACACGTGAAATATCATCCTTTTCATAAAATTCTCGAATGGCCTTATCTAAAGCTGAATCGTTCTTGCTCATCGTTGAATTTTGTACACTTGCGCCAGAAATCTTATTAAGCGCGACGATTTTCCTGATTACAGTTTCCCTTTTTCTCGGAGATTGAGGAAGTGCACGGGTAACTTTGCTCACTGCCTTTCCAAGCGATTGTTTTGATTCGTAGCCGTTAGATTCCGAATTTTGAGAAAACATTTCGCCTTGAGCCAATCGTTTTCTCTCTCTACACAGCCTAACTCGTTCACGTACCGCATCACGGCGCTCATCTTCCAAACGCTTTCGCAAAGTCACTGACATATTTTTCTCGTCCGCCTTTTTCTTTTCTCGACACTTCCTCAATACAGCGGACTTTCTTTTTTTATAATCTTCGTATTTCGGCTGCGCTTTAAGCTTTATCATATAATTTTTGTTATATTGAGCTTTCCTTATCTGGGCCTGAAAAATAATAAATTTTTAGAAGGCAACGCAGGACACAAAAAATAGCAGCAAAAATGACTGGCTTCGTTACAATATTTTGCGATCCATTTAAACCTCAATGGAAAACAATATTACCTTTTTCTTTTTTTTCTTTGAAAGTAGACTCAAAACGCTAAAAAAGTGTGTTATTGGTTATTTTAAAAAATCGCTAGACACCGAAGCAAAAAAAATTTTGTGCTTTTTTGCTGGCTTCGTTACATCTCAAATTGCGACATATTTCATTGCGGTCAAATGGGCCGAAAAAAATAGTTTTTGCACAAGTTCGTATAAAATTACGTTAAAGCCAAATATTTTCAGTATGTGTAAACATAAGAATCTAATATTATTGTTGCCACACACTATTATTCACCTTTGTTTTGCCAGCCTCGTTTTTTTCCATGTTTGCTCTGTTTCACGCACGCGAACAAAAATAGTAAAATTTTAATGAAAAATAACCCAGTGCTGCAAAAAATTTTTGATTTCAGATGGTTTGACATGTACTGAGTACATTTGAAACCGAATTCCGCCAGTTTTACACACAAAAAAATTTTCGAGCCGGTTGACCTTTTCAAAAAATTGCCCATATGTGACCTGGTCTACGAAAAGGGAGCTTAAGTGCGAAAACTAGTTTTCTGTGAAAAAGCTGTTAAAAGTAAGCAACTCGTTCCGTCAGTTTCTCATTATCTCGTTAATTGTTCTCCGCGCCGGACGTCCAGTTAGTGTTGTTGTTGGTCAGAATATTATTATAGTTCATCGTGTAAGTTGCTAGTGTGGAACATTTAAAAAAGTAACACTGAAGAAGTGACGTTTACTGTTTCTGTTGATTATCGTCTTCGTATTTCGCATGAAATGAAACATGAGTGTTGATGAGGAGTTCAATGCCGTATACGGACAATATTTCCATGAAAAGGATGATGAAAACTATGAAGAGAGCGATGATGATGAAGACGAAGTATGTGTATCTCAGGCAGAAGATGATGCCGAACAAACTTTTGTTAACATGGACCTGTATGTTGTTGATGTAAAGGAGGAGGAGCTGGTAACAAAATTTCTGTCAAAAGATTGTTGTAATAATAAATGCCATACACTGATACCACGAGAAATGATCGAGAGTACGGGGAACAATTGTTTAGAGATGTCGAAAAATGAACTTGATTTAGTGATACTAAGTCACATCGAAGCTGGAATTATGAGTAACGAAAAGCTAGAAAGTGTATACGCAAAGCTTGCAGGGCGGAAGGAATATGGACAGAGACAGGATACAGAAGTTATGAGGCATTTACCTTCAATTTACCTTCTACAGATTACCTGTTTGTCGTTCGTTTTTCCTTTTTGTACATGCCTGTACGACGAAGCGTTACGAAAATTTAGTACGTCATTTTCACGCACAGGGTGTAACAGTGCGCCAACACGGACTGGCAAATAAACCGAGTACACATCCAAAGTCATTTAAACCGGCTGACATCGAAAAAGCTGTTAAATTCATCGAGTCTATAGCCGATTTAATGGCTCGTTTTTCTACTGTATAATCATGTCTTTATGGCTTATAATTCAATGTATTTTGTTCATTACCAATAAATTATATTTTGTCGTATTTTTACTCTTCTTTCTCTACATTTTTAGTACACTTCTAAGCATGTTAGGATTTTCTGCTTTTCACCACGTGAAAAAGCATCTCATCTTCAATCCGAATCAAGCAAAAAGTGAAAATTGATTTTTTGACACCTAAGCCCCCTTTCCGAAGACCACGTCACATATATGAATCTGAAATTGGACCATGGTGTATTTGGTATATGAATAGAAATAAACGAAAATGTTTGTGTTCGTTCATATCAAAACGCATTTATAGCATATAATGTGCCAATAAAATACAATTTGAAGCAAATCTTTTTAACTCGCCTATCGTTAATTCTGACCGTCGGTGGTGCAATGGGTAGTGTGCGCGCCTCTTGTACAGGAGATCCTGGGTTCGATCCCTGCTCCAACCACCTTATAAAAAAAAAAAAAAAAAAAAAAAAAAATTTCTTTCGACGACGGTCACCTCGCTTAGTGACGGCGACACTATCGAGTATATAGCCATAAAACTGTAGGTCCCAATCAGTGAGTGAAAACTGGAAAGCGCACAGCTCAGTGATTGTGAGAAGTTCTCCCCGGTCCCTTCATGGGATGTAATGGGAAACCATTTATTTATTTATTTATCGTTAATTCTCTCTCACATTCTATCCTGTAGGAAATTTGCAACTACCAAGCTGATCAGCTGGCTGTACGAAGGGAGCTTATATGGACTGTATGGGAATGGATAAATTCATATTTTCCTTCCACTTAGAACAAAATTTTTCAGACGCATTTACATCATTTTTAACAAAAGTATATACCGTGCTAAAATTTCAACATTTCCAGGTATGAGTTTAATTTCAACATTCCATAGAAATAGTTTACAGAAACAAACGCAAATTCCCCTGGAAACTGGGTAGATATGTTTTTGTTACGTCTATACGTAAATATACTTATAAATAACGAACTTCCGTGTTTTTAATAATGGTATCATATCAACGATAAATTAAACTGTATAAATCGATGAATGCAATAATAAATGATTGCAAATATTAAAATATGGATATCACCATTATAAGCATTTAACATTAATGCCGGGTTTCCAGACATATTTTTAAAAATATTACAAATTTGACCCATGAAGCTTCAGAAATAGATATATTGAGAGTTGTAATGCACATTACACACAAAACAACATTTGACTGCACATCGGCAAAAAAACATCGCTAGTTTGTTCGCATAATTATCCTAAAAATACTAAATAGTTTTGCACAAAATCATAATTTTGTTATCTTTTACAATCAAATGTTTCCCTTTCATACCCTTGCCCGTAGCGTTGGGGTTATATATTTAATACGAAAATAGTGTAATGCATTGACGAAGTTATATAAGCACCTACTTCTATTTTGGGGTTTTTAAAGCTTTTGAACCAAATCCTCCATTTTGTCCGGCTGTTTGGTTAACACGATAATTGACGTAAATCTTTATCGATTACAATAAGTGTGTGTGAGTGTGCTTAACTGAATTGTCTATTATTCCAACAAAAACCATTCAGCTTTCACGTACAACATGTTCCTGACCTTGTAAGCTTGTAGAATGAACTTCCAAACATTAACTTAAAAAAAACTAACAAAAATCTCGGTCATAAAATTTAAATTAAAAAAAAAAAACTAATAATAAAATCGTGTCAATATTACTTGTCCAAATTTAGGTTGGGATTGAAAATGAAAGCTAGCGAAAAATATCAAAATCTCAAACTCTTTCCTGACTTACTTGAGCATGCCTCTATTTGGGAGTGTTGGCATTCGACCTTTACGCAACAGAGCCACGCCGCCGTTACCCCTGTTTTCTGGGCTTTGTCCTACCACCTGATTACGCAGAAAAAAGCGCGGCGGCGTATAACTTTTGCTTTAATCATTTGTATAAGTGTATTTGTTCAAAACCACACAAGCAACAAACTATAAACTGCACACAACCACAATCACAATATTACCTACTCCCCATTTAGATTATGCTTGTCAGGCTACAATTATCTCGCAATTCTCTTTCAAAAAACCTACTTCAATTACGAGTAGATTACAGTTTGCGTTTTGGCTTGCTACCACCCCTTCAGCATTAGTCAAAATTTGTAAAAGTGGTTTATCAAAAAATGGAATTCTCTGTGTTGAATTCAATGTCTTACATTCGTAAAAATGGTAAAACTAATTTATTCGTAGTTAATTTATTAAAAAAATAAATATTTGTACCCTTCCATTACACCTTTTCACTTCCAGAGCTTATTTAAATCGACAGCCACGGGTTGGGTCTTCTTTCTTCTTTTTGGGCATGACATATTGAAGGCGCCTTTCATCGTCATCTCCAAATGTTCTGCAGTCGGCCTAAGTATACAAGCACATCGTTTGAACCAACAATTCTCGCGAATTTATCCCAGTTGTCGTTCCACGGGATACGAAAGGTGGATGTTGTCGAAATATTGATGTGAACTTGTCTGTGATCGGAGAAACTTTTTTTTCCAAATCCCTATATCAAAGATGCTATTATATGATATCAAGGTGATATCGAAGAGTTCTTCCCACCCTTTGCATTTTTCCGAACTCTGAAAAGTAGATATGGGTTTGTTGTCAGTGTTACATATTAGACCTGTTTTTGTATTTCCGTCATTAACGTTTTGTGTTCTACCGTCATTAACGTTTTGTGTTCTACTTTCTGTAACGTCTGCAGAATAGACCCGGATTCAAAAAACTAACTATATTATTTTTAACCAAAATCCTGTCAAAATCCATTCTGACCAGAGGGTTTTGAATTATAAGCACCTGCATAAACTTTTCGTTGGATACACCGATTTCTTTGGCTCTTGCTCTAGATGGAGTTTCCCCAGCTAAGAAAAGTTTCAGCTTCAAAGACTCCCATGCAGTTCAAAATTTAGCAAAGCATTCTACGAACGTACACCTTTGTTGTCATGGGGCTCAGTTCTATCTATATCCTGTTTGCGTACTTCAAACGTTTTGAAGATAAAATATTCACGCTGATATGGCTTCTTCATTTATTTCAAAGTGGACTGCTTGTCCACCTTTTGCGCATTTTGATTAACTGATAAAGTATTCTTCGTTTGAGTCTATATTATTCGATCTTTTAGTTGTCATATTTTCAATAATCGTCCGTTTCAAGATCAGTTAATAGAAATATTGAAAATAAATGTGTGAAATTGATCATTATGGTGGATGGTTGGGAATATAGCTATTTCAATGCCGTCCCAGGCATATCATCAGCTCTCTCCTCCACAAGTATTTAGGTATATCATCACACATTATAGGATTAAACAAATCTCAAGTAAGCGACAATGGTCTAAACTCCTACTTGTGCGAACACATCCACAACAATACTTTACCATAACCACCAATATTCACAACATTTCTTTCCTATGCATGCTTTCATCGAAAGCCATTACATAGATGTTTGTTGTTTCAAAAAAGAAACAACGATTGCCATGAGATTGGCGTTTAGAGTGTACCATCTTCATATATATAGTCGTTTGAGTCTATATTATTCGATGTTTTAGTTGTCATATTTTCAATAATCGTCCGGTTCAAGATCAATATCTATTAAAATTTACTTTTTCATAGAAAAAGTACTTTTTAATAGAAATATTGAAAAGAAATGTGTGAAATTGATCATTATTGTGGATGGATGGGAATATAGCTATTTCAATGCCCTCCCAGGCAAATCAACAGCTCCCTCCTCCACTAGTATTTAGGTATATCATCACACATTATAGGGATAAACAAATCTCAAGTAAGCGAGAATTGTCTAAAATATTTTTGGTAGTGCTGGGAAGGTTAGTGATGGTCTCTTGCATAGACCCCAAAAGAGCTGAACTTATGAGACGTTCCTCCGCTCCACAACGAAGTTCCTTGCCCCATGTTGTTACTTTCTTCGTGTTTTTCGTGGAAATTGTTCATCTCTGTCTTACGACTTGGTCTTGGCCGCAGCAGATCAGAAGTCAACGGGTATATGGGGAACTCATAGGGAAGCGTCGACCAAGTTCGCCTAGTCATTGGCAATGCCACAGTTACTCTCCGAGGTGGCCCAGTATCGGCGGGCACATGTTAAAATACGGTAGGTAATTCGCCTGTCTGGCAACCATCCACTGGGTATATCGCACATAATACCCTGTGTTAGCTCCGTAGTGTTTAGATAACAACAGGGACACCTCCAGGAGGATGTCGTGCCTCACGAGGCACTACGGTTTTGCCACAAGAACAAAGTTGCGGTTCCCATGCACTACTAATGTTGAACTCGCAAACGATCTTAATGATATTTGGTGCTAGAAAATATTTTGCCAAAAGCAACCGTGTAATAAAAAATTTGCAACTTTATGCATCAATTTTCGTACCATCCATACAAATGTTGGGCGGACAATTGGCAGGTACCCACGAAAAGTTCCAAAAATACAACAGATCCCAACTAAGTTAGACATTAAGTAATATTTTGCGCAATGTCACACTGTTATTAAATATAGGTGAATTTGCCACGCCCATTTGGATAAATAAAGTTTGGTCAATTTTTGTAGGAACTGTGTGTGGATGACTTGGGGTGAGTGTATTATTAAGTCGGTTCACCCATACTGACATTTCTGTACTGGTTGGTATTTTATTTTCTGCATAGTTTATGCTATTTGTTCATTCCCACTTTTTGTGTTCCTAAAATGCAAAACGGTAACCATACCATTTTTCATTTGTTTCTTTGAGAACTTCCAATTCTTCCACCGCAACCATTGTGTGTCTCTTTTAATAGTATGACGGTCAGAAATTCACGAGAATCAATGTTCCTGAGCTCAACATCTGCCCAGGACCGCCGAAAATCTCTTAACGAGATGACCCAGCAGTACGATATTATCTTCAAATGCTAGGGCAAATGATCATCCCTCGGAACTGCAGAGCGGATGAGCTGACCAAACTTGGGGCTACCTTACCGGTTCCACAGGATTTGGAGTTTGTGGAGAGGAGTCTAGCGACGCATATTAAGAAGACGAACGCTCGAAAATGATGTTGTATGTGGGGCACAGTGGATAGCAGGGGAACCACTAACGCCCTGTTAAATGTGCGGACTTGGGGCGCGAATGAATGAAAAGGAAAAATTTACTGAACGCCGTCCCTGGATTTGTCCAACGCTAGCCGAAGAATTAGCTCACCTATACGCAGACAATATCATGCGCATCTTGGGCAACACTAAATGGTTCTCCAGTCGCAAAAGAGTAATAAGTCTTAGTATGTCGCTCAGCGCCTGCCACCAACACCTGACCTTATATTATATAAGTTATAAATACTATGAAATCTATAAGAATGACATCCAATACTCTTCCCACAAACTACTATGAATTCGACGGTAACCTTTTTATCTCTCCAAACTATTAACACCCTTTAGCTTAAGAAGTTATTTCAGTTCATACAAGTTACTACATATTTTTTGTACATTTTCGTAATGTTTACATAGTTATGCTCAGAGCCTTTTAGATAGTGCACCTTTACGATATTACTCAGCTACCACATGTGTGTACAATCATTGCATGTGTGCGTATAGGAACTAGGTATATGATATACATATGTGCTATATATGTTAACAATTTATTTCTTGGATTTTCTTTAATTTTTCCTGACTACTTCTATCTGGTTTTCATTTACGTTTTTCCCCCTTTGCCGTAAGAAAATTCCCATAAATCTCACCTGAAATGTGTTGAAAATAATAATTACACGGAAAATTGAATTTTAATTTAATTTTCCTTTAATATGCAGAAATATTTTAATTTCCAATGGACTTCACTTTTGGGCTAAACGATAAGAAATATGATGAATCGAAAAATATAATGAATCGAGGGATATAAAGAGACATTTAGTCGGAATTTTAGTATTCTTTATAGCAAAATAAATAATGTGTCACGAGGTTTTTGCGAAACTAAAAAGGTGATAACTTGTCTAAGGCCTAATTTTTGATCAAACATGATTTGAACTCTGAATTCAGTTTTTAGGCAAATAGTTAATTGTTGTTTAAACAGCCAAAGTTGGGCATTTAAACTATGATCAAGTGACCATAAGATTTTGAGAGAAAACAACAAGAAGAACAAGCACAAAACTTCTTTAATTGTTAATGTGAACAATTATTATCACCATCCTAGTTGAAATAGCAATAAAAACGTATCATTTACCTCGTAGTGCAGTTAGAATATTATTTCTCCTCAAATATTCTCCAATTTCATTAAATATTATATATTTTATCACTTCACTTTTGTTTTGCAAATGGCGTCAGTTTGATGAATCGTAACGATTACCCGAGAAGTATATGAATACCGGTTATTTTTCGTAGCATTTGCCACTGTTGCCACATGGTAGTAAGATTATTTTACAAAGCACTGAAAAACTCTTTTCGTATTTAAAGTCAGATGAAACATAAATCAAATTCAACTGATTACCAGTTTAAATAACCAGTCAAAAATTGGGCCTAAGAACAGCAAAAATATATTGCGAGATTCACTTTTAGAAAAAGCTTCGTTCTATGTCGTATTAAATTAACATACACACTTTGCGAAAAAGTTTTTGTTTATATGCATATTCACGTTTAGTTTAGATCATTCTTCTTTGTTTTACTAAATCATATGTATGTTATAATTTCAAAACTTTATATTAGTATACCGCAAACCAAATTCTAAACGGATGGCCAATTTCATGTATTGGTTATGTATATCATTGTGGTCTGTAATTTCATTGTGGTCTGTAAAAAATGTCGGCAGTTTTCGTGTTTACTAACGAGCCATTCAGCCATCCAGCCAGCCATACAGACAGAGCGTTAAAACTTCCCAAAATGAATTTAATTCAAAGATACCTTGGGTCTAATATGACTCATATATGAACGGCTGAGCAACTATGTATGTAGTAGGAAAATGATACGGAATAGAGGGGATAGGTGAGAGAACTACAAGCAACCAGTAGAAAACCACGGAGCAAACTAAGTTTATATAGGGTTTCATTGATAGTAATGACAGCTAAATGATGTTTTGTATCGAAAGAAAATACGCATTTCCTTTCACTTCTTCGCGTTGTATGTCAAAACCAAACTGTAAAATACAACAGCAACTCGAACTTGATCAAATCGACTACTATGTCATTGACATCAAGAGAACGTAAAGAGAGGGATAGCGACTCTTGTATATTTCTCTATGGTTTTGTACAATAGACGCAATTTCATAAATTTTTTCAAAATTCAGAAAAATAATTCCGAAT
This sequence comes from Phaonia tiefii, assembly GCA_963931995.1. Taxonomy (NCBI): domain Eukaryota; kingdom Metazoa; phylum Arthropoda; class Insecta; order Diptera; family Muscidae; genus Phaonia; species Phaonia tiefii. The sequence continues at coordinate 200,695,912 of OZ008368.1, forward strand.
CAACATGACTTCAGATAAAGAAGACCCTAAATATTATCCTGCAGAAGAATTTTCAAGATGTCTAAATGGTTGTATTGATTTAATAGGCAAAAGTCCTATAGAGGTAAAGCATATAGCAATAGACAATAGTCTCTATCCCTATCTTTACGTTCTCTCGATGACGACGAGGTACTAGTAGGCCATTTCATCGAGTTCGAGTTGCTGTTCTATTCTACTCTTTAGTTGAACATAAAACGGACAGAAATAAAAGCAAATGCGTATTTTCGTTCGTTTCTACAAACATAAATTATAACGTAGTTTTATTAGTATCGATCAAACACTATTTAAACATAGTTTGCTGCATGGTTCTGAGCTAGAGTGAGAATGCGAAACAAATGAGCAGCCTGACTGCTCAGGTTTAGTAGGCCACTGAAGCCCATCAAACAGTCGGGCATATTATTTTGTCGTTAGAAGGCTGATGAACCAAACGTACGGGCCAACGGCGGATAGAAACCAAAAGAACAAAATCGAGGTTCGACATATTGCATCCTGGTCAGCGTCTGATCCATAATGGGCGGCTACAATCAAATATATTGGCGGTAGGTAAAATGCAAAACCACGGTGGACTAGGTGTGCCTCCTGCCACCGCTCATAATGGCAGTGCTAATATATAAATGAACAAGAAAACATAAACAACCCCTATTTGTTGACGACCCCCGCAAACGTTATAAGGACCCCGATTTACGGATATGAACTTGGAATGTAAGAAGTCTATATAGAACCGGTGCAAGTATGCAACTGGCAGATGTCCTCGAAAGTTATTAGGCTGACATTACCTCTATCCAGGAAATCCGATGGACAGGACTTGGCTACACAAGAATGGGAAAAATCATGAATTTGATTGCGGATTTGTAGTTGGCAAAAGACTTCGACATCTAGTCTCTAGGTTCAATCCTGTGAGTGAACGTATAGCCACAATCCGCATAAAAGCGAAATATTTTTAAATTTTCCTAGTTTGTGTGCATGCCCCGACAGAAGAGAAAGATGATGATGCCAGAGGCATATTCTATGAGCGCCTAGAGGAAACGTATGACCGCTACCCTGGTCATGACATTAAGATTGTACTAGGAGATTTTAATGCCGAAGTAGGCAGGGAGAATGTGTTTCATCCAACTATTGACAATTTCAGTCAACACGCTGACAGTTCCGACAACGTTATGAGACTGATTGACTTTGCTGCGGCAAAAAAAATGGTCATTAGTGGTACAAGATTCCGGCGTAAAGATATCCACAAGGCTACTTGGGTATCCCCTGATCAAATAACGAAGAACCAAATTGATCACGTGACAATTTATGGAAGGCTAACATCAGGATCAGAACAGGATCAGAGGAGCTAACATCGATTCTGATCACTACCTGGTAGCAGCAAAGGTTCGCACAAGTTTGAGTAGGCGAAAATCGTACGAAACCAGACACAGGGAAAGATGGACATCGGAAAGCCAGTAGATGACGATCCTGATGCGCAGTGGAAACCCATTTCCGACTTTACAACCGTACTTGGTTTTGAACAACCGCATCGCAATAAACCATGGTATGACGAAGAGTGTCTCATTTACTTAGCTATAACTGATGTTTTGTATAAACATGATGATGAGAATTACACCGATGATGATATGGACTATTGTGGTGGTTTTGAAGTCGCTTTGGCTGAAAAGGACGACGAAATTGAGCTGGTTAAATATTTGAAGCCGTTTATTGCAAAGGCATGCATCAAGTTATTTCGTCGTTCCCCAACAATAAACGACAAAACGTTGGCAAAGTATACAACCGATGAATGTGGCAAACCCATACCATTGCTCTTGGACACGAAAACACTATGGAACAGACAGCATGCAATGCTTGAAAGCTTCTTGAAGTTTAAAAAAATCATCAGAAAATCACTGGATGATATTGAGTCAAAAATTGAGATCAGTGATTTGGAGTTTGATACCATTTCATCGGTTGTCGCATGTCTGTAGAAGCGTTTCGTTGAAATAACGAGACTCTTTTGTCAGCCGACACGGCCTTGGTGTTCATTATTAACAACTTGGGAACATTAGGTTTGGCTTTTCACGAAGGACGGACTTCATTACCTCCACAAATGTCATCAGCGATATAAAAATATGGGCAGTGGTCTAGATTTTCGGCAACACAGCAAATCTGCGATTGTCAGTACTGTGATTGAACTGTATGAGCGACTTAACAACGCTACAGGGAAGCCAGAGTTAGTTACCCTATATATCGTCTGACAGTGATTCAGTAGATGATTGTCGTTGAAGGAGTTACTTGACATGACCACTTCCAATGATATTAATAATGAGCCCAAATAAAAAACGGGTAATAGTTCGAAGGATGCATTGAAAGCTGTTCGCGAGGAAATGGCCACGTTGCGTTCATCTTTAGAAGATAAAACATTTAATGCACTATGTGTTCTGCGGGCCCACTTCCAGCAAGAGCATCAAAAGAAAAATAATTAAAAAACTAAATAAATTTAGTTAATCTAACTTTTGCCAAAACTTTTTTTTGAAGAAATAAATGTTCCGTTAACTTAAATTTTTAATTTTGAATTTTGTTTATTCACAACAGAGGATATTCATATCTCGGAATTTAAAAACTTCGATATCGAAATATCGGAATTGAAAAACCTGCCCGATATTGGATACCCTATACCTAATATACTTTGACGACGAGTTTATGAATCGTCTTCATTTGCGTTATCTTTTTGTAAAATAAAATATTTTTATAAGAAAGAATTTGGTCTTAAGACAGAAAACAGAATGTCCTCAAGCACCCGCAGATACACGATGGCTATCTTCACGGGGAGCTGTATCTACCAACGGAAGTAGATACTACTCATCATCCTTTAATTGCTTAACTTGCTTGCAGTGATGTGAACATACGCACTCACTCACATTAGTGATACTTAAATTCCAACAAATTTTTAAACATCTGTTTTACATCAAATTACTATGCCCAAAATCGTTGCACCATCCCTTCCATTTGTCAGGCACCCAAGGCACAGATGATAGAAGGAAGATAAAATATGTCTTTAGTGCCTCTATTTAATGCGCACCTTCCGGCAATCCTTGTCGGTTACCATTCGGCATATGCAGGCGTAAGTATCAGTTTTTGCCAATGTGTTTCCCCCATTTGTTGGGACTTTCCTTTATTTTAGCTTTTCTTGATGTTTGTACTTCGGCTTTATGTCTTTGCGTAATTTAATTCAATCAATATGATAACCCGGGGTCAGGCCTAAAAATAAATCTGCCGGGACCACAGTTTGAAAGTGAATGCGTTGGTGCCATTGTTGTGCCTGGAGTCGTATCCCTTTAGAATGTATTAAATAAAATTACAGTCAATCTAGCATATATCCGGTCGGTAAATTTGTGTGACAACTTTTAAAAAGAAATGTTTTTGTTGATTTCTTTTCCCTTTTTGTCTTGCATTATTGAAGCTCAATTAACTAATGCGCCAAAACGCAAAATGAAAATACCATTTTCTTGCTTGAAGTAAACTTTCTCACTGTGTAGTAGTTTCGACTTCTATTTTCTGTATGTGTGGTTATGTTCCTCTTCAATAAGATGTCTGTTGCATGATTTTGATTTGGGAAAGTCCTTTGTGTAGCCTAAAGTCAAATAGAGTTGATAGAGAGTTGGCAATAGAGTTGACAAATATAGTTGGTATATGAAAAATAATCTTAGAGAAGTTTTAAAAGTTTAAAAGTTTTTAAAAGTTTTACAATTCCAATAAAAGTCTATTAAAAAAACACATGAGGTGTCAGGGGACACCCGGTTGGAACCAAGTTCCTTTCGCTATATATTATGTATTAGTTAGTTCGAACACGTCTAAGGCGCCCGTTGTATAAAAATATTAAATCAGTAAAAAGTACAACGTAAAATGTCGGAAACTTTAGACAATATACTAACATATCGCATAAAGATATTGCACTAGCTTCAAAAACCAAAAAATGTTGGTGGCTATCTTAAATTTATCGTTTTATAAAAAAAAATTAGATGAAATTAGACCACAGATTTAGTATATAAATAATACGATATTTATATAATATTTTTTTATTAAAAATTGTTCAGTACATTGTTAGCTTATATGAGTGTAAAATTAATTTTAACAAATTGAATTTTTAAAACTGTACAGATGCAAGATAGGCGTTTATTAAATATACTCCAGAGCCCGATCTGGGGACAATACATATAAAAAAATATAAATTATTAAATTGCTATTGTTTATTATGGTACTAAATTTTTTATAATTACTTGACTTCAATAAATGTTCTGAAAAAAAATAATGATTATGGGCTGATTTTTTAATGTTACTTAAAATTAATCAGTACCATTGAAAAAATCCTCAAAACTAATAATATAATCATTAGTCTATAATTTGTATAACACAACTCATAATGATTACGGTCCCTGACTTTTGTGGATGAAGGAATAACAGACGACGACTGTTTCGGAGATAAGAAAAGACTGTCCAAATTATCCAAGTTAGAAGTTACTGGTACAATTAAATTACGATCACTAGAAACTTCTATTCAGTCTTGGGGAGGACGAGATATCCTCAGGCCATTTAAGAGTATCAAACATATCGTCCAACGATTTAAGTTTCGAAATAATAGACACAAAATCAGAATTTAAAGTCTAAAATCCTTTCTTGGCCTGGTTAAGTAGCTTCATCGAAATTCCTACACTTCCAACATGTTCAGCGAAGTATGCTTTCCTTAGCGTTAACTATGACACAATGGCTTCCATTGAAGCCAGCACACTTCACATGGGCATGACTATCACAAAGCCAACTTGAAAGAAAACAATCCTCATATACGTCCCTGACTGTACAAATCTTTGTCAGACACACCATTGGCATTTTATGTCTAACGGTATGCAATAAAATAAAATAGCAAAACGAATTGGGTTATAGCATAATACGGTTAAAAAAAGTTGTTTAAATTTTTTCATTTAGCCCCCATCCCGCAACGTGCGATAAGGAACTTCGTTCCAAAAATAAATATTTTAGTAAACATATAAATTTTTAATAATTAATAAAAGTCTGTCATATACAACCAGAAAAGTTTGTCCTTACAATCATTTTATTATTTAAAATTTATTCATAGAATAATCAAGGTGCACTGTGTATCGCGTTTTGGGCCGCCAGTTCACGTGTATAATACAGGAGATATAGTGTTTTGCCAGCATATGACCATGTACATTAGTGTGTATCATATAAGGCAAAAAAAATTGGCTTTTGAAATTTAAATTTTCAAGTTGATAAAAATTTGTCGTTTACATTAATATTCAAGAAAAATAATTTTTTTTTTAATTAAAAAAATATTTAGGTCTCCCTGAATGCATTTGAACTTTGAAACTTTTGGGCAAAAAAAACATTTTTAAAATTTGTTTTATTTTTTTTTTTTAATTTATTATTTTTATTTTATTTTCACCCGCCTAAAAATTGAATATGTGGTATCAGTCAACAATGGTAAAGTCAACAATGTGGTATCAGTTCTTTGGTAAAGTCAGCAATAAGAGGTGGTATTGTGAGTGTAGTCGATTGCCAATCAATATGATCTGTGTAGTCTTCTGCCTCAAAATTAATTTGTGGTGGGTTGAAAACTCGATTTGCGCTTGTCTCTATCAGATGAGCTTTTTCAATCCGTTGGCGTGCCAAAACTCTTACATGTTCTCGAGAGTCAAACAGCATTCCTAAAACGATGTGTTCTGGATGACCCATAAAAGCATTTCTTTGTAGAGTAGATTGAACCACAGCCTTCAACTCTTTGTCTAACAACTTGCTGCACTCTACTATTTAAAAAAAGTGCAGGGATGCATAAATAATTCTCGAATGCATTTTTATAGAAAACAATGTGACTGCGTAGATTTTCATGACAAACTCAGCTAGCTTTTTAAGCTGACATGTTGGACCATCAGTTGATATATACAAGCGTAAGATTCTATTTGCCATAGTAAACCACCTTGCGTGGGAAATATTTCCAGTGTTTCTGTTTGCCAACTCTGCTGGGCATTCACCTTTTAGTACAGCCTGGCATATGTCCCATAAGTATTTTTGATCCGTGCTTAAGTCTTTACTGTCGACTTCTGGGAAGATGCTATCTATTTTGTCATAACGAATAACTGGTAAGTTTTGGCAGTTCACCAACCTTTTGCCTATCGGCCCACTGAAAGAACTTGGTCCTGTGGTTGGACCATCAAGAGCAACAAAAACCTTCCTCAGAGGCAGTTCGTTTAAGCGCAACATACATATTACTATTTGAACAGGATGTTTCAATTCACGCTCAAACAATAAAACTGCTCCATTTAAGACTCCAGTATTCATTGCTGTACCATCACAACCAAGCGCCTTGATAGTTGTACTATCAATGCTGTTGTCCCTCATATATTTTAATATTGATGATACAATATCTTTACCAGAACCACTATTTGGAGTCACGGGTCCAAAATATGCAGAGCCTGGTTCCTCAACCAAGGATATGTGTTCTTCTTGTATAGTTTTACGGACAGATTTCCCACTTATGTTTTCTTTGGTTATGGTTTCATCTTTTCTCCCATCAAATTAAAGAGCAATTAGCTCAGTTGTGCGAGTTGAACTGATGTTTTGTCGATTCTTTAACCTTTCACGAAGAATCTTAGATTTTTCAATAACTGCTGCCTGGTTATCTGGTGAAATAATATTTAAATCTTGTAGTAGAGCACTTGCTAGTTGAGCTCCTGCTCTGTTGGAAATGGCTCTGCGGTCACATGCTCTAGAAAATGATGGTAGATTCACTGGAAGGTGCTGTTTGACATTCACTGTTGGATTTCCAATATTTTCTTTTTTCTTTCTCGTTGTTAATGTAGAGCCTGCAAACCTTTCATCACTTGAATCATCTATAATGGAATCATCCAAACAGTCATTGCTAGAAATGCATGCATGCTCTAAGTCTGGAAGTAATGCGAGACTTCTAGACTGCATAGACTTTTCTTTCATTTTGTTTCTTTTTTCCATCTTATTTGTCCCTTTTTGGTCATCCCTCCAATGATCATAGCCCTCGAGCTCCTTTGGTCTATCAAGAAGGGATGTTCTAGTTTTGGTACTTTTTTTGGAGTTGGGCACAAACATTTGTCTAGAGCACGACATTTACAAGAACATATGTCAAAAAGACTATCTTCAATATCGGATGTAAACTTGTCTACTGCAACTTTGAAGATCTTGATATTTTTTTTGCTATGACCTGATGATTTTTTAATTTTTTCACATCTTCCATACAATTTTAAAATCATGAAAACAATATTGCACGTGGATCATACGGGAATGGATGCTCTTTCCAAATTTCTTCAAGTTTATGTGCAATGCGCCCTGCAATTACTTTTTTCTCTGGTTGGTGGCATCCTTCAAATTTCAATTCGTTCCGTACAAATTCAAAATACTTTAATACTTCCCTTTTAGTGGGTAAAACATTATATGCACTAATATCAAGAGGCTGACCGACTATAGTCACTTCAGTACATTTTCTTGTTGTTACAGAAATATTTTTTTTACTCATAATTGTAAAACAACACAACTAAACTATAGCTAAACTCAACTATAGCAAATTCACATAGAAACTCTAAGCCACATGCTATCAGCTCAATTACTGGAATCAGACGACAGCAGTTGTGCCAGGTCGTACGGTAAAGCAGGGTTACCAGATCGTATGTGATTTGGCGGGACATGTGATTTACGGTCGTATATTTTTCATTTTGTTCTTTAATAATAATGTTAGTACTATATTATTAATATATATTATTCATTAATATTGTTATTTTAGCCCAATTTGGTCTGTTAAATAATAAATAATAATAAAAACGCCCGCGGGCGTTGGAAAAGTAGATTTTTTTGAATTCCTAAACTTTGAGTGCATTCCGGGAGACGTAAATATTATTTAAATTCAATAATATTTTTTTTCGTTAATATATGTTTGTAGTGACAACGTTTTATCAACTTGAAAAATTAAAACAAAGAAAAAAAAATTTCGTGATACACCCTAATGTACATCCCCCAATGGAAACGAAATGTCTTCTGGATAATTGCCACTAATTTTTCAGAAACAAAAAATTAGTTCTTTGTGTTATGTGCTTGACGCTGACATTTTGTCCTTTGGAATTTTTTCTGCTACGATTCGGAACCTTATCCTAGTCCAACAACAGAATCGACACACAACTAAATACATAACAGCCAAACCACCTTTGGGTATACGTTTTTCGTAATGACGTTATTTTTATTATTTTTGCACATTTAAATCTTTTAAACTCCCGAGAATGATTCGTGAATTATCCCGAGATAATTACTAAATGTATAGCAAAAAAATTAACATTTGCGAAATAATAGAAAAGAGAGCAACAAATTGAAAAATATTATGATACCGGCAAATGAGAATGTGGTAAAAATTGTGAATGCGACTAAAGGGGTAAATCAATCAAAATAGTTTTGATTTTGATCAATACCAAACTGAAAATTCTTATCTATTTTTTTTTTGTTTCTTAGTGTTTATTAAATAGTATATAACAATTACAATCTTAAGATACTAAAATTTTTATTGCGACTAGCTTCATTTATTAAGCTAAGAAACAATTTACTTCTGGCAAATTATCTACATAATTATAAACATTTAATTACATAAATTAAATGATTTTTTTTCAATCTACGAATAGAGTTTGTTTGAGTTAGAATTGAAGCTTCTTGGTTCACGTGTGCCAATAATCTACCTGTGTATTTTTCTGCAATTTCGTTGATTATAATATCGACTATTTTAATTCCAAGATCACAATGAAAATCACTATCACGTACATACCATGTCTAAGGTAACTTCTTTGTTTTGGCACAAACTCAAACAAATAGAGAAGGTTGATTTTCCATGTAAAATGCTCCACAACTGCTACATTGCAATAGAAGAGGCAGAGCTCGATCGCTCAGCGGTTCGTGTGGATTTCTAACAACTTTTCGTACTCAAACGACTATAGAAAATTTAAAGTGACAGGTGGGATATTGTAAATTATCCATATCTTTTATTTTATATTTATTCATTTGTTTATTTAGAATTTCTTCTTTATACAAATTAGAAAAAAATACAAATCTTGACAAATTCGTATTGAGCCTTTTTAGAGGTTACCCTCTTACCACCCGATTAAATACAAAATTCAACGCCAACCAACGACAAATCCAAAATCTTGAACGCGTGGTATTATTGTCTTGAATCCATTCAATATGTTTAATTTCATTTTATTTTGGTAGTTTTACATAAAATGGGCTAAAAAAAATTTGAAAAAACAGGTTAAAAAGTTTATTATTTTTAATTTTTGTAGTGAAAAACTTATCATAAACAATTAAATTAAAAGACAAATTATAAATTTTACAGAATACGTGAGAAACACAAGTATAACAAGTAAAAGTGTTAAATTCGGCTGTGCCGAGTCTTTGATACCCTCCACCTTAGTGTTAACCAGCAAAATATTAAATTTTAAAAAGGACCTTTTTTAAGAAAATGTACTTTAAAAAAAAAATAAAAATAAGTTACTTGTTCACAAATGCAATTATTTGTTCACAAATGCAGGATGCTCACGAATGCTCACAATGCTCACAATGCTCAAATGCTCACATGCTTAAGTACTTAAGAAGAAATGTACTTAAGAGGAAATGTACTTGAGAAATTTACTTAAGAAATGTACTTAAGAAAGAAATGTACTTAAGAAATGTACTTAAGAAATGTACTTAATGAAATGTACTTAAGAAATGTACTTTGAAATGTACTTAATATACTTTGAAATGTACTTTGAAACGTACTTAAGAAATGTACTTTTTTTTTAAGAAAATTTACTTTTTAAAAAAAAATAAAAATAAGTTACTTGTTCACAAGTAAAATAAAAACGCATTTTTTAAAAATAAAAAAGCATTTTTTAAAGAACTGTTCAAAAAAAACAAGCTGGGACGAGAGTTGAACCAACAACCCTCAGACTCCAACGCGCAACCCTTTACACATCAGGCCACAGCGACCTTTGATGAAGCGTGACAATTCATATAAATGTATGAACACATGAAAGTACATCTAAACATTCTAAAGTACTTACCTATTATAAAGAACAACAAAGATTTTCAACATGGAAATTCACCACACGGCAAAAGGAGTAGTTTAGTATAAAACTACAAAAATTAATGTGAAAATTTTATGAGTTTTTGTACGTTTCCAATAATAAAATTTTTTCCAATGGACCAATTTCGCTGATTTTCAATACCAAACTGTTCAGGAATATGTGGAACATTCTGGCCAAAAACCAAACCGCGCTATCGCCGATTGAAGTCGTGAGAATGTTTTCAACAGACGGACAGACGGACATGGCTATATTGACTCCGGTTGTTATAAGGATCAAGAATATATTTACTTTATGGGGTCGCAAAGCCTTATTTCTATATGTTACAATCAGAATAACAAACTGATATATACGCTCTATCACTGACAGTGGAGGGTATAAAAAGCATTTTTTAAAAATAAAAAAGCATTGTTTAAAGAACTGCTAAAAAAAAAAGCAAGCTGCAAAGCACTTTTTAAAAAAAAAACATTTTTTGAAGAGCTGTTAAAAAAAAAAACAAACTGGGACCAGAGTTGAACCAACAACCCTCAATCAGAATGACAAACTGATATATACCCTCTATCACTTACAGTGGAGGGTATAAAAACCCGTGATTCTTGTGCGCATTTGCACAATATATATCTAATTGGTTCTATTCAGCATCAAATTATCGGCGCAAAGCTTCCATCAAATCGACAGGTTTTACAGGTTATGTTTTATAGCATGAGAATTGTATGCCTCACAGCACAGGAAAGCGCAAATTTGACAATTGATGCAACTGAAATTTTTTGGCGCCAAGCCCGCTTACCAACTCGAAGAAAGTATAAATACGTACAAAAGCTTGTTAACTTACACGAAACATGGAAATTGCTTAGAAAAACCCCAGCATGTCGACAAGTCGGGCCAGCAAAACACATGGAAGAAGCGTTTGAAGAGAAACTAGACGACTTGTTTGACATAGCAACCGCGGATGTATTGCAATCAATTAAGATTACGGAGGTTAGAAAATTTTTAGAAACGCAGCGACATAAAGGACGCCCAGGTTCTATGGCCGGTGTCGATATGGTTCTATATCAAAGAGAACAAAGAATATTAGACCGACGAGATAAGGAAGCTGCAAGAGAAAGAAAATACTATGAGGAAGAATTGAATGGGCCTGGTAAGTACAGAATTTCATCATTATTTAGGTTTCGATGCTTAATTTTTAACAAAATGTTAGCTTGTACTCAAAATTTGGATACGGATGATATTGAGGTGAATATAATACCTCAAACGTCCGCCAATGATCATGATATAGAAGCATATTCTTCACCTGTACGAAAAAGGGGTCGCAAATCAATTATAACACCTCGTTTGGTATCAGCTCCTGATAAAGCAAAATTATCCGATGGAATAGCCGCGCACATGCTAATTGCAGTTGCAGAGGCACTTGGAAATAAATTAGATGAATTTGCTATTAACCGCTCCACTATTCACCGGAAGAGCACAGAAATGCGCTTAAATGAATTTGGAGAACTTCAAGCTAATTTTAGCAATGCGGTAATAAGGAAATTAATTAAGATATTCTAACACAAGTTGTTAAACGTATTGTGATAATTTATTATAGGAAAGATCCATTGGTTCATTAATAATTCATTTTGATGGAAAGCTAATGGAAGATATCACCGGATGCTCAAAAGTTGAGAGAATTACCGTATTAGTCAGCTACAATGGCACTTCAAAGTTTCTCGGTGCACCGAAACTAAATTCATCAACGGGCAGAATCATATCAGATGTGGTCTACCAACGATTGGTTGATTGGGACATTGTTGATAAAGTGAAAGGCTTGTCGTACGATACAACATCCGTCAATACTGGCATCAAGTCAGGAGAAGTTGTAAATTTAGAAAGAAAACTTGAACGTCCTTTAATGAAATTACCGTGTATACATCATATATTTGAAATTATATACCGCAGCGTTTTCGATGAAAAGATGTCTATAACCTCCTCAGCACAAGTTCCTATTTTCGAGAAATTTGCAAAATCATGGCCAGGCTTAGCTTTTGAATCTTTTAAAAGTGGAATTATGGACGAAATTGTATCTACTAAAATAAGTCAACCTAATAGAGAATATTGTATAAAGTTTAGTTTGGAAGAATTGGGTAAATCTCACTTTCGGGACGACTATAAAGAATTGTTACTGTTGACTCTGCTTTTCCTTGGTGAAGGTCGATATAAATTTTTCAAACCAGGTGCCACAAGCCATGCTCGCTGGATGTCAAAAGCCATATACACGTTTAAAATATTTCTTTTCCGGGACCAAATCGAGCTGGAAGAAGTACACTTAAGTTATGGTACATATCTGAAGAATCAGTAGCATTAGCTTTTTTCGACTCAAAGATTTATTTGGAAGAGAAGGGCAGAATGATTAAAAACCTTAACTCTAAACAACCAAGAGTAGAAATGATAGATGGACGATACAATTTGAATGTGATGGAATTTACAAAATATAATCTAAGCGATTTTGTTTCAGAGAAAACGAAGGACTTATTTAGTTCCTTAAACTTGCCCTGTGCATTCTTAGAGAGTGATCCTGGAATCGTCCTTTGACTACCAAGAATGTTGGACATTCTGCCAAAACTTATTCGTTGAAAATGACACTGCTAAGAGAGGCGTTAAGTTTATGCAAGATCACAACAAAATATTGACGCATAATGAGGAGGAAAAACAAGCATTGCTTCAGGTGGTTGAAGCTTATAGGAAAAAATTTCCGTCTCATAAAAAATCGGATTTATCACAATAAGCTCAAAATAATTATTACATGTAAATAACCGTTAAAGTTTTTTAAATGTAAATAATACGATATAAGTAAAAAAGTTGAAAAATTTTGATTTTGTATAAAAGTGAAAAAAAAATTTTATATAAAAAAAAATTTTTAAAAAATCTGTAAACCTGTGTCGTTTCCATTTTTTTCAGATAAAAGCTATGAATATGTCTATATACTGAATTCTACAAGTGAAACGGTATGAAATGACTCTACTTTCACGATTTGCATTAATTAAATTAGGTTTTATATGTGAAGTATTGCAAAAAACCCCAAAATTTCCCTATGAAGACGGGATTCAGACTTCAGTCGAAAATCGCTTCCATTAATCGTGGTCCGATCGGTCTCAAATTTCGTATATCACCTTTTCATATGTAAAGTAAAAAGCCTAGGGGAGCGAAAGTATTCCGACTTTGAAAAAATAAGAACACCCCTAACCTACATATATACTACACATCCACCGTAGTCAATTAAGCTATAAAAATGGCAACCATTTACAACCACAAACTGTAAATCAAGAAAAACACAAGTAAGAAAACACACTGATCACATACGAGTTAGCTCACGATTGCTGAGAACGCTGATAACAGATGAAATGCCTGAGAGGGCAGTGAGAACATAATTGAAGAGAGAAAGACATTAAAATAGACTATTTAACCACTAGATAAAATGATAACTATCTACTTATAAAGTAGTTGTAACGAGTAACGAAAGTAGTAGAGAGTTCGTTTTGTGAATATTACAGTACAGTAGAAATAGACAATTTTTATTCGTATTCATTCATTAATATTGCCTTAGTAAATTTCATATTCTTCTTTAATATTCTCTTTGCGATATTCAAGTACACCAAACCCCATTTTAGAAGTGCAATGATTGATGAATTGCAACATGTTAGTTAGTTGCAAAACAATTGGTTTGATGAATTGCAAATAGATCAGATAGACTTAAGTTCTCTTTCAAGATATAAAATGATTTGTTAACCCTTAAATGGCAAGATCATTAAAGTTTAAAATTAATGTTCTTTACATATAAACAGTATTTTCTTTTTGATTGGGTAGAATTTACGAAGGGTTAGCTGTTAAAAGAACTGTTATACTGCGCTCATATTTTGAAATTTATGATGCTCACGCTTGACCAACGCTACCAAACTATCCAAATGTACTTTGAAAACCTGTCATCGATTCGCGTAACTTATAGACGACTTCGCTATTTTTATAAACTGCGGATAGATTTCATACCATATTCTCTCTAAATGATGCAATAGCACCAAACGTCGAACGAATGTGCCTACTGAAGATAATCCTGCCGCTGTAAACGAAAGTGTGGAAGAAGATGTACATTTATCGATTCGTCGTCGGTCTTAGGAATTGGTGCTCTGTCTGCCCACTACGAGAAAAATTTCTCGCAAATATCTTGGCCAACATCCGTACAAAATCCAACTGGTGCATGAATTAAAATCACAGGAGCATTTTATGCGTCGTTATTTCGCCAATTAGGCTTCAGAGCAGTGGGATATTCACCCGATGTTTTGTCGGAAAATTATGTCGATGGGCTTGTTAATAAACAAAATTGCCGCATATGGAGTGAGACGGTTTACATGCTGGTGGCATCATGGGACCCTATTTCTTCAAATATGAAGCAGTAGCTCGCTTTATGTTCAATGCAGATCATTACCGCACATCGATCAATAATTTTTTGGTTGAAAATATAGATTACGTAGATACATGGAATATGTGGTTTCAACCATCGAATTATTGAAATAACCGATTATATCCTGGCAACAATTGACACCTTGAAGGTCACAACTGTTCGTGTTATTCGTGACGTACGGCCTGACAAGCTTGAAAAAGTGACCCAAAATTGGTTGTCCAGAATGCGCTTTGTCATGAACAGCCGCGGTGACCATATGCCCGAAATCATTCCGACATTTTAATGCCATATACCAATCTTTAGAATAAAACAAATTTTTTGATTAAAGTTAAATTTGTTGTGTTACCTTTTACAATTTAAATTTCTATCGCTCTTAAAAAAAAAAACACTCTTTATTTATAAACTTGTATATTTGGTATAACCGCACGCGCCTTTCATAGATTATTAAACTAAATTATAATACTGACGAAAGTAGCTAAAGAGTAAATTTTTGTTAACAAACTAAATTGTTCCTGCGTAGATGATTGACTTGAAAACAGATCGAAAAGATTTGTAAATTGTTTTAAATTATTTGTGAGTTTGGCAAAATATAACTTTATATTATTTATAAAATATTGACATAAATCCAAAAGTATTTCTTTAATTTAAATTTAAATTTATTATTCTTATTTTACTACATAGTTTCTGACAATTTGACGGTTATGTGTTTGAACATTGGTGCTAAAAAGGTAATAAAATTTAGTGTAAAAACAGAGTTGCTCTTGTTTGATACAAGTCAGTTTTGTCGCTTTAATGAATCATACGTTGCAGTTAACACACTCGTTTTGTTAACTTTAAATGTTTGACTAAATACTGTAAATACTGTAATAAACAAGCTTAATTATGTAATAGCTATTTTAGCTATTACATAATTAAACTGTTTTCTCCACAATGCACAGTTGACGCACAGTCGTAGAACGTGCTTTATTGCAGCAACGATACAATTATTGCAATGAACTGATACTAAAATTCAAAAATGTAAGAGATATATAATACTCATGTGCCTGAAGAGCATGCTAGATGACAATATTTTGCTAAAATATTAAATTGCATTCTTTCGAAAATTTCCCAGTATGACGGAAATTGACAAAATAACAGAAAAATAACAAAACAACAAAAACAAACATATCAGTCATGTTTAATTTTGTTCATAGGTCATGTGACTTTAAGATAAAATCTCGGTTTAGTTAGTTTTACTTGAGGTCATAAAATGAAAATACCAGCGGGTTCGACTGTTTTCTCAAGATTTATTAAATGTTCCCAATATTTCGATTAGCATCTCTAATCATCCTCAGGGTTCTTTATACAAAAATATATATAACTTTAATAACATAAAAAAATGGTGTCCCATAACATCCCATGAAGGGATTGAGGAGAGCTTCTCACAATCAATTAGATGTGCGCTTTCTAGTTTTACACTCACTGATTGGGATCTACAGCTTTATACCAGTTCCGAAGGGTGTTTTTAGAAGCTTTTTCATGGCTAAGTACTCGATAGTGTCGCCATCACAAAGCTGAGCAGGGATCGAACCCACGTTCTCATGTACAAGAGCCGCACACACTAAACATAATAACATATTGATCACAAAATGATTACCAATAATTACATGTATTATAAATCACAAAAAGCTAATTACTCGTACGCAGTATGCAAGCTTTCGTCAACTATTGTCTGTTTTCTCTGTGTTTGCTTATTGTGTGTCGATAATTTCAGGGAAGGAGGGAATTTTACTAATGTGCAACATTTCGAGAGTGAGTCGTCGTGAGTAATGTGTCTCCTTCGCTAAATTGTTAACGTCGTCAAAGTTAGGATTATGAATCGTCACAGCACAGTGAGCCGCTAATGCGTTTTTCGTTTTTTCGATTATAAGTGGCCCTTAAATCTGATTTGTGGCAAGACAGTCTTGTCTTCAATTTCGTCATCGCGGTGCCATCGTGGAGGTATGCCTTTTGGTATACGTCAGTCTTATCCCCATTGCATTTTATTTGATATAGAATATTAGATTTATCCTTTTCCGTCATGTTGGACTTTGTCCGGTTAAATAATCTGCTCAGCGTTTTTTGCGATTTCAAGGGCAACTCATATGAGCCTTTGTCATAGATATCAGAATGCTTCAGTCTGTCGGAATAACCAGGTATATACGTCAGGGATTTGCAAATTTTCGGTGCAGTTCGTCTCGGTAGAGCATTTACCGTTCTGGCCGGGAAATCATTTTCGCGAAAAATTTCCCTTATTCTCCTTTTATTCCCCACATGAAACTCCATGTCGCTGATCATCAAAACTCTAGTCACGAAATTTGTCGCAGTATTGATAATAATTCTTCTAGAAGTTCAGAATTGAAGTTAATTAGTCTTCCGGACGGTGTAGTCCTCTGGCACCAATCTAGTTTGAGCAGGTTGCTTTGTCGAATTACGACAAAGAGAGGATATAATAATAAAAATGTACACTTTTTGCCGTTTTTAGGTTTCTTTTTTTAATAGTAAAAAATTTTACTTTTTTAAGGAATGAAATATTTTTCCCTCATTCATTTGATTATTGCCATTCATATGTTTATTATATTATTATTATATTTATATTATAAAGGTATTGTAATTCAAAATTTTCCAAATTTATTCGGACAAAATTGGAAACGTCATTCTCGAGTAATGAAGACATATACATTCAAATGACCATTTTTAAGATTCAAAGTGGTGTTTATATGCTATTAATTTGCGTGTAACCAATACCACTGACGAGATAGTTTATACGAAAATGCTGATACAGAATTGACCAGGATTCTCGACGTAAATGCATTCATGAAAGCCGTGATCACACTTCTCCTTCCGTTGAAGTTTTATTTCAGTTCTCGGGCAACAATTGGGAAGAACTAGATCTGCAAATTCCACCGTCTCAAACTCAAAAATTAAATCAAATCATATCTCGTTCTTTGATTTCTCAATTAAGTGAGAAACACAGACGGAAATGTATGAAGTGCTTTTCAAATAATCAGAGCATTTCTACATGTTTTGATATTTCATAAAATTCAGTTTGTGATCGACGCTCTTTTACTAAGAGTAAATTTTTGAAGCTATGCTTCTTACAGCGGGCTTTGAGAGACGGAGTTAACTGGGAAAAAATGGCATAACGAAAATGCGTGAGGTGATAGTACCGTTATTTTTAACATAACAGAATAAGCTTTATCATATACCAGCGCCACTAGTAGAAATAAAAGTAGCTAACCTGTTATCAATAGCATGGATCAAACCAGCACAGATTACAACCATATTAATATATCAGAAAGCTTTAATAAACATGACTTTAAATACAATGTGCCGGATTTCACTTTTGCAAGCTTTTATATCACCATGTAGTTATTGCAATTTGTCAAACTTCACGGAAAATAAAGCTCATCTTTCAACTCTTTCAAAATAACATTAACACTCTCACAACAGGTTTGTAGGCTAGTTGGTTGGAAGCTAGTGCAAACAAATTAACATAACAGAATAAGATTTATCATATACCAGCGCCACCTCTACAGGACTAGTAGAAATAAAAGTAGCTAACCTGTTATCAATAACATGGATCAATCCAGCACAGATTACAACCATATTAATATTTCAGAAAGCTTTAATAAACATGACTTTAAATACAATGTGCCGGATTTCGCTTTTGCAAGCTTTTATATCATTGTTAACCCAATTAAAATGTTTTCTTAACATACAATACGTTATACGGCAGTATAGGGGGGTAAATTCGTGCTAGTGGAAAAATAATAATAAATAATATCTGATGTGTTAATAATAATAGTAATAATACATAACTATATATATTGTCAATCATTGTGTTTCAAAAATATTAAAAAACAATCGAAAGTAAGTTGGAGCATAGCTTCTGTCGGCAGTCCCCCAACTGCCACGTGTGTTTTTTATTTTAACTCTTTGAAATTGGATCACACGTCACTCACATGCAATCGAAATTCGAGTCTAGAGAGTATAGTAGACATCATCATACTGTCGCTCAATCATTTCCGCAAGAAATTTATTCAACTTTACCTATTAGCTACTATATTATCGAATTTGCCTATAAATGAACCTATGCCTATTGCGACCACCTCCGCAATCCCTAGGTTTCCTGTCTCACATATTGCTGGTAGTCCAGTTAATTAAAATCAACATTCGCTAGTCTTGGCTACTAAACTATCATTGATGACTCCAGCTCTCCAACAAAACTCTTATATTTTGCCTACTGCTCTTGTTAATGTTCGCAGGGGAGTTATATTACTTGTAGAGTAATACTTGATTCAGCATCACACCTCTCTTAAGTTACAGAACGCCAGTCAGTTGGCCTCCCACGCCCTTCTTCTCGAATTTCGGTTTCTGGCATATCATGGTTGGGAAAATAAAGATTATGCAAAGAAGTGTGCAATTTATTTCTTCTCTAAACAAGAAACTTTGAAACTGTGACGTATTTTTTCTTTCTCGATCCTGCGCAATGCGCAGGACCTTTTTCTCGCCGACCCTTCGTACTTCAAGTCGTCCAAGATCTCTATTCTATTGAGGGCTGAATATGTTTGGAATATTTATTCATATTAAATATTTATTTGGATCCAGGCGTTGCATTAATCCATATACCTTGAACTGACAATTTAGTTGAAGATATTTGTGAGTCATTACAAAAATGCATTCTTAATGGTGCAAATGACGCCCAAAATTTTTTGAGAAATCTGCATCAGTGGATCTGATGTTTATATTCTAAAAACCCAGATTATCCTTCACAATCTCATATATATATTTCGGTCAGCTCAGAATTGTGGCATTTGTAAATTTCGTCTACAGAAAATTCTGATATAATCCTTGAAGCATCTTTTCAAGAAGATATCTGTAGCATCAACATACATATATCTCAGATGGCAAAATCTAGCTCTGGTAGCTTGCAATACATTCCTGGTTGGCAAAAGGCCCAACGTTTTTCAATAAGCGCCTTCCGTAGAATTTCATATTTGCTCCTCATGAACCCTAAGTTAAGAACTAGCACCAGCGAGTCTTCCTCGGTAAAGTCAGTAGTTTATTGTGGAGTTGGTATAATTTCTACCATTCGTTTTAATTTTTTCTGTGAGGCTGTTGGTAACGTCTCCACTATTCCACCGACAAATGTGGGGTGAGATTTTAGTAATGACGATTTACAACTAGCTCTTATTAAACTTGCTGAATAAATATTCATAATTTCATATCGTTTCTTCTTCTTTGCCTTATCATTGACATCATCATATTCCTTGTTTGGACGACCAGAACCCTTTTCTTCAATTTCTCCAACTTCGACAGCTCCAACTTCAACCAATCTTCGTACTTTTTTAGAAATTCCTGTTTTGAGTTTTTACAATCATCCATTGTTTTATATACAATTTGAACAATTTTGTTATTGGCGAAGTAGCGTTATTGTTCAGCCTTATAAAACAAAATGGGTCAATGGTAAATATAAGAAATAATATTGCATTTAATTACGATTTCCATGCCGATATTGTGATTTTACTGAAGTATTTGTATGAAACACAGGTAATAAAAAATAAAGAATTTTTTTATCATAAAAATTGTTTTATGATAAAATCACACTTAAAATATTTTGTAGGTTATGTGAAGTACACAGAGGGATTGGTTATAGGTTTGGCACACTGACAGCAAATGCATTGAATGTGCCACAGCAGGTTGAATTTGAAGAGGATTTCGCCAATATTAGGCAAGTTCAACATATACGAGATACATTTTTGTGATAATGTGTTAAAATGTACAACAAAAATATTGCTCATAAAATTCTTCTATAAGTTTCTTAACATACCAAAGCTTAAATCTGAACTTGAATGCCAACAATAAGTCAAAACTGAAAATTCATTTAGGGTTAATTTCGTACTTATTCCCACAAAACTGTATTTTAGGGGGTTTGTACGTATGGAAAAAATATTCCGAAAAAGTTCACTATAAGTGACTTAATAAAAGAAAACTGTAGATACATATATTATCTACTAGCTGACGCGGCAGACGTTGTCCTGCAAATTTTGTTCAAATACCGTTTATTCAAATCGGTCCAGAACTTTAGGAGGAGTTCAGTCACAAACTCACGTGCAGTAGAATTATATATATAAAGATAAACAAAAATAAGAGAAAATTTTGTAATTCATTCCCTCTGCTCTAATTGGGCGCATCATACTTTGTCTGCTGCACTTTGGCTGATAAGATCCGTCGGCCTGCAACAAAAAAATATGAAGAAGCAAAATCAAAATAAAACTTAAAATCAGCCAGCCGACTACTGACTAAATTACCTGTTCGAATTGCATTACATGTGTGGCATAGCACGCGAAGCAGCAATCATGCTATTTCTGAAAAAGGAGTTACGTATTTCAGGAGCCGTCGTTGGTGCGATGGTAGCGTTCACGGCACTTGTGTATGAGAACGTGGGTCCCATCTCTGCTCTGGCCAGCTTAAACTTCTTTCGACGGCGGTCACCATTCGGAACCGGTGTAAAACTGTAGGTCCGAATCAATGAGTATAAAACTAGAACGCGCACAGCTCACTGATTGTGAAAAGCTCTCTCTAATCCCCATTTATTTTTTATTTCAAGAGCAAATTAGAAGGCATTTATAAGAGGTATTTTGACCTGGACGTTTTTCCTGATGAGCTGTGGACAGCCAACAATTTTTGTGATCCACAGTGTTATTGACAGTCGGTAGTGCAATGTCTAGTGAACGCGGCTCTTGTGCAAGAGAACGTGGGTTGAATCTCTGCTCTGACCACCTTACACTTCATTGGATAGCAATGTGACTTTTTAAATGGATCACTTACAATGTAGTCATGGCTACAATTTATATGAAATAATCTATAAATGAACAATGACAATCATCGGCTTATCGACTTAAATAACAATTTCTTCCATTTTTTTAGTTTTTCTGTTTTTTTCTCGGAATGTTTTTTAAGAACAACAATATTCTGCTAAGTGGTAATAACAAAACATTCCTCTAAATTAGCTTAATTGTTTTATGGTGAGATTTTATTGGTACTTAATGCGGCTAGATGAATGAATGGGAATACGCAATGACTGCTCGCAATACGAACTCAAAGGACTGTCAATTTGTGGAAATTTGTATGCATAAAATTATAAAACTTTATTACATTTACACAATAATAATCACAAATGTAAAAGTATTTTTATAAGCGATAACACCCGACTACAGGCTACATGAATCGTTTAACACACACAAGACTAAGGATACAGCATTTTGATACTTTAGCCAGGTACAGCTCTATATACTAGTGCGCAAAAAATAGCGAGAGTTTCACCCTCAGACACGCGTAGGTATATGGTTCTGTCATATTGTTTCGGCAGATACAGACATCAGATTCATCTGTGGAAGCCAAACAATTTATTCCACTGTAGTGGTTGATTTTGTGGGGTCCTCGTTAGGTCCTTTGAATGTTCGTGGTCTAAAAATTGCACAAGATTAAGGTAACAATTATTATTACGGCTGTTTTTGTTGTTGTAACAGCGATTGCTATTACAGTTATGGTGTGAAGTGTAACAAATGTTGAAAGACGCATCATATGGACACACACGAATGTCCGTAAGCATCACCAGGCAGTAAAGGTTGGCTGGGAACAAAGGGTAGAAACTCCCAGAGTGGAGATAATTTATGGGTCACTGTAGGTGGAGCGTGAAAAACAATATTAGTTGTGTCATACGAACAACAGACAGATAGAAAAATGTTTAAACAATAAAAAATAAAATACATCCCCTGTAGGGGATGGTAGTCACTTCTAAATTGGGCCCATAAAGATTTGTATTTCTGGTCTGGATAGGGGCGTAGTGTTTTGTCAAAGTACACCGACTTCGACTTCAAAACTTTAAAAACTTATCGTAATATTCAATTGTTTTCCATATTTTATTGATGTTCGAAATTTTTCATTAACCCTAGAACGTCATCCTTATTTTTTGTACACTAACGGCATCCTTCGTAATTTTGACTGCAACAGCATAATGAAAAAGTTTAATCAATAATTCTACAATAAAATTATTATAGATTTTACTGACGCTATGAAACTTTCCCTTAAATAAATGAGCATGGTTTTCAAATTTTTTCACCATCATTGCATGAAACATTTTTTTGATGTGTTCACATCTATAGCGTCGTATAGGGACTAAATCTATAAAAGTCAACACATGCAAACGACACACAGACAGGTTTTCTGCTGCTGCTAAACCCAGATTTTATGCTGCTGTTAAAACCAGATTTTCTGCGACTGCGAAAGATAATAATGACGTGTTAAACAAAAATGAGCGAGCAAGAGAGCAATGAAAGAGTGGTGTGGCAGGGGTGAGGCAAACGAAATTATGTCTATAGCGTATGTATTAACATAATAATGTATGTATGTACATGTGTCTGTTGGAGATATAAAGCATAGCCACGAAAAATTTCATTTGCAGCAGTCGACGTAATGGTGACACACTAATACGTCAGCTACTTCGTACAAAGTATGTGTGATGTTGTGTGTTTGGCTGTTTCGTTGCTGTTGCTATGGCAAACATGTGGTTATGTTACACACGTATACGTCAGGTACTTCGGACAAAGTATGTGTGAAGTTGTGTGTTTGGTTGTTTCGTTGGTGTTGCTATGGACAAACAAAGCGAGTCATTTGATGTTCAGCATTTCCCGGTGTATACAAAAACAAGTAAAATCGGTGTTAAGTTCGGCCGTGCCGAAGCTTATATACCCTCCACCATGACAATTTACACTCACACTCTCCACTCTTTGCATTCCCTTAACAGTTTTTGTTTTAGGTACCCCCAAATTCTCTCCATTAATTTCTGTCTCTGACAAGTGATTTAATTTGGTTTTATGATGGTCGACTTTTCTTCATGGCGTTTGATAGTTCTGTTCTATTCAAGTGCCGCAATAGGAATATCTGATGTTTGGCGCCTAAGTATTTGACCTACCCAATCCCATTTTCTACTATGTGTATGAATTCAATAGGACTGTTACAGCTTCGTCAAGCTCCAAATAGTCCAACTTAACAACATTACAGACTTGACACTGCAATCGAATATTCGCAATGTCGTCTTTTCCAATATCCTCTTATTGCGCCAGATTTTGTGCAGGTTTAGGAATGCAACACGGCCCGCGGAGGCACCATCCTTTGTAATCCTGCATCCTATATATTTAGATGATTTAATTCATGTCTTAAATTAACGAAATATCAACTGTTAGTGGAGTATTCCGATCTGTTTGAAAATGCGTTAACTTTGTGTTCCTTCTATTAATTCTCAATCCTACTTTTCCTCATTTCGGAGAGTCTATTTAAATTGGCATCGATGTCATAAGATATGTCATTTGCGTAGCTGATATCATGTAGGAGTTCGTACAAACTCCACTGAATGCCGAACGGTGCTTCTGCATTAATTGCATTAGTAGAATACATAATGTGGAGGACAACATCCTTTTCCAACTCCCGCAGATGTGGTGAAAGGTTGACTTTCCTTTCCATTAAAGCGAACACAGAGATGCAGCGCTCTGTGCACTTTTTGGTCAATGTGGACCAAATTGAATTACAGTGTACACAATCAAACCCTTGTTCGAATTATACGAAAAGTAGATAGAGAGGGGAGTGTAGTTCAACGTATTATTCTATGGCTACCGGCAACATATTGTGCAGTTGGATTTTGTAGAGTTATAGAAACACTTTGGCTACAAGTTGGTGAAATGCATTGCGAATTCGATATATTATTCGGGTAAATTAAGGGTCGCCATAACTTTGCCTATTCCATTGAGGAATGTAGTTCCTGATTAGTTCCTGCACAGCGTTAGATCACCTTTTTCGGGATAGTGATGACCACTTCCTCTTTGCACTCGGTAGGGAATTTGTTGTTCCGCTGGAATACTATCAGGAGCGGAAGATTTGTGATTCCTCATTTTGCCCAGTGTCGCCTTGACGTCTTCTTGCGACGGGGGTTCCGTTGAAATATCACTTCTCGGATTGCGACGTGAGAATCCTTGCTTATTGAGATTACAACAAATATTTGTTTGACGCACTTAATTCGTTTGTGTACGGGGCTTACGCAAACGGTGGGTGTGGATTTGTGGGGTAAAGTGTAGTCTGGGTCGAGATGGCACGCCTGTCGGTCTCCGATGTCTTTCCTTTCTAGTTGAGTCTTTTATTGCACCGTGAAATTTTATGAAACTAAACAGAACACACCGACCTCAAAAACAACAAATATATTATGTAGTCACCACAATAACAAAAAGTGTAAAACTAAATTAGAGAAATCATTATTGGTATTGATTATATTGAGATTGTACTAAACAAATAAACTAAAATGTTTTAACAATGAATTTTGAATTGCTTTCTGTAATCGAACATAAAGATGAACATTACTCAGGTAATTCAATCCGACACATAAACCAATATATGAACCAATATGAAATTTTTTGTCACTAATGTGATGTCACTAATGTGACTATTCAGTACTTTCACGGGTTATTTCAAGTCGATTAACTATTTTTTCCGGTTTTTACACAACCGATATAACGCCGCAGAATTACACACCTAACGCCATTCTCATAGAGCGGGCCTCATCAGATGGGCACAGAAGACTTTTCCAACGAACTATTTCCCCGACATTTTTCCGAAATTAGTTATCCAATGGCTATATAAGTCATATCTGCCAACTCCGATTAAGATGTAACATCCGGAACTAATGACAACACAGGTGGTATGTTAGCAGAAATGCAAAAAGTACAGTATTCACACCCCAAAAAGTAGTACAAAATGTCCAAAGGAATGTTGTAAAAAAATGAATGTTTTCCCATTACATCCCATGAAGGAATTGGGGAGATCTTCTCACAACCACTGAGCTGTGGGCTTTCTAGTTTTATACTCTGTGATTAGGACCTGCAGTTTTTACACCGATTCCGAACAGTATATTGAGAAGCTGTTTTAATAAATTTATGAAACAAAATTAATAGCAGCAATTAACAGATTCACTGCAGCAACGAAACTAATTCCTTTCAAGAATGATACTTATTCATTGCAACAATGAAAAAAATCAATGCAACAACGAAAAAAATTCGGTGCAATAATGGAGAAAATGCGTTGCAGCAACAACCATACTTTCACCACAGTAACGAACAATTTTCAGTTGATGAACACATTTTCATAGCGGGAATGAAACTGTACGTTAGCTCACTTTCGATGATAAAAGTTGTTAAGGTGACGTTAGCTCACTTTCGATGACAAAAGTTGTTGAGGTGATGAACATTTTCAGCCGTGCTTTTTCATTCAGTGTAATTGGGAGACATTGCCCCGGAGAAGAGACATACAATAAGATATTTTTTTTTATGGTGTCCCATTACATCCCACGAAGGAATTGGGGAGAGCTTCTCACAACCAGTGAGCTATGCGCTTCATAGTTTTATACTCACTGATTGAGACCTACAGTTTTAAACCGGTTCCGAAAGGTATTTTTGAGAAGCGTTTTCATGGCTAATTACTCGATAGTGTCGCCGTCACTAAGCGAGTGACCGTCGTCGAAAGAAATTTTAAGGTGGTCGGAGCAGGAATCGAAAATAGGATCTCCTGTACAAGAGGCGCGCACACTAACCATTGCGACACCGACGGCCACTAACCATTGCAACACCGACGGCCATAAGATATATCTAAATAAAATACTTATACGAGTATGAATCCTCATTGAAACTTAAGAAAGAGAAATACAACGGTCTTGAAACTCGACGATCAGTTACGCGTAGTGACACTTACGACAAACTTTACCACTAACAAAATATTTATACGAGTATATTGATACTATAAGATTTATTTAAATTTAAGTTATTTAAATGATTCTTTTTTTTTTGTTTCAATTATTTATCACTACATTTAAAACAAAAATTTCATTTTCATTTGTTAAGTGAGGAACGGCTGGTATGTCTACATTCCGAAAATTAGTCTAAAATAAAATGAACAATGCGCAGTCAATCTCAGACAAAATCATGGAAAACACGAGGAATGTCATCAACAACAACATCATTAAATTACTTTATAACAACTTCCAGCATCAAGCCTTTAAATGAGTAGATTGATAACCGCAAAGACATACTTTCGGTATTCTCATATGAGTCCTTATTTAAAGTTTGGAATGAGTAATACATGGGACTCTTAATATTAAATCAATTTATTCTCAGTATTTTCAACATTTTTTTAACAATCCCCACCAAATACAATGTTATTTTTGCAGAAAAATATTTCTTTCATTATTTTTGAACACATGCGTCTGAATTTAAATCTTAAACGGCTGAGGTGTACATTTTTAAACCTCTAAATGAATAGGATTCATTAGTACACAGAAAGCACTATGTCTATTCAAAACCCTACAATTTAAATAAAGTAGTATAAAAATCGGAATAATTACATTGTAAAATATTTAACAAAAGTTCACTCTCCTGAAAAGTTGTTAAATATCACATGGCTCATTCTCGAGGACTAGCGACTTACGTCAATAATTTTAAAACACGCCTAATAAGGAAACGTATGAGCAACAAATGGCTCAAAATAATATTTATGACTCATTCGTACCGAAGAACAGAAACATGAAAGCAGTCAATGTAAAGTAAATACAATGTGGTTCATCAACGAAAATTGAAATATAGAAGATATAAGGCCTACTGTGCAGGGATGGGAGAGGTAATATTGATTCTATTTTTTCGGACACATAACAGAGTTAGCAGTGATTAATTAAAGCGTCACAAACCTGTTCCACATACATTGTAACGGTACCTTATTCTCTCTGTTTGAAATCATCTGTAGCTCCGAAAACTGAATAATGCCGAAAACTAAATTCAGTTCGTCAACAACAACACAACAACACATTCAATTGCCTAAAGACGATTTGGCATGGGATGTGCAAAGCCACTTAAGTAATAGCCACCAGAGAAAGTTAATTTTTTGGGGTGAAAAAAACTTGAATGAAAATGATAATGCGCCTATACATACGGCATGTGTAGTGAAAACACAGATTTCTAGCCTAAATTATGAAATCTTACATTTTCCGCCCTACTCACCTGACCCTAACTTTATTACAATTGTTTGGGGTTGGTTGACCAGCAAGGTCTATGGGAGAAGAAAGCAGTAGGCATCAAAAGATGAGATTACCGAAGGAACAGAAACTGCATTGGCCGAAAATTCTTTTGATTACCTTACATCTCTATACGAATTAATAGTACATAAAATATTCAAAGTTTTTCTGAAAAATGGTAGCAGTGAACACTATTAGATTAATATTCAGATAAAATAAATCAGTTTTTATATTAACAATATATGTTTGTTTGAGTTATAAAACAATTAAAATGTGGTTCTGATCTGTTTAACTAAAAAAAGGGATTTTCCACTCGATTATAATCCATTACCGTTATTATCCATTTCGACCTGTGTTTACGTTATCATATGGTCAAAAGCAGGTTTGTTATTTGTCTGAAAATATGGAATGTATATGGTTCCTGTATTCACAACTTATAAATATTTTTTAAAATTCCAACGGTTCTATCCTGATGAACCACAGTGTATACATATGTACATTAGAATGTAATTTTTCACTTTATTGTTGACATTTAAGGAGGGCCGGAATTATTATGACAAAAGAGTTTAAAAATGTTTTAATAAATATTTTGGGGAAAATTGCATGACATTAAGGCATGGCGCTTCGAGTTCAATATTCAAATATCACCAAATCATACGGATTTAACAAAAAACATGACAATACCGTTCGGAACCGGTATACAAATTGTAGGTCCCAACCAGAGTGTGAGAAAGTGTATAAAGCGCACAGGTCGCTGGTTGTGAGGAGCTCTGCCCAGTCCCTTCTTGGGATGTAAAGTGAATCCATTATTATATTTTTGTTTTATTTACCAATGGCAGTGTAAATTGTGCTCGTACAGCCATCAACATCATAGCGCCATTGCAAATATTTTGCGCTATGTGTTCGCAAACCGCATAATCAACCGATACTCGGCGTAATATTGGCCGCCTTATACCTGCGATTATTAGACTATTATCTCTTGGGCGCCGTGAAAGATATGAGTTAATCAAACATTCCTGAGTTTATTGAGTCCTTAAACGCTTATTCTCGTTCTTGAGATAGAATCCCAAGCAATGGAAAATGTATTGGGTAAATCGCATGAGGTAATGTAAAGCAAGTCAAGGAAGTCATTTGAACGATGTTGCGTTTCAGACGTAATTGTCAATAATGGGCATTACCAATACTGTCCTAATTTTGAATAAAATGCCGATTGGTTTTTTTCATAAAACGAAATTAAAAAATTTTACGGCCCACTCTTTACATTAAGTATACGAAACCAACCGGTAACAAATAGTTTTTGACTATAAATTCTTTATATATTACAATGCCCCTTTGTCCAATCCCGCCCATATTTGCAGCACATCTTAGCACACACCTAATTTGAAGCAAACACCTAACCAACATACCCGATTTTGTTCAAATACCGTTAACAGGAGTATAAATAATAGATTTTTAATTTGTGATTTGTATGGAAGGTACCACGCCCATTGGTCCAATCCCACCCATATTAATTTTTGTCGTCGCCATTAGTTTGACTGCCAAGTTTGAACTCGATTGGATCACCGTAAAAGGGTTAAAAATGAACCTAAATTTTTTTCGGCATGCAAGCATGTATACATAGACAGGTGAAGCTGTTATAAAGAATTTAAAAAGGGGTGAATTTGGCTGATTCCGCTTCTTAGGGGATTCAAGAATTATACATCATAGAAAACATTCTGAGATTAACGTGCATTTGCAAACATGTCCAAAAGATGGTATCTCTTTAAATGATTAAAACAATACAAAATCGTCTACTGGGTTGCAACATTATTTTTCTGGAGTTTTGTATGGTTTGCAATTTGTATGGTTTACAAACAAATAAAAAAATTATTTTCAAAATTATTTTCCTAATATTCAAGACCTTAGAGGAAAACTGTTGGGTTTTGTTAGAATAAACCCAAATCAGGAAATCGAACACTCTGGATTTCCTCACCGAATTGAATAACTCATCAATTGGATACCTACAGTGCACAAATTGATACCATCGGTAGATAACACTGAGGAACAACTTTATGGTCACTCCGCGTTCACAAAGCGATCCCAAAACTTGTGTCCAACATTTTCTAGCACCTCACATTTTAGAGAAATTGTTTTATGTTTACCACAGATGCCAAAATCGCAGTTTATATAGATAAACTATGACCTTTATAAAATTATATTTTTTGCCAAATCATTTATGGTTAACGAGATATCATGTACAAGAGTGGGAGCCTTCTGTTCTCAATAAAACGCCTATGACTTTTCCTCCACGTGGTGGTTCCCGAACAGAAAGCGGATGCACCAAAAATATTGAAGATGCGCCAAAAATATTAAAATATAGAATAAAAAAATCCATTAATTATTGAAGATGCTATGAGAAACAACGAAACGGACAAGTGGCCTGTGTCAATGAGAAACAAAGTCCGGTTGAACTTGAAGAAAACAATACGTTGTCTTGTGTCTAGAAACCACTCGTAATCAAAACTTAGTGGATATTCAAGACAAAGAAAGGGTCGAACAATAATATTAGATCAAAGGGTTTCACGCAGGAGAAAGAAGTTGATTACGAGGAAACGTATTTTCCAGTTGTCAGATATATGTACATTAAACCGACTCATTTTGTATGGGGCCAAAAAAAGTGTGTTTGTTCCACCCCTTGAAATGTTCCTTGACTTGGTTTTTTATGATTCGCAAAATATTTCGCGTCTAGGATTAAAACCCCGTGAGCTGGACCGTTTTTAAAAAAAGGCTTTTTTGCAGAATATCTTTGAAAAAAGGCCTTGGCAGAACATTTTTTGGCATGTTTTTCATACCGTTGGATGCGTCTTTAAAAATGCTTTCCTATGATACTAATATTGCACATATTATCTTTAGTTAACTATCAAAAATCTTTGAAAAACTCAAAAAAAGCCTTTTTTTAAAAACGGTCCAGCTCACGGGGTTTTAATCCTAGACGCGTAATATTTTGGGAATCTTCAAAAAACAAGTCAAGGTACATTTCAGGGGGTGGAACAAAAACACTTTTTTTTGTGAGTCAGTCTAATGTACATAGATTGGGTATCTTATGTGGTCAGCTTCAAAACACGACTTGTCTATTCCACAGATGATTGCGCATCAGGTCAAATGTGGTGGTAAAGGGGAAAAAATACACAAGCACTACAGCAACCCCGGGAGCGGAAAAAGAGTGCAATAAGTTATTTGTACTAATCAATCCTTTTGGTCGTCGCTCTGTTTATGACATAAAAAAAACAATTATTTCAGTGAGCTAAATACTGCTTTATTTATTTTAACAATATTACCCATAATGTCAAAGCAGGTGTAACAAAAAAAATGCAATAGGAAAAGAGCCTTCGGCATTGAAACTAGTCTTTTCTTATTTTCCAATGTAACAATTACTAACGTGTTCATAGAAATCGAACAAGTACCGTGTACCAAAAGATATTTTTTATTACATTTGGTCACCAAAACATTTCTATTAGAGATTTAACGAAATTGAAACCATGGTGTTCCTTTTGGGGTAATAGATCATGTTCTTCCCGGTTAGTGAAAAAAGCTCAAATACCGCGGGTGGGATTCGAACTTACATTCGCAGGATGATCGTTTTGATGTTTGTAAAGCATCATCTTTAGCAGCTGCTAGCCCATTAAGCCACTGCAGTGCGTCTTCACACTTGGCCCTAACCGACGTCTTTAATCATTTAGAGTGATTATTTGCCACTACTTACACATTGCTTTCCTTCTTACATGCTCCGGTGCCGAAGTTTTGATAGTTCTATTTATAGAGCGCAACTATTCGTATTGTAGTTTTTGGACCGCTTGTGGTTTGAATTTTGTTCTTTAAATTCTTTAAATTTTGGCTGTCTTTGAGAGTTATTTTTAAAATTGTAATTCCTTTTAGGCTAACAGATCATGTTTTCCCGGTTAGTCAAAAAAAAAAAAATTTAATTCCGAGGGTGGGACTTAAACCCAGCCGTATCAATTCCATTCATAATACACTCTAAATATTAAGTCCAAAATATGTTCTATTAAAAAGTACTTTTCATAGAAAAATTACTTTTAGTTAATTATTAATTATTATTGATTTTGTTATGCTTAAATATCATTTACTGGGAACCATGCGATGCAGCTCTATCTCATGCAATAAATTCTGGAAATCTGTTTCAGAAGTTATGACGATGATGTACACGCTGAAAAATCCGTCTTTTTTTATGTTTGGATGCAAATATAACTTGTTTGTAGATTGTCGCAAATATACTATATTTGTGCCCAAATTGTTTGCTATTCAATATAGCGTGTTTGAGACACAATGATTAATAGGTTAATAATATATGTTTTTGAGAACCAAATGAATCTCTTTTTATTGAAAAATCAAAAAAAACAAATACGAGACAGACAACAAAGGAAGCAGATGATCTTCAATTCATGAATACAGTGCTTCCAAACTTGTACATGTTACCTGCAACATGTTGCTGGGGCCGATATTTTTAAGCGTGTAGATATTAGCAAAGGCCACACCGCATCGTTATTAAACACATGCAATTGTTATACTTTGTTCTTTGCTTCGTGAAATAATTTCTGTGTGTTTTCTGGACCTGTTTGTAAAAAATTCCATAGAAATGTTATTTGGCGTTACTTGGCGCAACTAATTTTTTTCATCAACTGAAATTTTAAAGCAAATTCGAAGCAAAAGTGGCTAACAGTTTCTATTATTATTAGTAGTATAACTGTGGCACAGTAACCACAAATCAACAAAAAAAAAAAAACAAATTACGAAATTGTTTGGAATTTACCCATATTTTAAAGTGCATCATTAGTTTTAAATTTTTGTAAACATTTTAAAAGATATACTTATAAAGCGTTATTTGCCAAATTGGTGGGAAACTTAAAAAAGTTTAATATATGATTCCTTATTGAGCAAAGCCATAACTAAAACTGGTGGTTTATACATATACAAGTAAAGTTTGGATGCATTGCTGTAAAAAATATGACTTAACAGCTAAGAGAATCGTGGTTATTGACCAAGTTTTAAGTAAAATTAAAAAATCGTCCGGAAATCCTGATTTTTAGCGAAAATTCTACTTATGGGACTTCTAGACCTCTTTCGAACAATCTGAAAAAGTCTCAAAAATAATTTTCCATATAATCTTTCAAATAAGGCTTGAGCAAAAACAATTTTTTGTTAATGGGTCTATTTATGTGTATGATTTCTTGCAAACAATCCATTTCTGTGCCGGTGAATCTTTATATTTGCACCGATAATCTAACACGATCTTAAGTCGAAAAATCGTTCATAAATCCTCTACATAAACAACTACATATATTTTTTACATAATATTTATTATTTAGTAGTTACTATTTATTTAAAACTAAACTGCTCACAAGTTAAGTTATTTAAAAAAATCCAATTTAGCTATTATTTTAACTAAACCTTAAAAATCTCAAGAATTTGTAAATCAGTTTTCAACAATTTGAATTAAAATTTAACAATGTCCGGGGCATGTCTGTTTTAAATAGTAGGCAACGCTGGTCGTCATATATATGACGAGATTTCCTATTCTACTAATTAAGTCAAAAATTAGCATAGCATATAGTTAACACGCTACGGTAAGTTGGAGTCGAAGTCTCACTCTAACGTTTTGTGGCAATCCCAGGCCAATATTAATTCTATTATTAGCCTGCCATATTTTCTACCCCATAATTCATAGGCCCTGGCAAATTTCTTTAAACCGTAACCAACAATTTTTCTGCAACATAAACATAACCTAATTTCATCTAAATGTTAACCAAAGCTCTCAGTAACTTTTTGCTTTTAATTACTTCAATAATAATGAGATGATGATGGAGACATTTTTTCACCTACCTTAATTTGTTTGTACACGTTTCGCCTGTTTTGTGTGCAGGAAATAATTTTGTGGTCGTCCATACAATAAAAGCGGACGAAAGAAAATTTACATAAATTAAGGAAACGGCCTACATCAAACCACGCAACACAACGAATTTACTGGACGCTTGTTTATATCGAAAAACAAAAATATATTACAGCCACAACAAAACTGAAATTTTCTACTTCGACATATCGCGTATTACCAAATTTTAACAAATTTGCTGCTACATATTGCAATAGCTTCAGGAGGAGGGTAGGCTGATGTGGTGGTCTTCAAGTTTATTGATTTATATTTGGTCATTTACATACAAGTAATTTTTCAGTGTAACTTTACTACGTTATTGCACTAAACGTTCCACTTTGTCGGTTGGCGTAAACATTATTTTAGTAGTTTTGCTAAAACTTACACTTCTCTCTATGTATGTACCACTAGGGTGGTTTTATCTCATAGGGTAAAGAAAATGTCCGAATTTTTTGAGGGCACCTCCCTAAAATTTTTCTTTCTGTCAGATTTTAGGATTGCCAAAGTTTGAGCGCGATTGGCAGATGCTAACACGTGCCACTGGGTCCGAAAAGTTATGAAAATCACGATTTTTTGGCATTTTGGGCGACTTTGCCGACCCATATATCTAGAACGGTTTAATATATTTGCCAGTGTCATACATCAAATTGAAGGCGATACTGTTTGTAATATTTTATATACAATAAAGATAATATGTAAGTAGTACTGAATTCGAGATAATGAAGCCAATGTCCCTAAAAACGTGACTAGGTACCCCTTAGAGCGAAAATGGAACCTATTGTGAAAAAACCCATTTTCCTTCCTATATTATCAATTTTTGGAATGAACACAATTATGTATTTAAAAAATCAAGTATAATAAATGTCTTTTTCATTTTATTCTTATTTAGCCTTCATCTCACCCTCAAAAAAACTTACGTTGTCTTCCCTTGTTTGTGGTTTTTCACACATAGATACGGTATGTCTAGGAACATTTCACTAGAAACATAATTTGTTTGTAGTCAAAATCATGTTTTACCATCAATAATACAGTTATATTTATATTTTATTGTCTGTTACATTAAATTGGTTTTTCTTCAACATATTTTGTACAAATATTCGTCATTCGGAGGAACACTTTTGGATTTTTTTGGATGTAGGATCAATGATCGGGGTGATGTTTCTGAAGGTTCGTGGACCAGAGAAGATGTTGACTGGGTTATCGAACTACTGGGCTCCCCAACTGATTTAATTATTGAATTGTTGCTAATCGCAGAAAGCAAAGATGCCGCTGATTCGGTTCATGGCACACCTTTCCTCATTTGCATGTGTGATTGTGCAACTGATATCCAACCTCACGCAAGAAAACTCGTCGGAATATTGCTTTGTTTGTTTTCCAAATTAGTTGCACATCTTTCGACGCGTTTAGAGCTGATACGTCGATCATATTTTCAAAACCCGCCACTGCGATCGGTTCGACTTTCTAATGCAATTGTAACAAGACAACATTGTGTGTGGATACAACGCCATCAAAATAAAAAGTATTCAAACGAACCTTTGGTTTTATCATAATATTGAATGATTTTTGGCAATTTGTCCATCACATTATAGATCATTCGAATCATGCATAGTTCTTTGCAGTACTACGCAATTATCGTTTCTTCCGATGTATGATACGAGTCTTATATTTTCTTCGGTGAATGCAAATTTTGATTGAAATATCGGAACTGTTTTGCATTCTAAAAGTTTTGGTGGGATGTTGCTTTTGTTTTTGCGCATTGTACCGACCATTGTTAGTAGCCCTATGGACAACAGCTTTTGACCAAGTTCGTTGGAAGAGAAAACGTTGTCCATTGTTATATTGTGTCCCTTCAGTCCAAGAACCTAGTCTAAAACAGCCATCGGCACTCCATACCACTTGTGTGGACATTGAATTCACGCTCTTTAGAAAACCACGCTCTTTTGCTTCGTTTTTTTGAATGTGCACAGAACAAAATTTTTCTTTCGTTTAGTCGTCCGCAAGACAGCGATGAAACAACATCATGTGCGCTGGTTGTGTATTTGTTTGTCTTGCGTGCGGCAAAAAACAAGAACTCGTATGTTTGTATAATTTTTTTCAGTGCACAATATTTTCTCTCACCAACACACACTAATTTTTATTTTTGCCGACCGCTGGTCTAAAACTACACGTTCACCTTGATTTTACCCAAATATAGCTGAATTTTCCATACGTAACAAATTTCAGCGCAAACTGACAGCCAAAATTAATTCCATATCGTACAACTTTCACTTTCACGGAAACCGGGCAATGCTAGTCACAATCAGACGGGTTGAAATAATCAATAATAAAAATAATAGTTCAGACCATTTGTCAAATATTTCGCTAATTGGAGCTAATTTGTCCGTAGAGCTTATTTGACGTCTGCTCATAACGTCATCGAATAACAAGATTCGTATATTGATATGTTATCTTCCACATTATTGCTCTAAATATGGGACGTCCGTATTCACCATTGAACAAGTGCATCATTGTTTCATTCTTTGATATAATTATTACTAGTATAAGTATATGTAAGTAAGACATTAAGTTCATAACAAACATACAAATATAAACAATATACCTGTAAACTTCAGCCAAAATGAGAACAACTATATATTCATGTAACAAGTTGTGCCGATTTCGATATACTATAGTTGTTGCAGCATTGCCCTTTTGCATATGCGTTCGACCACTTCAGAATAACATTATCAATTGGCGGTAGAACAACATAATAGCCGTAATCTTCCAGCACGACCGTGAACTGCTTGAGGATTCCATTCAAAACCGTCTTTTGTGACAAAAAATGGATCTACGGATGAAATCCCTATTTTCTTCCATGGCAGGAAATTGAGAATCAGGTTGACTTTCTTCCGATTCATCATTTTCTTGCGGCGAGTAATCGGGAAAATCTAAATCGGCGACAAAACCTTCATCATCAAAAACATTTAAAATAATATTTGACGACAAGAAGTGCTGTTTCTAGTGCAACATATAGAGAAATTGCACATGTGTGGAAAACCACACAGGGTAAGCAACGTAACTTTTTGAATATCTCGTTAGCAAAAAGTATTTTTGAATCAATTAATGCGTTTTCTGTGCTAAGTTGTTGCGGCAGGAAATGTCAAGAAATTTCATGAACATCGCTTAACAATTTTTTATACAAATTTATAAAAAAGATTCAGTCTGTGTGGATTTCCACACAAGGGTGAGATGAAGGTTACATTTATTCAAGGGACTGACATAATGTGGTTTTGGAGCTATCTGGAGACAGCTGTCGGCATCTGCTGACTACTTGGGGAACGTATTGTTTATGTTGTTCGTCCTTTGTAAGTAATTGTTTGAAATCTGTGATGAGCATGGACTCCTCGCTCTGCCATGTCGTTCACAACTTTCAA
Source organism: Phaonia tiefii (assembly GCA_963931995.1). Taxonomy (NCBI): domain Eukaryota; kingdom Metazoa; phylum Arthropoda; class Insecta; order Diptera; family Muscidae; genus Phaonia; species Phaonia tiefii. The sequence continues at coordinate 200,732,960 of OZ008368.1, forward strand.
GTTGTCTACTATCCTCGGCCCTACTGGTAGTTGATGATCTGCGACCAATTTGCAGGATCTTTTTCCAGAAATTCAGTACTAATGTTTAATCTCTTAAACAACAGGTAAGTCTCACTTGTAATTAGGGCTGGGAGACCTCTTTCTGGAATTTCGGCAGCTGTTCTTTTTTTGGTTTGGTACGCATAATTCTGGAGCACATTTTCATTTTCATCTGCTTGATTTGTTAAGATTTTTGTCGCCATTTGGCCCTTTACGGTGTTTTGCACTGTCGGGTCAAACAATTCCAGGGACAAGTTCAGGACTAAGATACCACCTTTTTCAGATATATTTTTGTCAATGCTTTCGTATTTCAATAGATTTTCAATGAGGTCTAGGTCTTATTTTGGTGCTAAACACGCTCTGGGGGCGTTAAACCAGGCTTTGTAGTAGACTCGAACGATAAAAACACAAAGTGCTTCTAGGGCCTCTTGTTCTTGGGAAGTCAGCTTAAACTGGCCACGGAAGAGTTGTATTTTCAGACAGTAAATAGCTTTTGCCATCCACCGGGCATGGTGTATTGGACCTGGAGACCTGAAGCGCACATCTTTTCTGTCAAGATGGCCAAGATATATCAATGCCAACTGTAACAGCTCTTCGTAGTCGTCTCTTGGCTGGCATTCCATTAGTTTTCTTTGCAGTTCGTCTTTGATATTCTCTACTTCTTCTTTGGGCAGTAGTTTCAAAGCATTCTCGCCTACCTCCAACATGGATTTATCAATCGCCGACCATTCTTTTTGAAACTTCTTGAATATGTCAGGATGAGGACCCGATGTGCTTCCAAACTTGCAGTCAAAAACCCCTCTCAACAAGACTTCTAAAGCGTGGTGTCGGCACGCTACGTACAGGAGCTCTCGACCTGACATCTGCTCCAGAAGATTGCACGTTCCATTGAGTCTCCCAGTATTTGATGCTGTTGTATCGAAGCTCATAGCCACGACCGAGCTGGCGAGACCCCAATCCTCTAGACATTCGTACACTGCTGGGGCTTGTTCCTCCCCTGTGCTGCTGTCAGTTACAGGAACGCCCAGGAGTTGTTCTTTAGTCCCATGTGATACCAGAACAGCAACCCGTTCTTTCTGCTCTGTTTTGAAGATACCTGGTAGTAGTTTTCCATCCCAGTGCACGCAAACAGCATCGTTTTGGGGTATCTAAAGTCTGACTTGAATTTGTTGCGTGCATTTTTCATGGTTTATTCTCCGCTGTTCACGGATAACACTTCTGGAGATCTTATATTCTTTGGGATCCTCTCCGAGAGCTTCTACTGTAGCCAAAATAATACGAGTAGTGTTCCTATCGGACACCTTACAGCGGTCCAGCAACAATGGCAATTTCATGGTTAGGACTTCTTTGAAGCCACTCTTAATTCTCTTGGGGGCAGATGGTCCTTCAGATTCTACGTTCATCTCGAGCTCTTCATACGGCGTTTCACGTCCTTCTGACTCTTCTGTTGTCTTTTCGTCCAAGAGCTCCACCGTCTCTGTGAACAACGAGATGAGACAATAAGTATAAAGTTAATATTGATGGAAATTTCAGCTAGTGATATAGATCTTATAAAGTTTCGCTACAAGGAAAATATTTAATTTTTTTTAAATGCTTACCCAAATTTCCCGCTTCAAGTTGTTTCTGTAGTAGTCTTTCTTCAGCTTGAGCCAACTTCAAGTTAACTCCGAGCATGGAGCCTGGTCTTCCATTCTGTCTTTGTTTCAACAGAAACTCCTTGTCTTCTGCCGAAGTCATCATAGTTAGGGGATCTTGATGGGCAATATCAAAGAGATCATCCAACTTTAGGGTAAACTCTTTTACAGCATTTCTTGCACTTTCCGTTTTTCTATCCTTGTACTTTTGCATTTTTCTCCAATCATCGTACAATTTTTCCAGCTTTACTATGCCATTTTTCTTTTGTTTTGTAGGAATTCGAGCTTTTGTCCAAAAAACGAAAACCTCGCCAAGAGTAGTTGTGGGAGAGTCTCTCAGATTTAACTTCACAGTACGCAAATTGTAGAACATAGTAGGTAGAACTTTTCGATTGGAGGGCAGCTTACATCCAGTTATCTGATGAGCTGGATAGGTAATTAGAAAAATTTTGTCTCTACCTCTACTTCTCATGCCAGATGTAGAAGCCATCACTTTTACGAGAAATAAAAATGTTCACTAGAAGAAAGAATAAATGACACAGAATGACACTAACTAAAACAAAGAGTACGTGCTATTAGGTGCTAGAGCGCTGCAGCGGCACACATTTTCGCATAAACGAAGATGATGCTTCACAAACACCGAAACGATCGTCCAGCGAATGTGAGTTCGAATCCCACCCGCGGCATTTACATTTTTTCACTAACCGGAGAAAATATGATCTCTTAGCCTTAAAAGGAAATTACAACTTTAAATATGACGAGGACCTAAAAAAAAACAACTAAATTTGAAAACATTCGTGTTTAATATACTCACACTATTTCACTTCAGTTGTGTGTGCGAAGAGAGGTACACCCCCGTACCGACGCTTTGCAGTATGAATAGGTACGAGAAGATAACAACCAAAGTACACTGACGTATTCGCATTCATAAGCGCCGGGTAAACCGCAGTAAAAGTTGCCGGCAACTTGTGTACATGAAGCGAATATACGAGTAATATTCGGTTATTTTCGAGGTGAATATGGGGAAACGTCATATTTAGAAATTGGTGTGTTAATATAGATCATAAGTCAAATAATTAAAATTAAATACGTTTTGTAGATTTTTATTATTTTGTATGGTTCTGAAAATATGTTGTTCAGTTTTATATTTGTTTACAAGTTGTTTTTTACTGTTTAATTTAACAAATATAGTTTTCCATAACCAAACGACTAACTATTAACAGTGATTGAAAAAATATGAGTAAATTTTTATTTTATTTCATCATTTAGAATTATTTACATACACCCCGCGAAATAAATATAAAGGCACTATTTTTTGTTTTTTCTAAATGTTGTGAGGAATTTTCAAGTTTTTAATTTATATGTTTCAAAATTAAATACTTTTCTTCAAAACATACTTTGACTATGACTTCTTAAGGGTGAATCAAAAAAAAGTAAACTAATTACTAATGCGAAATATTTATAAAGGCAAAAGATTTATATAAATATTCTAAAAAGTTTCGTAAGATGTATAATCTCCATTACCGCTGATAACTTCTACTAAGCATCTTGGCATTGAGTTTATCAACGAATGAATATGCGCAGGATAAGTTATCTTCGAATTTCTGGTATCCTTGGCATTCTTCAACTGGCGTCCTTGGTGGTAAACTTGGGAAGGTCAAATAGACCAGAGGTTCTTCATCAGATAGACATTAGAACTAAGTACAGGCCAGTCGAGTATTGGTATTACTTCAGGCCTCCAGCAACTTTGAAGTTTCCTTAGACCGATGTACTGCTGCGTTGTCCTGCTGGATGATAAATTCTGGGACTCAAATTTCCACCCCAGAATTAACTAAGACGACATCCCAAAGTCGAATACAATACTCAGAGTCCGTTTTTGTGGAAAGGAAACTAATAACTCATACCTGCCCAAACCATAAGGGCGCCACCGCCAAATTTTCGCCGCTGACGCATAATTTTGAAAAAATCTCTGGAAGGCCAATATTTGTCCGAGCCATCAGGGTCATTGAAATTTGATTTTTTCCATCAGAAAATATTACCCCTGGTCCAGAAATATGTATATTTCAGCGAATTTAAGTCTTCCTAATTCATGTCTTGACATGAGACCAAATTTTCCATACTTTTTCCAATATGACAGTTTCGAGTCGCGTTTTATTATTTGTTGAGCACGACGCAACCCTACTCCCACGCTCAATTCAGCAATAGTTGTCTTATCGCCGAAGTTTTCTTTAACGGCAACCCTTTTGATCTCTCTTTTAGCGCTGCCACTGATCAGTGGAGTCCTTCTTGGTCGTTTTGTGTTTCCATCGTGGTCACCCTATTTTATAATTGTCAATGCCATAGCTAGGTCTTTTCAATTGCCTCTTTCAATCGCCTCGAATTTTGTGTTTCCATCGTGGTCACCCTATTTTATAATTGTCAATGCCATAGCTAGGTCTTTTCAATTGCCTCGAAATTTCCCGATTGGACGATCATCATGATAATCTTAAATTTTTCCCTCTTCTTCTTTACTTAGGAACTTACCACCAGGTATTCTATATAAATAATTTTTTTTTAATTTGGTCTACGTTAGTTTTAAAACAATAAAATATCAACCAAAGAAAACTCACTTCTGTATAAATTCCTACTTCCAACTGTTCGAATTCGGGTTCTTTACCATGTTGCCTTTATATATATTTCGCACCAGAAATAGAAAAAATAGCGTCACTTATCGTATAACTTGTAAAAGAGATTGAGTGACTACATTCTCTGATATAATATACCTCATGACCCATATATGCATTAAAATTCTATACCAAAAACGCAGTGCCTTGAGAGTACCGAAAAAAATATATTGCCTTTATAATTATTCCGCTGGGTGTAGGTGTGTTGACCCAGGAGCGAATGTGGGAATAAATGAAATATAGAATGTATTTTTTGACTACTTGAATCTTGAAAAAGGTCCACAATTAACTGTATAGTCGAAACTAATGGACCTTTGAGCAGAATAATATAAATATTCGTTTAACGTTGGCGTTTTTTCTAAAACATAAGAATATCGGAATTGAGATTTTACTCAATGGCGGCGGTGTAATGATGCGTCGATAGCTTTTATTGATTTTTATTGGCAAATTTGCCTTGTAGCTCACAACACATCAAAAGGGTCTTTAAGAGCCAGTAGGACAATTTACGAGCCTTCTGATAAAAGAAATGTTTTAAAATATTGGAATGGATGCAAACAGTTAGGTCGACGAATTCCGGAAACCCCCAAATCAAAAATAGAAACGAAAATTTATCAAAGACATTGAGTTCATTCATCCCATGTTTTCAAACCTTAAAGAAACACAAGCGATCGTAAAATTTACATTTATGATGTGAATGTTTAAACAAACAAATCCAATGAGTGTTCGAACTTACGGGCGATGTGTTAACATCTTTTTGTTACACGGTACCTGTTCGATTTCTATGAACACATTAGTAAATGTTACATTGGAAAATAAAAAACAGCGTTCAATCATATGATGACGTTACATTTAAATAATATTAATACTTAAAATTATTTAAAGACCACATGTGCTTGTGCCTTATTTTCTTGCTTAATACTTTTTGTTTTATTCTCACAAAAAACAAAGAAAATGCAATGCAACAGACACATGTCCATACATACCTTGTTTTGTTCCTACGTACGCTACACAAGTTCACACAATTTTCGTTGCTGTCTTGCTATCCCATTTTTATATACGTATAACCACGGCATTATTCTCTTTGCTCTGAGAGTGCTCCGCACCCACACAATACAACTATTCGCTGCCGCTACATCAGAGTGTGTTTTTTTCGAAGTCGGACAATCTGTGTGATCGCAGTCTGGCAATTTGTGTGATCGCAGTCGGAAAAACTGTGTTTGGGTGTAATCGCTTTGTGAATTTAGGCCGCACACGCGCCTATAGATGTTAACCCATAAAAAAAAGATAAATATTTTCGCAGTTCTCTGCATTTGTCTTTCTATTTGTGTACTGGGTTCGTAAACTGAATGCATTCATACAATGAAGACATTTCAGATAGCGATTAGAACACAAATATGGTGGTAGAGAAAATCCTCTACGATGGTAGTATCAAAATCCAAATGATATTAAGGGGCAAGAAGTTTATGTACATGCATTCATTTGTGACGGGAGTCTCTTTTTAGAGGCGGAGAATTTTAAATTTTACTCGTAATAGTATACAAAGAAAAAAGAAAAAGTTGTTGACAACCTGTGGGCCCCATGGGTCTGAAAATATTTTGTCCCCGGCTTTCGTTGTCTTAATTTTTTGTCCAATTTCGGATTTAAAAAAAAAAATTGCGGTGGGGCCTGTCAGGTGCATTTTAGGCCAAAAGTCAAAATCCAGTTTAAACGCACGAAGGACCATAAAATATATGTATGACTAACTCGTACCCTGTGTGGGAGCTCCTTATGGTACTCTAATGTTGGGATTGTTTCATACGGCCTAAATGTTTGAATACTAATTCGGGAATGTGATCGCTATAGCTGGCGCGCACATGGCGTAAATCTGAATGCATTACTGCAGTAATACGTCGAATGTTGGCTTCCTAGTGCTGATGTGATTCTGGTTTATCGGATTAGAAATGTGACTGTGCATACGCGCAGGGAAAATAATCTAGTGGCGTCAAATGGCACGATGGAGGTGGTCAGTCTGCAGGTCCAAAAAGAATGGTTTGTCAAACGTTTCAATAAATTCATTGAATCACGCGGCGCCATGGCGCCGTCTGCTTTATCGGATTAGAAATGTGACTGTGCATACGCGCAGAGAAAATAATCTAGTGGCATCAAATGGAACGATGGGGGTGGTCAGTCTACAGGTCCAAAAAGAATGGTTTGTCAAACGTTTCAATAAATTCATTGAATCAGGCGGCGCCGTGGCGCCGTCTGGTTTATCGGATTAGAAATGTGACTGTGCATACGCGCAGAGAAAATAATCTAGTGGCGTCAAATGACACTATGGGGGTGGTCAGTCTACAGGCCCAAAAAGAACGTTTTGTCAAACGTTTCAATAAATTCATTGAATCACGCGATGCCGTTCTGATGGAACCACGTGTCTGCAACGTTGTTGACTTCAAACGGAGTCACGAAATAGTTAGTAACGAAAACCTTAATAAGTGTCTCAGTACCGAGTGCAATTAACCGTCACGTTCTGACCATCATCATTTTGAAATTTACCAATGCTTCTACACAGAAAGCGCACTTAGCGGTGACTATTTCTGGATGTAATGGTGTTTCCGTCGACGGTGGTGCAATGGGTAGTGTGCGCGCCTCTTGTACAGGAGATCCTGGGTTCGATCCCTGCTCCAACCACCTTAAAATTTCTTTCGACGACGGTCACCTCGCTTAGTGACGGCGACACTATCGAGTATATAGCCATGAAAAAGCTTCTCAAAATACCGTTCGGAATCGGTGTAAAACTGTAGGTCCCAATCAGAGAATGAAAACTGGAAATCGCACATCTCAGTGATTGTGAGAAGTTCTCCCCGGTCCCTTCATGGGATGTAATGGGAAACCATTTATTTTTTTTTAATGGTGTTTCGACAATGACTTATGGACTACCATCGCCCCAAATGCGGAAATTCTGAATGACTATTAGCATGATGCAATGCATGTAATACCCGATAGCTTTCGCGAATTGAAACATGTGTATGAAAGTAAATTTTTACAATTTGCAATCGTTGCTCCCACCTGAGTCTATTCACGATGAATTGCCAAACCAAACTAACAACAACAAAAATCGAGAACTGTTAAATCGGTTGTCACAGAAATCAGTGTTGCCAGACTAAAACTTTTCCGCATCCAAATAATAAAGACCCTTTTACATATGTTTCATATGAACATATGCACTTACCAGAAATTCAATTCAATTTAGTTCTAAAACGATTTTTCCTTCTCTTCAAATTTGTATTCGTGCATTAGGTTGTCGAAAGGACAAGAAACTAAAACTAAAAAAAGGAAAGAAATTCTTAAAAGTGTTTTGGCATACCTTTGTTTATTTTTAGGGAAAGTTAATTTCCTGATGACAATGCAAATATTGATGTTTCCAGTTATATGGAAACTTAGAAAAATTTTGGATGAAAATGTAAATTACCTGAATAAATAATGTTTGCCAGAAGAAATTCATTCGTGTTGTTGAAGATTCTTTATTTTTGAATTTGCTCTGTGCTGCTGTGAGTAAACTCTAGAGAAATGTTTAAGACTGTTATTTAAGTTATCAAATTTTCAATAAAAATTTAAGGCTTCGACAGAAAACGAAAACAAAGTCTAAACTTTCAAATAGAAAATATACAAAATTTTATAAATTTTATGTGTTTGATTATAACTCTAAGTATAGAGAACAATATTAACTTTAATTTAGCACCTTCATTTATTTGTAAGCTGATTATTTTTTCGTATGATCATTTCTATGTTCTACTTATGTATCGCAAGAGTACGACGTATTTGAAAGGATTTCCATGTGTTTTTAATTTTTGATTTGAAGAAATAAATCACTATTATTAGTTATATGATTATTACCATTTGTAGTTTAATTTGCATTAATGATACAATTGCATTAATGCTACAGATGTTTCGTCCGCTTGCGATAGGACCCAGGATTCTGCGCCATAAAGCAAGACGGGTTGAATGAGAGTCTGTTGCAGCTGGACTTTTGTAACTCGAGAGAGGGCTTTATCTCTAAACTGCTTGCTTAGCCTAAAATATGCTAAGCGACCACAATTCTCCGCTTGATCTCAAGGCTGACGTTGTTGTTTTTGTTTACGGCAAATCCGAGGTATATAAATTCGTCCACTATCTCGAAGTTATAACGGTTATCAACATTCACGCTTTGGTCTAATTTAATTTATAAAAAAAATCCAAAAATGTGCTATTTTTTTGGGTTCACTTGAATAAAGGCACCTTAAATAATTTTAACGAAAAACAGTTTTTCTTGTTTTTTTTTTAATTTATTTTACTTTATTTAAGAACTACGCGTTTTCATTGAGAGATAAAGAGAATTTATGTAATCCAACGAAATTTGATTCCAAGCATCCTTAATGGCCTGAATTAGTGACTGTTTGTCATCAAATTGTCTACCTCCTTCATAGACCTTACGAGATAGCCAACCCCAGATATTTTCGATAATGTTTAGATCTGGCGAATAGGGTGGCCAGTCAAGAATAATAACATTGCAATGAACTCCATTACTACTCTGGCGTTGTGTGTAGGGGCATTATCCTGTTGCAATATCCAAGAGATGGGTGCAAGTAGTTCACTGAACTTCGGAAAAGCCGACTGAATACCGTTTTATTGCTTGCGCCAGTAATTTTTGCACTTTCGATGGTGCCATAGTACGTAATAGCACCCCACTGCATAACGCCGCCCTCTCGGTTGTGATGTCGGGTCATAAAACGCTTTTCTTTGCGCAGATCATGGAAATAATAGATTTATCCATCAGGCGCATCCAAGTTAAACTTCTTCTCATCCGTAAATACAACGGTTCTCCAGTCCTTTACATGACCTCTTGGCTGCACATCCCATACCATATAGTCTCTTGCGAATTGAAGCCGCTTTTCCTTACGAGGAACATTAAGTTGCGTTTTTTTGTGTAATTTCAGGTATTTAGGATACCCACAGGTCTTAATTGTTCCACATACTGATGACTTGCTCGCTTCCACTCCAGCTTGAGCTCTTATTTTGGACAAGGATAAGGCAGAATTAGAATCAATTCTGATGATTTTTCTTTTTCCATATGTAACGGGTTTTTCAACAGAGACGCTAGAAAAGTAAATCGATAGGGACAGCAAACGACGCCATATTTCTTCCCGCTCTTTTGACATTTCTCTTCAGCAAGGTTTGCCATTTCATCATGGAAAGATATACGAACCAACAACGAGTCGAAATTATTAAAATTTACTACCGAAATTTGGAGTCAGTGGCCTCAACTTTAAGAGGCCAATTTTAATAGGCCTCAATAATCAGCGATGAGGCTCATTTCTGGCTGAATGGCTTCGTTCAGTAGCAAAATATGCGTTATTTGTCAGACAGCAATCCACACGTAATCCATGACTCATCATTGCATCCCGAAAAAAATACGGTTTGGTGCGGTTTATGGGCCGAAGGCGTCATTGGGCCGTACTTCTTCCGTGATGATCAAGACCGGCACATTACTGTGAATGCGAATCGCTACTGTTCAATCATAGCCGAATATTTTTGGCCCCAATTGGATAATATGGACTTTGAGGACATGTGGTAGCAATAGGACGGCGCCACAAGCCACACAGCGAATGCCACAATCAATTTATTGGAAACCAAGTTTGGTGAACGTGTTATCTCACGAAATGGCCCAGTCGATTGGCCGCCTCGGTCGTGCGGTTTGACGCCGTTAGATTATTTCCTGTGGGGCTACGTCAAGTCCATGGTCTATGCCAACAAGCCAGCGACGATTGATGAACTTCGTACGAATATCGAACGTGAAATTTCAGCAGTATCGGCCGATTGATGCTTGAAAACCGTCGAAAATTGGGTTCAGCGTCTGGACTTCTGCAAGCGTGCCCGTGGTGGCCATGCAAAAGAAATCGAGTTCCATACATAATGGCATCGAACGTACTTTCACAGGAATAAAGAATTTCGTTGGTATCTAAAACCAGTTTTGTTTTATTTAAAAAAACTTTTGTAGCGCGCTTATTGAAAAACCCCAACGAAAATTGTGAACTTGTGTAGCGTATGTACGATCATAACAATGTATGTACAAGTGTATGTTGCTTTGCATTCTCTTTGTTTTTTGTGGGTATAAAATAAAAGTATTAAGTATTAATCTTTAAATATTTTTAAGTTTTATTACGTATTAATATTATTTAAATGAATCGTCATCATATGATTGAACGCCTTTTTAAATTCTTCATATTAACTTCATCTGTCTGTATGTATGCCGAAAAATTTTTGGATTGATTTGTACCCCTTTTCCCGTGATCTAAACGAGCAGAAACTTCGCAGGCAAACTAATGGCGACGACAAAAATAAATGATCAAAATATGGGTGGGATTTAATAAAGGGGCCAGGTACCTCCCATACAAATCACAAATTAAAAATCCATCATTTCTGCTGCTGTTAACGGTAGTTGAACAAAAGTGGGTATGTTGGTAAGGTGTATATATTCTGAGATCTGCTGCAAATATGGGCGGGATTGGACAAAGGGGCGTGGTTGTATATGAAGAATTTATAGTCAAAGTCAAATAAAATTTGGGTGCGGAGCACTCTCAGAGCAAAAAGAATAATGACGTATTATACGCAGCGTTCGGACGAAACACAAAATCGTGCACAAAAAGTATGATACACGCTGTTGTGTGGAGTGTTTGTGCTTCATTGCTGCACGAACACTCTGCGATGGTGCGTGTTCGCAAGCTGACACTCTCTGCTCGGTGTCTATTGGCCGCGTCGCACGGTTGCTTTGCTACGTCAGTGTTGAGCTGACACCAAGAGAAACACTTAATTGTACAAAGTATGTGTGCACACCATAGTTCAATGTGTAGCTTGTGTGTTTCGTGGGCACAGTATAATTGTGCGTGTTTTCATGGGTGGCGATAAATGGTGCGGCTCTGTGTCTGCATGTGTTGTTTTTTTGTTCACCTTGTGTGTTGTGTGGATAATGTATGATCGTGTGTGTGATTATGGGTAACGATAAATGGTGATGCTCTCTTTCTGTCATATTTTGTATTGCCATTATGCAATATTTTATATTTTACGTTTTATATTGTTATTTTGTTGTAAATGTTAAGTTTTATATTTTATGTTTAATATTTTATGTATAGTTGACGGTCGAAAATTAGAATTCTCCTAAATTCGAATCTTTCGGAAATTAGAACTAGGGTTTTTTTCCTGCTTCTGCGCTGAAAATTTGATTTATAGAAGAATTCATTCTCTCATTACTCTCCCCCCTCATCCGAAGAATAACAAAATTTTTGTTTGCGATCTAACATCCTTGCAAAAAAGCCAAGCAATCGACGCGCCATGCCTATGACTCATAGCCTAAGACTGTTGAAGTGCAAACACGGCACCGAACCGTGTATTTCGTACTTGTGTGCACGATTTGGTGTAGTGTCGGAACCGTCGATGGCACTCAGGCTGCCGTGTTTGTCACATACTTGTGCACAGTTTGGTGTATGATATAAGTGCTGCACTGAGTTGTGTGCCCACAAAAGCGTTTTGTTTTTGTGTTGACTGCGTACAAGTGCTTTCCTGGTTTAAACACTTGTGTAGCGTGATCATTTACAACACATGCACGCAACGTAAAATGTTCGGTGTTGAGTGTTTGGGTGTTATTTTGAACGATGATTATACTATAAAAATGAGATAACAAGAGAGCACCGAAAATTTTGTTAACTTGTGTAGCGTATGTACGAATATAACAATGTATGTATGTATGTATATAAAAGTGGCTGTTGCTTCGCATTCTTTGATTTTTGTGGGAATAAAACAAAAAGTATTGAGCAAGAAAATAATGGCACATGTGCTTGCACTGGTCTTTAAATAATTTTAAGTATTAATATTATTTAAATGTAACGTCATCATATGATTGAACGCTGTTTTTTATTTTCCAATGTTAACACATCGCCCGTGAGTTCGAACACTCATTGGATTTTTTTACATGAACTAATCAATTCTCTGTACTGTACCAAACAGTCCCTAATGACTTTATTTATTCGAAATCTCACTACAAATTCAACACTTCTTATAAATTTATTAACAACGATTACACTATAACAGCTTCGGATCAGATAAAGCATTTTGCAGCTGTTTGAAGACTGCAGCTCTTACACGGAACATAAATACAGATATTTGCTCGTTCATACAGACATTTGAACCAAATCAACAGATAAAAGTGTAATCAGGCATAAAATCCGACAACAACACTAAATTCCATTTATTGATTTAGACTCGAACCATAACAATACAGTAACAGCAGCAACAAAAGATGAACTGAAGCAAATACATAATGGTCGATTGGAATAAACAACCAATCCGAAGTCCAAAACAAGGAAGTAGGAAAGGGATACAGCTGTTTTATGAAGTAAAAGATTTGAGCTGTTATCCACCAATACACAATTTTTTCAAAACTGAAGGTAACATCAATTGCCTTTTTCCATAGAGTGGAAAATGAAATATTTTGTGGGAATAAAAATAAAAGAAATCATATGTCGAAGATAACAAATACTTGTACTAAGGAAATACGGAATGAGAAGATATAAATTGTAGTAGAGGGAAACGGAGACTTAATGACGGGGATTCTTAAGATTTTCGTCAAGAATAAAGACGACAAATTTAGCCGGCAATGTGACAAAAATTACACACATGGTCTAGGTTCATTTATTTGATACTAATAGTTTTAATTTACTTAGTTACTTATCCGGTCTCGAACAACCCCAAGGGGTCAGGGACCTTAAAAACCGAAGATAACATATTCCGCCAACCAGTTCGATCTTTTGACTTATCTCTCCATTTGGCAATACCAAGTGTACGCTGGAATTCGTCAACCTGATCCCTCCAGCGGAGTCTTGGTCTTCGTATTTTTCGCCTTCCTTCGAGTTCGGTTTCGACAACCCTTCGTGCTGGTTTGTCTTCATCCATTCTACTGACATGGCCTAGCCAGCGCAATCGCGTTATTTTGATCCGCTTAACTATGTCAGTGTCGGGATATAGCTCATACAGCTTATGGTTCATACGTCGCCGATACTCGCCGTTTTCTACTATAGGGCCATACATTTCTCGGAGTGTTTTCCTCTCGAAGGCCCCAACAGATGTTTCGTCTGCTTGCGATAAGACCCAGGATTGTGCGCCATAAAGCGAGACAGGTTGTATGAGAGTCTGGAATAGTTGGACTTTTGTTACTCGAGAGAGTGCTTGCTTAGCCCCAAATAACATCTATTCGTAAGCACAATTCTCCGCTTGATCTCAAGGCTGACGTTAGTATTTTTGTTTACCGAAGATCTGAAGTATATAAATGCGTCCATCACCTCGAAATTATAACGGCCCTGGTCGTTGAAACCATTAATTCTGTCTTGTCGTCATTTATTGTGAAACCCATTTTTGGTGACTCCTTCTCAATTCTCGAAAACACCGCAGTAACTTCTCTAACTGTGCACCCAATGATATCTTTATCATCAGTATACGCGAGCAGCATGTGACTTTTGCTGCTGGTGGTTTTATTCATGTTGACTGCGCCTTTTATCATAACAATCGCAATAAAATTCCGTTGGTCCAGCAACTGTTACCAAACGATTGTGCCCCCCGATTATAATACAGCCGAACTCAATGACGAAGTGGATGATTTACCAATAAAATTGATAATGAGCGACGAAGCTTATTTTTATTCCAGCGACCAACCAGCAATTCAATTTAGAAATGGACCGGCTAAAACTTATCTCCATAGCCTTAAAGGAAATTACAACTTTAAACATAACGAGGATCTAAGACAACTAAATTTGGGACATGACTAATGTTTATAACATTTTTGTTCGACGTTTTCGTGTGGACATATTCGGGAAAGACAGTACCATAAACGACCATGCTAACGAAGAAGGCTTGGTGGTATCATAAGCTGTAACTAAGATTCGGTGCGGTGATATCCAGGTAGCATTATGGATGTCTTTTTGTTGGAATCTCGTACTACTGACACTCGTTGGGTATAGTTTCATAGAATGTAAATTGAGTAATAAAATCGGTAGTAAAAACATTGTCTAAGTTTTAGTTATGAATACTGAGGTAGGTTAAACATTTATCACTTGAAATCACTCGCATCGATTTTTCGAGTAACTGGAATACAGCCATGTATAACTCCTTATCTCATGCCGTTCGCAATACCAGTGCCTCAAAGAGCATCCTTTTAATTTTTTTGATAGTTGATTTTCTTATGCTCTGGATGAGCAATCATATTAATCTGTTTCTATCTTCATTCAGTTGTTAGTCTTATATGAAATTTCTTACCAAATTTCATTTTAAAAAGCTTTTCAATATCATAATTATTAATTGATTATACGAAGATGAGATCCAAGTGATATTCTTTACGGACATAGCTTTTAATCTTAAAAGATCACAATTATTCACAGACACACACAACTGCCAAATTTAATGAATGCACGATTTTCAGGGATAAACAGGAGAATCATCTATCTTTATTCAGTAGCATAGATTCATTTAACTTGGAGCAAGTCTGTTGATGCCTCTAGGACCACATCGACAAATTGTAAGGAGTTAGTCGAATTGACATGCACAACAAGAAAGATTAGTAGGGATTGGCTACCACTGTTTCAAGACCATTAGCGCCCACATCTATATTTTTCTACTTGATTAATCCTCTCAATTTTTATTTTTTGTACAAAGATTCACTGCCGTGACGAAAAAAGCTTAATAATAGCAAACTTTAAATACTGCTCACATAATCGGATGTCGGACCCAATTTAGGGGAATTTGACCAATAACTTTTCTAAAGCGAATTAACGAGTTTTTCAACAGAGAGGCTACAAAAGTAAGGCGATAGGGACAGCAAACGACGCCATATTTTTTTCCGCTCTTTTGACATTTCTCTTCAGTAAGGTTTGCCATTTCATCATGGAAAGATATACGATATTTTTTGAATACTTGCATTATAGTGAATTCTCAATTCAAATGAGATTTCGGTTGCATTTAGTTTGATGAATTTTTCAATAGCATTATTGCAAACAACCGCTGATGAAGATATGTGGCTAGATCTGAAATAGCTATACGGTTTTTCAGGAATCATAGGGAAACATTTGCAAAACTCCTTTTTTCAAAAAGTATATCTGTAGTAATAGAGATATTGAATGGCCTCGAGCTTGACAATAATATTAAAAAGTACCAATAAAAAGGCAGAATAAACAAAAATCATCCCTCACAATCTCTATCTTTACGAAAAACATTAAATTTACTGGTATTAAAAAATTTGTCATTAAAAAATCCGAATTGAGCCATGTCAACAAAAACATATATGCCATAATCACACTGAGATGTAAATGGGAAAAACAACATCGACTTTGTCCTCATACCAGATACAGTATGATAATAAATTATGTAATTAAGCTTTTAGAGGCTGAGGCTTCCTCTTTGGAAAAAACTTACATGGACGAACTTTAATATTAGCAGTCCAAAGTTCAGAATCGATGTTAGCTCCTCTGATCACCCATACGTCCATTACACTGGATGGTTGCCTTCCATCAATTACCACGTGGTCAATTTGATTCTTCTTTCTTTGATCAGGGGATATCCAAGTAGCATTGGTGATGTGTTTATGCTGGAATCTTGTCCCACTAACGACCATGTTTTTTACCGCGGCAAAGTGAATCAGTCTCATACCGTTGTCGTTGTCTGCATCTAAACTGCAATTGGCAACAGCAGGATGAACCACATTCTCCCTGCCCTAAATAAAGGAAATGGTTTCCCGTTTTACATCCCATGAAGGGATTAGGGGGGAGAGCTTCTCACAAACCAGTGAGCTGTGCGCGTTCTAGTTTTACACTCACTGATTGGGACCTACAGTTTTAACCGGTTCCGAACGGTATTTTGACAATCTTTTTCATGGCTAAGTGCTCGATAGTGTCGACATCACTAAGCGAGGTGACCGCCGCCGAAAGAAATTTAAGGTGGTCAGAGCAGGGATCGAACCCACGTTCTCATGCACAAGAGCCGCGCACACTTCCATTGCTCCACCGGCGGCCACAGTCTCTGCATCAGTGAATCAGTCTCATACCGTTGTCGTTGTCTGCATGTAGACTGAAATTTCCAATAGCTGGATGAACCGCATTTCCCTGACCTACTTTAGCATTAAAATCTTCGTACAAACTCAATGTCATGGCCAGGGCGGCGGCCATAGGTTCCCTCTAGAATATAAAAATATTTCACTCTGCTCATTCGTTTCGCCTTCTCACTCTATCTAGCTAAGAGAGGCTTCCGATAAAGCCATTGCCCAGGACATACTTCGTGGAAGTTTCTGGCCACTCCCACGTGAATGGCTTTCAGGTACGTTTCTGTCGCTATTGACACAGCTAGACAAATGACGACCGTTGTGATACCACTAGTTGTCATTTGCCGTCCCCATCGTTGGACAACAAAATTTACCTGGTATGGGTATGGGGCGTGAAGATATTTGATACCTCATCCCGATATTACAGAATGTGGAAGAAGAAGAGATGTATATTCCATGGCGAAACTAATAGTTATCTTCAGGAAGGTCCTAATATCATTTAGCCTAAATTCTTGAATGTCTATTAGAAACAACATGAAGCAAGATCCTGTAATTTTCTCCTACTCATGCAAAAGGCCGCGCAGTAGCATATGAGATGTTTGGCATTCTTCGTGGTCTAGACTTTCGGGTAGTCTAGACCTAGCTCTTTAGATTGCACTCAGAGTAGAAGCCTAAATACAGTCTATAACCGGGTATGATGTCCGGAATGTGAGTGGAGAAGTTTCTCTCAAAGGTTGAAGTCGGTGTCATGCAGTCGACTTTTGTTGTGGATTGTCGCAGGTCCCTTAAAATCGACCCATGGTCATGTGGGCTGGTGCTCCATTGCGAGGACTGTCCTAGACGGCTTGCCACCGTTGCAGCCATTTTCCTTCCAAGCATATCTAATGGTAATAGGTGGAGGATAATCCCCAAACCCTCGGCAGGTGTTATTCGAAGGGAACGCGTTTTACACACCATTGTCATTCTCTGGACTTTTTACAACAGACGTAGGTAAGTGGATTTTTCTATTAACGGCCACCAAACAACAATACCGTCGAACAATATCGGGCGGGCAACACCTGTATATATATCCTGTAACCAATTTTCGAGGATAGGCAGCAACGTTTTTCGCATATCCATTTTTTCTAAAGGTGGTATTTATATTTCTGAAATTACTTAACGAAAATATCCCGGTATTTTTGCATTTCAGTAAAATGGTCATAACTGTCGAACGGTAAGACCTGTGGGCTTCGTTTAAGTCATTTTGGAAAGGTAAGAGGTATGGTTATCTTTCAACGAAAAAAAATTGATTGTGAAATTGAGGTTATGTGAATTTTTTTTCCATTTGTTTTCCGAAAGCTCTGTATCTCGGCGATTTGACGTTTTTCTACGTTTTTTTGTTGATTCGGAAAGGACTCTTAAAAACCTTTCTGGCTCAGAAGTTAGCAACTTTACCCTACTACCCTCCGACCCCCAATCCGAAAATTTTGAACCCGCTGCCATTTCGCACCCTTGCATTTTCGGACAGGGTCCTAGTGGACTTTTCTTCATGAAATGAGCCAAGGAATACGCTGGAGAAATCTGTCCGGAACTTCCTGAATCACCCTGTATTGAAATATGTTTTCACGTGCGTCGTGTACGGACAATTTACGTAATAGTCAAATATTGACGTGCGTGGACAGCACCTCGACCTATTTTGTCAACTTGCTTCCAAATAGCCTGTTCGTATTTGTAGGCCAACATACTGTAAAATTTTTAGAACGATGAAACTATTATTATGACTGATATAACGGTTTCTTTGAAAAGAGTCCGTGGCACATCCCACTGCCACCCTTTCTGTAATTCATACAGCACCAACAATATATATATATCAAATCTCATCTCCATACCTCTGACAGTTCATGAGATATAGCCGTTTTAAATTTCAAGTTATATGGGCGGTGCCTTTATCCAATCACAACCAAGTATAGCCAAGGAGCATCAGCAGGTCGTCAGTACCACATTGTGAACTTTTCATAACAATCGGTCTATAAAAAAGCTGCCAGAGCAATTTTTTAAAAGGGGGAGTGGCACAGCCCACATCCACCCTGGCCTGTAATTCATACTGTACCAACAACATATGTATATACCAAATTTCATTTTCATACCTCTGATTTCAAATTGTATAGGCGGTGCCACGCCCCTTTATCCAATCACTACTAAGTACAGCCAAGGACTATTAGCAGATTATCAGTATAACACTGTGAAATTTGTATAATAACTATCGGTATATTAGAAAAGCCGTCAGAGTGATTTTTGAAAAGGTGGCGTGGCAGGGCCCACTTACACCCTGACCGTACCAAACAACAAACAACTTATATACGTAATATCATACTCATACTTCAGATAGTTCATGACATACAGCCGTAGAAAGTTGCAAGTTGTTTGACATGCCCACTCATCCGATCCCGCCCATTTTTTGGTGGATCACGATTTTTTTTTTGCCAAACGCGTCCACAAAAAATGTCAAGGCGATGTGTGAAACCTACCTAAAGATGTTGCGTTTTCAAAAATAGCGTCCCATGGGCGGGGCCACGGCCTCTTTATATACCCTATATATACCCAAGTACCCATTCTGTGAAAATTTCAAAAAGATCGGTCCAACCGTTTTCGTGTCTATACGGTAATAAAAAACACAAACAAACAAACACAAATTCATTCTTACTTCCCATTAAAAAAGCAATTTCCCACCATATGTTAGTCTAGACACAAACGAAATATTGGGATGTAATAAAGTTGTGAAAAAAAACTTGTTTAATTTTTTCCCATTTAGCCCCCCTCCTTCTTCTTTGGATGACATCGAGTAGCCAAACGTAAAAAAATGAGAATTTTAACTTTAGCGTTTATATCTACGGGTTGATATAGAAGCTTAAAAAATATATAAACAATTTTTCCATTTGCTCAATTTTATTTCAAAAGCATTACGAAAACGCTGAAAGAATGGCTCGAAAATGTGTCCCAAAAACTATAAATAATGACTATATTCCAGGTAAGGTGAGTGTAACAGTGCGTGGTTATTATGACTAACGTATGTTATTCGACGAAACAAGTGCAGATTCCATCAGAGGATGTTTTAGAAAACTCTAGTAGCTTCTTAAAGTTCATGATTAGTGATAATTATATCCCCTGATGGACGAAAGCAGTTTGGGTGTCATTTGCTGATGTTTGTTATTGAACTTGAGTGTGATAAACCCAGTGAACTAATTAATATATTTTTTTTTTGGTACTCTCAATGCAGTTCGGTTTTGGTGTAGAATTTTAATGCGTATATGAGTCAGGAGTTATATTATGTCAGAGAATGTAGTCATTCGAACTCTTTTTATAAGTTATATGAAAATTGAGACTGTTTTTTCTATTTCTGTTGCGAAATATATAAGTTAGCACAGATCTGTTCATCAAACAACAGAGCTTCAAACACTACATGAAGTGGTGTGCTGGGACGCTTTGTTACAAACATACAAGTTAGAACAGATGTGTTGATTCATATTAACAGAGCCGCAAACACTACATGAAGTGGTCTGTGCTGGGACTCTCTGTTACAAACATACATACTTACACCCGCTGCTATCATTCTCATCACCATTATTATAATCGGCAAGAGAACTAAGCAACAGCAGAATATTTAACCTCTTAAGCTGAGCAACTAACAAGACAACGCACAAAGCAAAGCTTGAAACATTACGGGACTTGCATAGTTCCTGGTGAACATTTGCACTCACATACAACATAGCTACAATGATGTGTTAAGCTGAATTCCATGACATGCGCAATAGCGAGACATATCATAAGGGAACATTCAATCCAGCCTGGAATATGCTTTGGTTTGGCCTAATGAACATAAAGATCAGAAAATGATTAGAAGAGTAGATATTGAACGATTAAGATCAATAAAAATTCAAGTAACATAAAATCTACTTTCTTTAACTTATATAAAGGCAACGTGGAATAGAACCCGAATTCGAACAGTAGTAAGTAGGAAGTGAGTTTTCTTTGGTTGTTATTTTATTGTTTTAAAATTAACGTAGGTCAAAGTAAAAAAAAAATTAATGTGAGTCCGATCACAGGGGAGATGTGTAAACATCAAGTAATGAAGTTTGAAGTACTTATGCTTTTAGTATATTTTTTTAATTAATCAATTAAAAGTATCAACACTTTCAATATCCTAAATACATAGGAATTTGCTGGTTTTTGTTTGTTTTATTTAACTTATTTGGTTAGTAAATGGGCACACTGCAGTATATATTTACTGCATTAAAAATTATAGTAAGCAGTAAATTTACTGATTACTGAAAAAATTTAGTAAATTTTTACTGATAATGAAATTAAATTTGCATTACCAGTAAAATCATAGGGTCGTATTCATAATAATCAGTAATCGGGCATTACTGATTACAGAAAATTCAATGCACCTCATCGTAATCATGTAGGCACTATATAAAAATTGCTGAAAACAATTTTAGTAATCAGTAAAAATTTACTAGTTAAAGAATTATTTTTACTGAAATTTTAGTAGTACTGCAAAGTGCCCATCTATGGTAAATGCCTTAAGTACAAATAGCTAATATTGGCTTATGGTTACTAAAATGAGATATATAATTTTTTGACTCGATTGTATTTAAAAATCTCTGGAAAACTGCATCTATAGTAGCGGAATTGTTAATTGTGGGGGTTTGTGGAGAATTGCTCACATGCAAGTGGAAAACGTCAAATAAAAATAAAGCTTGCGACTGTGGGTTTGCACAATTTGTATTAAAATCGCCACCCATAATAATTGGCATGAGATGGATATTGTTACCCAATTGTCGTGCACCAGCTTCAGTGTAAGGCAACAGTACGTAATGAAGATATGTTATAATCTTAATTTATATTGGAATCTAATAGAAATTTTATTAGAATTAACATTACCTCCATTCAGCTTTGATACACTTTGTGTTGTTTTATGTTCACAGTAGTTATAATTTTTTTGGTGTTTTGTAAAATATTTTATTATTTTGTATTTGTTGCGGTTGACAAGTTATTAATCCGCTGTTTACTGAAATGTAATGTTGTTTTACAGCAATGGTTTTCGAAAATTAGTAGCTAATATTGCACACTAGATGGTGCTTATATGCAGCTGTTAAGTATGAATGACAATCTCAAAGATGAAGAAAACTTTTAGTTTTTAGTTTTCCATATATTTGACAAGTTTAGTATTTAGTTTTCCTTATTTTGCTTTGTTTTAGTAAATTTTTTATTAAAAGTGCAAAAAATCTTTTTAAAAGTTATTAAAATTAAATGTTTTTGTATTCATTTTATTTATTTGTTTACATTTGCCTACGGTAACATAATGTACGACAATTACTGAAAATTAGTCGCTACTATTCCACACTAGATGGTGTTGAGTATATTGTATGCAGCGTATGAGTACACTAATACACTCATACATAGCTCACACCGATTTGATAACGCTTTACGATTGGTCAACGATTACATCGCACATCTTACTCTAAATTTGTGATTGTATTGTGAAAAAGATTTTTACCCCCAGCGTATAGATGTTTACACATTAAAAATTAATTTATATAGAATACCTGGTGGTAAGTTCCTAAGTAAAGAAGAAGAGGGAAAAATTTAAGATTATCATGATGAAGGGCTGTCCAATCGGGAAATCTCGAGGCAATTGAAAAGATCTAGCTGTAGCATTGACAATTATAAAATTATTAAATTATGACAATTATTAAATTATAAAATGTAGCATTGACAATTATAAACGACCAGGAAAGACACCACTGATTAGTGACAGCGCCAAAAGAGAGAGATCGAAAGGGTTGCTGTTAGAGAAAACTTCGGCGATATGGAAATTCTTGCTGAATTGAGCTTGGGAGCAGGTTTGCGTCGTGTTCAACAAATAATGTAACACGACTTGAAACTGTCACATGGTTAAAAGTATGGAAAACTTGGTCTGATGCCACGACACGAATTAGCCTGCTTTAAATTCGCTGTAATATACATATATTTGCATGAGGGGTAATATTTTCCGATGGAAAAAATTAAATTTGAATGGCTCTGATTGGTCGGACAAATATTGGCGTTCCAGATATTTTTTCAAAATTATGCGTCAGCGGCGAAATTTTGGCGGTGTCTCCCTTAAGGTTTTGGCAGGTATGAGTTATAGAGGAACCACTCCAATATGTTTAATTTCCACAAAAACGGACTCCGAATATTATATTCGACTACTGGATGTCGTCTTAGTTAATTCTGGGAAGGAGATTTGTGAAAGTCGAAGATAAATGATCCTGCGCATATTTATTCGTTGATAAACTCAATGCCAAGATGCGTAGTATCGAGATCTTACGAGACTTATTAGAATATTTAAATAAATCTTGTGCCTTTATAAATATTTCGCACTTGGAATTAGTTTATTTTTGTTGATTCACCTTTAAGAAGTCATATTCAAAATATTTTTGTTGAAAAGTATTTAATTTTGAAAGGACTAATACAGAGTGGCGCCGAATGAGCTATATGGTTTGAATTCTTTATACGTTTTTTAATTAGTATTTTTTAACTTTTTTTGTTCAGAAATTTGTGAAGAAGACTTGTAATTATGAATAATTACATGATCGAACAACGTGCACAAATAATTGAATTCAAAAGCGGAGGAAAATCCAGACTTTATTCACAATTTGGCAATAAGCGATGAAGCTCATTTCCTGTTAAATGGGTATGCCAACAAGCAAAACTGCAGGATTTGGGCTACGGAAAATCCAAGAGCAGTGCATCAGCGAGAATTACACCCACTTAAGTGTACTGTTTGGTGCGGTGTATCCACCGAAAGGATAATTGGCCCACTTTTTTTTTGAAAATGAAAGTGGCTGTCGGACGATGTTGGAAAATTTTATTAGACCAGCTGTGGAAAACCATCTAAACTTTTGGTTTCAACAGGATGGAGCCACAACACATACTGCACGTACCTCAATGGCTTTGTTAAGGGACATATTCGGCGAACGCATTATTTCGCGCTCAAGCGATTTTAACTGGCCTCCATGTTCTCTAGGTTTAACAGCCCCTGACAGTTTTCTTTGGGGATATTTGAAAGAAAGAGTGTACGATAACAAATCAAGAACCATTCTCCAACTAAAAACCAACATTCAAAATGAGATCATGGCCATTACACCCGAAATTTTGCGAAAAGTTATGGAAAATATGCTAAAAAGAGCACGTATGTGCGAAGCAGAAAATGGACGTCTCTTACACGATATCATTTTTCAAAGCTAATTGCAAAACATTCCCCAATAATATACTGTATTTAAAAAAAAAAAATATAATAATCGCATAAATAAAAAAGTTATAAACCATTTAAACCATATAGCTCATTCGGCGCCACTCTGTACAATATAAA
Organism: Phaonia tiefii; assembly: GCA_963931995.1. NCBI lineage: Eukaryota > Metazoa > Arthropoda > Insecta > Diptera > Muscidae > Phaonia > Phaonia tiefii. The sequence continues at coordinate 200,756,783 of OZ008368.1, forward strand.
ATATAAACTTGGAAATTTCTCACAACATTTAGAAATAACAAAAAATGGTGTTGCCTTTATATTTATTTCGCGGGGTGTATTTATCATTCCCATTATCTTTCCCATTAAGATGTTAGAGATCGAAAGATTAGCTGATGGTGGTAATTGCACTTGAGTTTACTCCAGCTTATCTCTTGATATATATTTATAACCCAAAGGATATACATGTCGTATTATCTTTAGACGTATCCTCACCACGCTGGTGTTTTGTAACACAGAAGTGTGGACAGTTAAATGTGGTTCTTGCTTCTCCAGCCATTGGATGGAATCTTTAATACGTTTGCGAAAATCCTCACCTAAGTGTCATTTAATCCAGGGCATTAGTTCAGCTCAAAAGACGGTGAATATCTAAAAATATAATACAATATGCAAAACGTTTCACTAGAAACACAATAACACAGAGCATTTTCACCGCAACTGCAATTGTGAGACGTTCCCTCCCTTGGTATTCTATTCAGTTTTAAGTCTTGGCAAACTAGTTGTGGCATATAACGGGTTCTTCCATCTAGTGGAAAATGACTCTGAGGTTTGGCTATTTTTATATGCAATTTTTGTCTTGTTTCGGAAACCTGAACTCTTAATAATGCTTTTAAGTTGCAAACAACGTGGAGTCTAATGGGATGGTGTATAGGTTGTCATGTGTACAAGGGTAGTCATATGACAGGTAAACTCAGCCATACGCATTTGTGGTGCATTGATTTGGAGACAGGTATTTTATGATTGTTTTTCTATCGAAAATATTTCAATGGCTTCTGTTAGCTATGTGATTACATATTTTAGTTTGATAATCGTTTTGTTTTGTGTGGAAATGAAGGCAAATGAGACACAGTTTTTACCACCTTATTGTTGATAAGATATAAAATAACTTTAATGAACAATTCTTTAAGAAGTTAAGCTGGCAGATAGGCTAGGACTAGAAATAGCTTCTCAGGCAGAATTTGTTGACGGTTCAAAAACAAAAAACTGTACTGGAAAAGTAATGGCAGCCAAAAATTGGTCACGGTACTGGCAAACGATTGGCTCTTTTGGGTTTGCCAGTACTACCCGAATATGCTTAGCCAGTGCAGTTCAAACGAAATATTCCTTCTTTGAATTTATGGAATAGAATAATTTGTTGATTTTGTAAGGGATTTTATATTTATACATATAACCCTGACTATTTGGAAAATCCAAATCAAAAACAAAATCATATGTTACGTTAATATGATTATGGATGTTCATTATTTGAGAACAAGGGCCGTAGAAATGCAGCATCGGTTTTTAAAAGAGTTTAATCGAATTATGGGATAATAAATTTTATAATAATAAGCTCCTAATGTAGTTAATTTAGTAGAAGATAAAATACGTCAAGCAGTAGTTAAACTCAATATAACACAACTAAAACATGGTTCGAACAACGGATTATTATAGTGGGGGTAAACAAATACACGTGTTTCGTCGTTTTGAAAGTTTACGTCTGCATTTTTTTAAGGGGGGATGAAATTTTCTTCCTTTGGCATATTCTTATCCTTACGTTTAGATATAGAATCTGTTCAGTAATTTTATCTAAAAATTTTTGTGGAATACTTTAACCCTCTACGGCATCAACATATGGATATTATTTGTCCATTTTTTGGCAAAGGGTAAAAAAAACCCTAAAAAATGGGTGAAGCGGGATATCCTGGTTAACATCTGTTGGTCATTCTTGTACTTTCCGTCATTTCTTGGAGTGCTAAATGTAGTAAGTCCATTGTTTTTAAAAAGAGTGTAGGAAAACATTGATTTAAATCCTATTATTAAAAGTTGGAAGTCTTGTTAATGTTATTCGTTATTTCACGTTATCGAGATTCGGGGCTGATTGTTCCACACCGTTCCCTTTTTTGTCGTATGTTACATACTCAAATGCAATTACATTTTAAAAAGACAATCTATTTTAAACTGTTGGTCAATATCTTCAAAAATCTTAGTCGAATTTAAAATTTTGCATACTAGTAAATATTTAGTTGCAGATTAACATATGTTTCTTTTTTAAGTTTTATTGGACATTCGTAATATAATTGGGGGTTTTAATATCAATTTATCTTCACCAATGTGACCAAATTCTGTTCCTTACTTGAAAAGACATTGAAATTTATATGAGTGCGGTTTATATAATTACACGCAGAAAATCTGTCGTTTTTTGTTGTTTGGATGCAAATATAACGTACCAAATATAATATACTTGTGTCCAAACAAATTGTGTTTGCTTTTCAATAGTACATGTTTGACACAAAATGTTTAGTATGTTATAATATACGTGTTTGAAACACAAATATATCTGTGTTTGTGATACAAACACAAATATGTTTGTTGCACTATTTATACACTCTCAAGAACAAGAGAATAAAGGAGTGACATCGAGAGAGTCTATCTTGTATGTGTGTATCTGTTTTTTTGCATTATTCTCTCAGTCAGTGATTCGTAAAAATGCATGAAAGTGCGTGTAAATTGCAGACAAAGTCAGTGTTTCTTATTTTGGCTGATGTATTGCGTTTTAGTGTCAGCCGTCAATGGTTCATCGGACAGGGGATATCAAAAGCGCTTCATAAGTGAAAACTAATAAACAAAGGATCGGAGGGTTAAATGGTTCGTGCTGTTGCTTTGGGTTTTGTGTACGTGTATATTTATGTGTGCTACCAAAGTGAGAAAAGAAACTGGAAAGGGCAACAACGTGAAGAGCCTTGTCTGTCCGTGCATTTACTGGGATAATCTGAACGGCGGACCATTTGTGAAATATATTAAACAAAAACACAAGTAATTAATCCACGCTTGGCTCACCTGATATAGATTTGACTATAAGTGTATTGTTTGTGTACCAATTGTTTGTATTGTATTGTATTGTTTTAACTTTTTGAGTGACTCTTATAGGAAAAAAACGCTCTTTCAAATGCCGCAAACCGCAAGTTTTGGTCATTTTAGAAAGGTAAGAGGTATGGCTATCATCCAACAGAAAGAAAAAACATAAGTTACCTGCCAACTGGCTGAGCAAATTGAGGTTATGTGAGTTTTTTCCCCATTTTTTTCCGAAAGCTCTGTATCTCGGCTATTTGACTTTTTACTACTTCTTTTTTAATTAATTCTGAAAGGCCTCTTAAAGGCCTTTCCAACCAGCCCAAAAACAAAAAAAATCCGACCACTGGCTCAGAAGTTAGCAACTTTACCCTACTACCCTCCGACCACCAATCCGAAAATTTTGAACCCGCTGCCATTTCGCACCCTTTCATTTTCGGACATGGTCCTAGTGGACTTTTCTCATGAAATGAGCCAAGGAATACGCTGGAGAAATTTGTCCGGAACTTCATGAATCACCCTGTATATTGAAATCGAAACATAAAAACATTATTATGTTTCCACGTAAGTATATGGAGGTTTGGGGGAAACGCGCGAATCCTTCCACGTAAGTATATGGATTTTTGGGGTGAAGACCGCATATGTGTCCACCTAAAAGTATACATATTTGCCAGTAAACATGCTACTCTTTGTATTCAAACACAAGTTAGTTTCGGATTTGCATACATATGAATGTTTGAAGTGTATTGCAAACATACACAAGGCGCCTGCATAATTTGTTTGGGTGAATATGTTACAGAGGCCGTTTTATATCAGGGTGTACTTGATTTTTTGAAGCGGTATCTATCTAAATATATAGGAACTAGGGGAATTAAACGTGGTTGTTAGTTTATATTTTTAAAATGCTAGACACGTAATACAAATCATCAAAATCAGAGATGCTTAGGCCAAGTTGTTGTGACTTCGTATGGACAAAACCACCCAATAAACAGCCTTTTATTAGCTATGAAGTGATTGAAATCTGGCAATCCAATGAAATGATATACGTATGTACTTGGGTGTACTTATTATATCCCCAATAAAATTTAAGTTAAAATTATTGAAAAGTGGTGCAAACGTATGAGGCAATATCACAACCCATTGATATTTTGAGTAAAATATATTTTACCGTCGGTGGTGCAATAGGTAGTGTGCGCGGCTCTTGTACATGAGATCCTGGGTTCGAACCCGGCTCTGACCACCTTCAAATTTTCTTTCGGCGGCGGTCACCCCACATAGTGACGGCGACACTATCGAGTATCTAGCCATGAAAAAGCTTCTCAAATTACCGTTCGGAATCGGTGTAAAACTGTAGGTCCCAATCAGTGAGTGAAAACTGGAAAGCGCACAGCTCAGTGATTGTGAGAAGTTCTCCCCAGTCCCTTCATGGGATGTAATGGGAAACCATTTATTTATTTATATTTTATTCGGCAAAAAACATTTTATTTATCAGCATTTTTTGTATTCCTTGAACTTAATAGGGTTCCTTAAGATCCTCAAAATATGTATTTCTTTCAATGATGACCTCATCGTTCGACCCAAATCGCTTACCGCCGCATAATTTCTCCAGGTTTAGAAATGGAGAGTACCTACTTGTGGCTAAATCCGGAGAATATGACGCATTTGTAGCGTAAAATATAGATTTTTATATCGATACCTTAGCGCCTGTGCGTTCTCATGGTGGAAGAACACTTATTATTCGGCAAATGCGGTCGTTGTTACTTCAATCCAATATCGAATCTGCCGAACAGCTGTGAACAATTTTCGACTGTGGCCGTCTCAAGCCTGTCAAGGTAATAAAAAGTCGGTAGCCATGACCTTGTTTGCTGTCATACTCACCGTGGCCTTCTTTGGTACACGTTCGTCCAGGTAAGTCCTTTTCCTTTGGGGCGTTGTGATGAGTCCATGATTCGTCCACGGTTATAGTGCAAAAACTCCTTCTGATTGAGGTTGAACATAGTCAAAAACTCCTTTGAAGTTGTCACACGATTGCACTTATGGTCGACTGTGAGAAATCGCGACGTCCCTCGCGCGAATAACTTTTTCATGTCCACGTATGAATGAAAAATGTGGTGTACTCACACAGTTGAGTAGCGTACAGTACTTTCATTCTCCGATAGTCCAATATCATTCCATGTATTTTATCTACGCTCTGTGGCTTGAAGACCTATTTTTGGCCAGCTGAACTTGTGCTGGTACGACCACAACGGAACTCAGTAAACCCCTTCTTATCCATTGCAGTTGATGGCGCAGAGTTCACATAGTATTGGTCAGGTCTCTCCAAGCCTGATGAGCACACTGAGGTTGATTATTTTTCATTGTTTGGTCGAAAGTAACGAGATTGTCAAACTCAAAGTAAACGACACAGTTTGCATAACATTTAATGGAAGATGGAATTTGGCAGTACCAATATCGTTTTATAATTTGTTACGAGGACCGATCAAAAATTATCGGAGCTTTCAAATAGTGAAAAATTTATTTTTCTCTCATTTCACCGTGTTTTGAAATTCAGGTATTTTGCGGATGTTTGCGAAAATCAAATGTTAGGGAAAATAAATGGAAGTCAACGAATCCATCGTTGAGATGCTTAAGAAATAGGGCATTTTATCAATTTTGGTAGCCTAGGCAAACCCATCGTAGGATTTGAGAGAAAGTCACTGTTTTTTACATTATATTTACGTCATTTCAATACAATAGAGTACTCAAAATATAGAGTATCTTAACCATTATATCATTTCCTACACATATACGAACAAATTCACGAACCATAGAAAATCTTGTTTTATGTACTATAACAATTACTTTGTATGTGAATTAAGATTTTTTATGGAAGAGTAAGTTTAAGGTAGCAAATTTCCTAAAATTATTAAATTCAAATCATAGAGTTATCCATTAGAGTCTACGTAACGCTCTTAGCGTTCTCTTACTACCACTGAGGTAGTTGTGAATTTCAGCGAGTTCGAATTGAAGCTTTTTGTTATTTCATTTAAAAAAAAAAATTTATATTTCATTTAAAAAAGTCAGAAAAAGAGGCCAACAGAACCACCTTTGGAACGCATACAAACTCATTGAAATTGTTGAATATGCAACTTAATATAAACGCACGAAAAATAGCAAAGACACTAATGACAAATTTGGTTTTACCCATATCCCCTACCAAACCCGTTTTGAGGTTTAACTACGTACTAGTAATCCCTGATCCTTATTTTTAGAGAAAATTAAAAATAAACTGTTTATTGTTATGAGATATTTGAATAAAAGGGATACTTATCCTTTTAATTATCCTTGCCCAAAAAAGGCTTAACTATTTGTGGTTTTGTCTTTGGAGAAGGGGGTTCTGCGTTTGAAAAGACATTCTTTACATTAAATTTAAAAAAAAAACGCAAACTTTTGAATCACTGAATCGAGAACCAAAATCAAAGAAATTTTTCGTTGCAGGAGTACAATTTGGTGTCCAATAATCTTGTACTTACCCGCTTTAAATATGCAGAGTTGCAATGTTTTATATTTTATCGATATATCACATGTACATGAAGACCAAATTAAAAAAAAAAATTAAGAAAATTTAATCAAATCAAATGAAAGCTTTTAAACAACATATTTACAATAATATATTTCAGGTAATCCTAAATGTAAATTGAATTGATCATAATTACTACTAGCAATTAAAAATAACTGCATTCTACACATCTCAAAGTATATAATTGTTAGCCAGATTAATCACTGAATTATATCATTCCCCTTACACTTCACCTGTACACTAACATTTCTCACAAATAACCTTACAGTTTTCCCCACCCATAAAATAAAAATATCCTCCCGTATTATGCTTACATTTTGTTTATAATCGCATTATATTTACACAGGATGAACCTTAAAGATGCCAACAACAATACTATACAAGAGTTCCGTCGTCAAGTAGAACTTTTATAAGTTCGGGTGTAAATGTGGTTTTGTTATAAAAACTATGAATTTATTTGAAAAATAAATGTTGCCCTTTACATGCACGAGTGCATACACACACATACGCACATCTATAAGGGGTTTAAGTTTGAGTATAATACCCTTTCTGCCAGTATTTGTGTTAGTCCTTTTTTGTGATTCGTTGATATGGATTGGAGAGCATAGCATACTCGTACAACAAAAAGTGCAATCGTACTACACTTGAAAGTTTTCACGCATATTTAAATGGCTAACAATGTTTTTACCTTAGTGTTGTTGTTAAAGTTTTTTTTTAAATTATGTTGTTGTTTCCGTTATTATCTATTTAAATGTCATGTCCGTAACAAAACACATAAAAACAGGAATCACAACCAGCAATAAACTATAGGATTTTATTTGTTTAACCATTTCGTCTCAGGGATTTAAATTCTGTTTTAACGTAGAATACGTTATACGGTAAGGTAGGGGTGTTGATCTGGAGCATAAAATTTTGAGAAAATGTTTGTCACTTTCATTATAAGTTTTTAATACTTTATGCATGCATTGAAGAAAATTCAAGTATGGTCGTAACATATTTAATATGTCTTCTTTTGATTTGTATTTAAAAAATCATATTGCTACATATAATTTTTTTGATTCTATAAGTAAATCAAAATTTAACTCCTTCAAATTTTGTATTAATTTTCATATACTTTGTATTTTATGTATTATAACATCATGTGTAAGAGCAGTACGATTATCTGTGTGTCCATCACAGAACCAGTGTGAGAAAGAGAAGAAGTATAATGACAATGCATGTTTTATGTGAACATTACAGAACCAGTGTTGCCACATGCAGTATTTACACTTGTTTTCAAAAGTGCATCGAATTGATATAAAGTGTACCCAAATTTTGTTAAAAACTATCCTAAATTTTTAACATAAAAATTAAAGATAAATTTGATAGATTTAAATCATTTATCAAAAATTATATTTAATTCATATATTTTAATTGCAAAATGACTAACGTATTCTACGTCTGACCTATGCGCCCGCGTTATCTAACACAGGCTTCATATTTTTTTTCCAACATTTTAGGATTAGCACATTTGAATTAATATCCACATGAATGAATGTTAATAATATAATATTTGGAAATATTTACAAACATTTTTTGAGATAAAGGGAAAAAAAATTTAATACAATGACCAAGTTACTATATCGAATGTCATAGCCTTGTATTGGAACCCAGTCTACAACAGTTCAAGAAGATCCAAAGGAAAGTTAATTTCTTCCCAATTTAAAATTATCTTTAAAATTTTAATCAGTTGTCATCGAAGTAATAAATTAGAGAATATTATATATATTGGAGACTACATTTACCTAAACTTGATATACAAAGCTTACTTCATGCCAATTCTAAAGTTGAAACCTGTGTATGAGGGCAAAGTGTTAAAGTCACTTTGTATGAAATATGGTTTATAATAAAATAAAACTTATTTCCTTCAAGGTCGTAATTTTATATACCTGTGGTTTTATTGTTATCTTTGGAATCAAATCTTTTTCTGGCGAACCATTTTTCAGCGTTGCAAAATAAAACTAGTTAATAACGCGTTGGAACGCGTTGATAGAATAACAAATTTTTCCAAATTCGATAGTTATTCCTTTATATATTTGTTGCAACCAGGGGTGCAAAGTTTACCCAAACCGTCGTAAACTCCAGTTCCAACTCTGTAATTTTAAAACTCTGATTGCGACTCCTACTACGACTCCGACTCAAACCAATACACCTAACCAATGGTTTAACAAATGTTACCAATTATGAACACGCACGTGAAAATAAAAATTATTCATTGTACCAAATTAATAAATATTGTTTCCAAATGAGAGCTTACATACTTTCTACTTACTTACTGATCCGGTCTCGAACAACCCCGGGGGGTCAGGGAACTTACAAAACGAAGATAACATATTTCGCCAACCAGTTCGATCTTTTTCTTTATCTCTCCATATTTTTCTTTATCTCTCGTGTACCCAAGGATTCGTCAACAGGATCCCTCCAGCGGAGCTTCAGTCTTCCTATTTTTCGCCTTCCATCAACTTCGGTTTCGAAAACCCTTTGTGCTGGTTCGTCCTCAACCAATCTACTGACATGGCCTAGCCTGCGCAATCGCGTTATTTGGATCCTCTTAACTATGGTGATGTCGGGATAAAGCTCATGCAGCTCATGGCTTATGCGTCGCCGATACTGGCCCTTGTGCACTATAGGGACATAAATCCTCCGGCGTATTTTTCTCTTGAAGTCTCCCACAGATGTTTCATCTGCTTGCGATAAGACCCAGGATTCTGCGGCATAAAGCAAGACAGGTTGTATGAGAATCTGGTATAGCTGGATTTGCGTTATTAGAGAGAGGGCTTTATCCTTAAAATGCTTGCTTAGCCCAAAATTACATACATTCGCAAGCACAATTCTCCGCTTTATCTCAAGGCTGATGTTGTTGTTTTTGTTTACGGCAGATTCGAGGTATATAAATTCGTCCACTGCCTCGAAATTATATGGGTTATCAATATTCACGGTTTGGTCTAATCGCGTGGAGGCCCTGCTCGTTGAAACCATTAATTTTGTCTTGTCCTCATTTACTATCATACCCACTTTTGCTGGCTCCTTCTCAATTTTCGAAAACACCGCAGTGACTTCTCTAATTGTGCGCCCAATGAAATCGATGTCATTAGCATACGCGAGCAGCATGTGCCTTTTGCTGCTGATGGTTTTATTAATAGAGATTGCAGCTTTTCTCACAATGATCTCCATTAAGTTATTTAAAAGATCGCACGATGGGGTGTCACCTTGCCTGAGGACTCGCTTGGTTTCGAAAGGATCGGTAAGATCGTTACCAACTTTCCCCACGAATTTGGTGTTCCTCAAGGTCATCCTGCAAAGGCGTATGAGTTTTGCAGGAATACCTAGCTCAGATATTGCATAGAGTTTCTTCCGTATCGGACTATCGAAGGCCGCCTTATAATCGACAAATAGATGATAGGGGTCGATTTGTTTTTCGTGGGTCTTCTGCAGCATTTGCCGTAGTTTGAAAATCTCGCTAGTTGTCGATTTTCCAGACCTAAAGACGCACTGGTATAGTCCAATCAGGTCAGGCTTATTCCACGCTAGTTGGTACAGAGACTCGGGTCACCTTTTTGAAATATGGGACATAGTATACTGAGACTCCAATCGCCGGGAATGTACGCGATAGTTTCGCAATCGAAAAAAATGTAAAGTGGTTCGAGCAGGGATCAAACCCATATTATAATGTACAAACGCCGCGCATACTAGCCATTGTACCACCGACGGCCGACGGACATGCTTTGCCAATTTTTCGGTAAGTGAAAAAGTGACGGGTTTGTTTGTCCCCTATTTGCGGTTTTGAGAAGAATTGTGTCAAAAAGCCGATATAAAATTGTAATAAAATTGGGTTTTAAATTATAATAACCAAAACAAATTTTTTTCAACTGGAAACCGAGTCAACAACCTTTAATTTGGATTATGATATATCCATTTTGCATATTCAAAAAAGTAGTTGAAAATTGTATGTATGATCCTCATATTCAAGTAGTTGAAAATTGTATGTATGATCCTCATATTCAAGTATAAAGCATAGACTAAATGCAACAAAAATAAATTACAAATTGTATCTCCAACTAAAGTAGAATAAATATTTAAAATTTCGAAAAATTACATTATTGTCATAAAAAAATATGAAATTTACCTGCAATTATATGCTCAATTTTAGAGTAACGCAAGCTTTAATGGAGACATCAAAAATTAGTTTAATATTCCAATAATTATTAATGCAAACACAGTTGGACCAATGGACGAATATTCAAATGTAGGTAATTTGTATTATTTATTCCTACAGAAACCTGTACATAACATGACTAAAAATGAAAGATTTTAACACTTGTCAACAAATTTTCAATTTAATATAACCATGATATGATATTGAGTCGGATTTCACATCCACACTACGAATGTAGTACGAGTACGTACATATGAGCCACTTCATACCAAACCGGCTAAAAATGGATATGGCTCCGACTTTTCAACTAACTTCAAGAAACATTCATCATATATCCTAGGATAATACGCAAATTTGTTGTTGTCGCAACAAAAACATAATATAAGCTAACCAAAAATTTGTTTTATACTCATGTGTACAATGTATAAGAGATATTTACACTATTTACAGATTTAAATGTATAATATTTTTTTTTAACTTTGAAAGGGAAGATCTTCAGTCCTCTTGTTTCGTTTGTTGAATTGAGTAGGGAAATTGGGGAAGGATTAATATGGTCGCCGATCATGCAAAAGTACCTCTCCCTATATCTATTTAATTCATCTCTAACTGTTAACATCGAAAGGTCTCTTCGGACAGAAATATTCTTGACGTTCAGTGCAGCACTGGTTACAAGCCTCCACATTTTGGACTGGAATGATTCAAGAATATCGGCATTTAAATTACAGGCGGTATCTCATAACTGACTACATTTATTGCTCAAACATAGTGTTCACTTGGGACCCATCAGCCAGCAAAGTTTCATCGTTTTAATTTGTAGGTATTACTGCTTGTTCTAGATATCCAACACCATTTCTAGGTATTTAATCGAATTGCTAGTTGTAATTGTGTTACCACCAGTACACAGTGGTCCCAAACACTAATCTAGTCGGAAAAAAGTAATTTTTTCGACTTTGTTGGAATCAAAAATGTTGTTTGATAATATGTAAGTGGACAAGTGTCCATTGTACATAACGGTATATTTGTTTTGCTTCAATTCGCGTTTTTAGCTTTGCTTTATTGTTTTAAAAACAAGTGATTGCGTTGGTGCTATAATATAATAGTGATTGTAAAACAAATAAAAAAAGTTTCAATAATTTTGTTTGTTGATAAAGTGTAAATTTTAGTGGAAATATATGATCAATGTGGTATTTTGTTTAGATAAAAATGCATTCTTGTACATAAGTGTCTAGTGTGTGGAAATTTGTTCAATGTCCAAGTTGTATTAAGGTTTTAAGTACGACTTTATCCGACTTATGCTGTAGTTTATGGCTAAGTGTGTGATGTCAGCATGTCAATGTTTGCAAAATCAGCCACCAGTTTTTGCCTATTTTTTATTTGCTGCTTACAGTGAAAAATGCCGATTGAAAGGAAGGAACTGTACAATGGTTGGTATAATGAAAAACAGCAAAATAAAAAAACTAATGCTGTTTTAACGTATGTTTTTTCTGAGATTGGGATTGAAAGTGAAGGAGACGTTAGTTATCGTAAAGACGTGCAACAATCTGTTCATATATTTATATGTGGTCAGAAAAAGAAGTGGATACAGGCCAATCGAACAAGGCTCGTGTTTGAGGCTTCCAATCAAAGTTGGTTAGACGGAATGTTTGTTATTCCTGATAAACCTTCATCAACGTATCTTGAAGAAGGACCATTAGAGAGACCGTCAACATCTAAACATGAAAGACCTTTAAATGAATTTTCAGATCAAGGCGAGAGGGCAAAGCGAATGAAAGTAGCGCATTTATTGGAGAGTTGGTCGCCAGAAGAATTAACCTTTGCTGCTGGAACAAGTCTTTATAAATCTGGAAAGAGACATGATGCGAACATTGGCAAATCCGTAGGTTCTTCTCCGTCGAAAGGGTCAGCAATGAAAAAAAAATTGAATTTTTCTTCTAAAGAACCGATACCTTACAATAACGAAGAGGCTTTAGTTTTGTACATCGATAATGCATACACGAAAAACACGTATACCCTTATGCGTGCAGGTGCAAAAAATCATAATGCCGACATCTACCCATCGTACCACAAACTTTTGGCTGCCTATTTCCGACATATCGGCGGAAGTGACTTTACAAAGCTTGGTAGATCCGACCACAAAAAGGCTTTTTAAACAGCTAAAAGAAGTTTTAAAACAATACAAATGCGATAAACTTATTTCGTCGTATAACTGGGGATGTGATGGCAGCAGTGGGCATTCGCGATATAAGCAGGCGTTCGGTGAGAGTTATGAAGATAAAACAGATGAATCTTGTTTGCAATTTGTTTGGTTCCTCTGTAGCTCAAAGACGGTAATAAAATAGTTTGGCACAATCCACGCCCATCTTCTGTAAGATTTTGTAGGCCAATATAACTAATTTTTAGAAAAGGGACTAAGTCGCTTGCTGAAAAAGAAATAGATGCGATAAAAGCTCAAAAAGCTGCAATTGTTCCAACACAAATCTGTGAAGAAGGCGAAGTAATTAATGTCACCCATAATTTTTATTTGACGATGATTGATGGCAAAATATTCTCAACAATAGCAAATTCTTCTTGCCAAAGTTGTGGAATTTGTGGAGCTTCACCAAAAATTATAAATGACATGAGTGCACTTGAAATATTACAGCCGAAAGAAAGCCTTTATGAGTATGGTCTGTCAACATTGCACGCTTGGATAAGGTGTTTTGAATGCGTCCTTCATATTGCCTATAAATTAAATTTTAAAAAATGGCAAACCAGAGGAGATTCCGATAAGGCCATGAAAGAGGCAACAAAGAAAACCATTATTGATCGTTTTAGAAAAGAGATGAGTTTGCTGGTGGAACAACGAATGACGGTAACGCGGCTAGAAGATTTTTCCAACAACAAACTCCAGCCTCAGCAATAACTGGTATCGATGAAGATTTGATAAAGAGGTTTGCGGTGATTTTAAACACTATGTCATGCGGGTTTGCTATTAACGTGGAAGCATTTCGAAAGTATGCGATGGACAAAGCTATACATACAATTGTATTCGTGGTACTACATGCCATCGAGTGTTCACAAAATTCTACTGCATAGTGCAGATATTATTCAATATACTGCACTACCTTGGAATGAATTGGAATGTTGTCCCAAGAAACTCTGGAATCCCGAAATAAGGATTTCAGAAATATACGAGAGAATCACACTCGAAAAATTTCCCGAGAAAAAACAAGGTATGATCTATTCCACTATCTCCTTTTGTCTTCGGATCCACTTATATCATCTTTATCAACAAAGCCCTCTCTTCATAATCGCAGTGCAGAGACTTTATCTGAAGAAGTACTATTGCTGCTTTCAGACGCGTCTGACGCGTTAATGACCGAGGCGCAAGTCGATTCAGAAAGTGAAGCCGATTCTAAATAATGTATTAAAACTTAATATTGTGGATACTTTTATTAAAAATGTGTTTGATTTGCACTTAATGTTAACATTAAACGTAACATATTTCTAAATAAAATATAACCTTATATAAAATCGAATGATAATTTTTTCTAGCTGCAACTATCCCACGCCCGTTAGGTAGTTTCCGCCCATTTTTGGTGAGAATCTCCATTTTAATAAAACCTTTCAGCGTGCAAAGTTTCATCTTGATACGTCTTCTCAAACGCAAGTTATGACTTTTTTCCGGCTAAATTGGTGGTTTGGCCCGCTGTGCAGTAGTAACATCGAACATGTCATGTATGGATTTTTCAGCATTAACTTTCATACTTCATTTCGCTAGCAATTGGTAAAGTATATTAAATTAGATTTCTACCAAAGAAGATGATTTTGTCGGGGATTCGGTAGAAGCAATTAACGCAGTATGATATGTATATGTAGCAACAAGCACATCGTCGATTTTAGGCACATCGGCTTTGTATAATGTATACAGGTTCGGGCCTAATACGCTACCCTGTGGTATGACTGTCTTAAAACAGTACATATCAGAACGAGTGTCTTCGTATATCAGGTAAAAGGGCCTATTAGTTATGTTACTTTTAAATTATGAGTAGAATTGTGCAGGCAGAAATATTTTTGTTTTGTATAGAATCCCCGGCTACCAAACTCTATCGAACGCTGGGTATCTGAAAAAATATAATATGTTCCACAGAGAATTTGATACACAATTTATTATTCGTTGGCCCTGTTTATGGCTGCCTTGGTTATTTCTGATTCCAAACGGGCAGTTAGGATTAATATTTCCATTTTCCGAAACAAGTGATAACAATCTTTAAATTACTTACTCAAATAATTCATTCAAACATTTTGGAGACAATTACGAGAAGGCTTTTAAGTTTACCAAATTTTCTAGTTTCGATGGGTTTGAAATCAGACAAATCTCAGCAGTTTGCACTGTCGAGGACGATGATTACTTCAATTCTAAGAACTTAATTGTAGATTAGATTTAGGAACTTGATGAATTTTTGTGTCACCTTTTCTAAGACAGTCGAATCTATTTATCATATCCGGGGAATTTTTCTCTTAATTTTTTTTAGTTTCTGTTCAACTTCATATATCGTAATAGGTTTTTCTGTAAAATCCATATGTAGTGGGCAGTCTAACAAACTGTAAATTAAAGGAGAAACGTTTAGATATTGTTCTGAAATGTTTGGAAAACGATTTGTTTCTGTATTCTTTTGTTTTTTCTGTTCTACACCATGTTCCGATAATAAAGGCATCTCTGCGGGATCGACTAGACATAATAACACGTTGCCCACGAAGCCGTTAAATATACTTGCTTTTAGATATATTTTGTAGACAACGTATAAAGTCTCCAACCCGTATAAATTCTCCAACTCCAACTTAATTCCAACCTTAATTTAACGAGATTATAACACACCAATATTTACCATTTTCATATTATTTGTGTTACTATTTATTGGGACAAGGCCGGTTCGGGTGCTTCCTTCAAGTCATAGCTTGCCGTTTCTTCATTTGGTTCCAAATCCACCTGTACGACGCCATCAGATCCCTTGTAAGTCTTAATTACACAGTACGACAAATGAGCAATTTTTCTTTAGGGCCACAACGGAACCAAAAAATTGTGAAAATTCGTTGAGGCTCTAATTTCGCTGTCGCTCAGTGTTATCCGCCACTGCAAGACACATTGCCCTCTTTTATGATTATAAGTTTGCCTGCTGGAATATTGGATTATTCTACTCCCCACTATTGTCGTTGTTATCGTTTCGATAGGTATTTCTTTGACTATCGATTCCAGAAAATATGTTTCAATTCAGACACCAGTTTCCATCCTGTTGCGAGTAGCTTTTCTCGATTTTGTGGTTATTTGGTCAACGGTTCTCCTATTAAAAAATGGCCTGGTGTTAATGCCGGTAAATTTTTCAGATCTGATGACACCAATCAGGGTTAAGGTTGACTTCCACTTCTATTTCAAATGTTTCCAATTCCTCATGGGTCAGAGAAACTGTGGACGTGGAATGAATAAATTTTAATTTAAATATACACTTCGCAGCTATCATTTCAAAAAATTCTATAGAGACCAGTTTTAACAGTTGCATGGCAAATATAGTCATAAATTTTGACAATTTGAATTTAAGTCATACATTTTGACTAGCTGTCATGTTCTCACCCTCTCATGCACCAATGTGGTTTAGCAATCCAGTGTACACTCCGGACGAGAAGACAGTGTTAATTGTCTTCAGAGCAAGATTTGTGGCAAACATTTTTATGTTAACTAAATGAGAGACTTTTGAGAATTTTGGTGGTCTCTTCAGAATAATATTCCAAAATCTTTAGAAACGTGAAAAACTACCGACATTTGCAATAGACAAATATTGTAAAAAAAATTTTGCTCCTAAAATGCGTTGCAACAAGAAACTTATCGACATACAATCTTAGAAACGATAGGCGACAATTTTCCAATTCAGCCAAATATAGAGAGGGTCCGTTTTGAATCACTATGTTCCCAGTGAAATAATCAAATTAAAGACTTACATTTTTGGAACCTCAGATTCTGCTTTAAAGTCTCATATAAATTGCAAAATTTTACAATCGGCAGCCACAGAAAACAATTTGTCTGTAAAAAATGTTTCAATTATATTTTTCGGCAATCGTTTCCTTTCTCTGGGACCTTGCGCTTCTTAAATGCAATTTCCAATTAGAATTTCTAAATTAATTATACTTTTAATGGAATAAATATTTTCACAAAACAATGTTATTACATTAGCTTTCGCAATTATTCCCCTTGGCATTTTTCTGCAGCAAGCGACAGTTTTTTGTAATTCTTCCCTGGACTTCCTTAACAAGGACAACGTTTTATTTAATTTTCAGATTTTATCTCTTATGTTTGTATATTCGTACCCCGTCTTATATTCGTCAGCAAATGAGCAGGGAAGGAACTGGTTATGGGCGGTAGTGCCACAAGTTAAACATTTCTAAGTGAAGGTTTTGGAACGAAGTTCCTTATCGCACGTTGCGGGATGGGGGCTAAATGAAAAAATTTTAAACAACTTTTTTTTAACCACTTTATTACAACCCATTATTATCAACTATATTGGGTACTTTTGGTTTCGTTTGGTTTAAAGGGAAGTTTTCTAGGTGGAGCCAGTTTATTACATATTGTAGTTTTGAACAAAAAGTAAATTTAGAAAAGCCAAAGTGCAAGACTGGCAAATCCATGGAATACAACCCTGAGCATGGAATTACATTTGGCAGCACACTTACTTTTAAACCCTTACTTTTGGTTTGGTTTGTGTCTAGAATAACATATGGGGTGATATTTCTTCTTTAAAGGGAAATTTTCCATGTGGAGCCTATTTATTACATATTGTAGTTTTGAACCGAATAAAGAGTAAATTTAGTAAAGCCAAAGTGAAAGAATTTTAAAAAAATAACATTTTCTTAAATAAGTGCATTTTATTAAAAAAGTCAATTTTTTCAAAAAAAAATACCTATTCATATTCTTAAACAGAGTACCTTTACTTAACAAAATACCTTATCTTAAAAAAGTACCTTTGCTTAAAAAAGTGAATTTTCTTACAAAAAGTACCTTTTCTTAAAAAAAGTAATTATTTAAATAAGTAAATTTTCTCAAAAAAGTACATTATCTTACAACAAATTGCCTTTTCTTAAAAACCTAAATTTTCTTTAAAGAGTACCTATTTTGTAAAACAGAATAAATTTTCTTGAGATAAGTACCTACTCTTAAAATTGTACCTGTTCTTTCGTAAAAAAAAACGCTTTTCCTCAAAAAAATACCTTCTCTAACAAAAATACATTTTCTAACAAAAATTCCTTTTCTTAAAAGTACTCTTTCTTAAAATTAAAATAATACCTTTTCTTTTCTTGGCATAAGTAGCCTTCCTGAAAAAAGTAAATTTTGTTAAAAAAAATCCAATGAGTGTTCGAACTCACGGGCGATGTGTTAACACCTTTTTGTTACACGGTACCTGTTCGATTTCTATGAACACATTCGTAAATGTTACATTGGAAAATAAAAAACAGCGTTCAATCATATGATGGCGTTACAGTTAAATAATATTAATACTTAAAATTATTTAAAGACCCAGTGCAAGCACATGTGTCATTATTTTCTTGCTCAATACTTTTTGTTTTATTCCCACAAAAGTCAAAGAATGCAAAGCAACAGACACTTGTACATATATACATACATTGTTATATTCGTACGATATAACCGAAGATCAACATAAAATACTTTTTTAATATTACTCCAAATTAATACTCCAAATTAAAACACTTAAATCTCGGCTCGCCGATATCGGATCGCCTTAATTTTTGGCCTAAACTCTTCGTCGAAACCCGCACTAGCTTTTTAATCCAAAAATTAATAAAATCGGCTATGAATTTCCGGAGAAAATCGCGTGGGAAAATTATATGAAAATCGCCCAATAATCACTTTCAATACCGACTGCCAAGCAACGAACAAACAAACGATGATTTACTCTTACAAACCTAACACTTGCGTATGTATTAAATTTATAGTTTACTGCCCTAGAGGCGCGCGTATAGATGTTAACACATCAAAAACAACCTTATTCTAAAAAGAGTACCTCTTCTTTAAAAAGTACCTGTTCTTAAACAAGCATCATTGCTTTGCAAAAAACGCATACTCTTAGGCTTTTTCTTACATAAAAACATTAGCTTTAAATAAAAGAAGTACCTCTCATTAAAGAAAGGACCTTTTCGGGAACATATAATACATATTCTTACAAAGGGATGTAAAAATATACCTTTTTTAAATTACATTCAATAAATAAAGAATTTCTTAAAAAACATTTATCATTTTACAAAAAGTATCTTTTCTTAAAGATCCATTTAAATTATAGTATTTTTCAACAGGCGCCTTAAGCGTGTTTGAACCAACTAGTACATAATATATAGCGAAAGTAACTTCAATAGCGAAAGTGGCCGTCGGTGGTGCAATGGTTAATGTGCTCGCCTCTTGTACATTAGATCCAGGGTTCGATCGCTGCTCAGACCACCTTAAAAATTTCTTGCGGCGGCGGTCACCTCGCATACTGACGGCGACACTATCGAGTATTTAGCCATGAAAAAGCTTCTCAAATTACCTTTCGGAATCGGTTTAAAAACTGTAGGTCCCAGTCAGTGACCATAAAACTAGAAAGCGCACAGCTCACGGGTTGTGAGAAGCTATCCCCAATTCCCTCACGCGATGTAATGGGATACCAGTTATTTATTAACTTCGTTCCAACCGGGTATCCCCTGACACCTCGTGTAATATTTCCAATAGGGGCTGGTATTGAATATAAATATTACGAAAGATATATCAACAAATTTTATTTGAAAACCCTATCAATGTCATTATGTGTGAGATACAACATCGTTTAAATAGCCGCTGCGGCTTCAGTGGGTAGTGAGAGGTAAGATTTTCACTTTTAGGTTCCAAATATTTCTCTTTTGCTGGAATTGCACTGCATGCCAGTCAATTTTCACGTGAATATCCTCTATAATTTTAAAAACTCAGGATAGATAATTTGTCCTTATGATGGACAAACGATTTCATATAGCGATATTGTGACATCTTTAGACAGTTTCGTCTAATATATGCTTTACATAAAAACGTGCTTTCATTGTATCTTAGTAGATATTAGAGATGTAACAAATATATTAACGTATACTTGTAGCTCTGGGCAAGTCTATGAGCTATGTACGTGTTTCCAAACAAAATCGTTTCTTTCCGGTATTTATTGCTACCGAAATTTAATTTGAGAGAGTTCGCAATGGAATAACTTAGTCGATGAAAATAAGTTTCTTCATTCTAGGTTAAATTTTCTCTAAAACGTATTCAAACTGTCAGAAACTGATTTTTTCCACAGTTTTGAATTTAAATAATTTGGGAAAGTAGTTTGAATGGGAATTCACAAATTTCTGGTAAGTAATTTGTTTCACAATTTTTATTTTGACTTAACCCTGCTGTTAGATTAGAAAAAACTTACGAATCTTAGATTGAGGGACCATTTGGTCCATACTGCAATTTTCATCCAAAATAATAATTTTATCTTACTCTTTGTAACTATTTTGGTTCAAAAATTTCTAAAGCAAGTATTTGACATATCAAAAACATCCGCTAACATATCAAAAACATCTTCTAAATATTTGACATGAATTTACATTCGCTTGGTAATGAAAAAATTTACGAATCTTAGGTTGAGGGACCATTTGGTCCATACTGGAATTTTCATCCAAAATAATAATTTTATCTTATCCTTTGTAACTATTTTGGTTCAATAATTTCTAAAGCAAGTATTTGACATATCAAAAACATCTTCTAAATATTTGACATGAATTTACATTCGCTTGGTAATGAAAAAATGTACTATTGACCAAATGGTCCTCTAACCTAAGATTCGTCATTTTGTATTTTTCTCAGTCCTGAATAAAGTTAGAAAATTTAATTTTCGCACATAACATTGTTTTATTAAAAGACCCCATTAGCAGAAAAATTTAGTCAGTATATATCACCGTTCCAAAGTTACAAGGGAAAACAGAAAAAATTTGGACCAAATGGTCCTAATCTAACAGCAGGGTTAAATTTGCTACAAGTTGATTTCACTAGCTCAATATCAATGTTAAAATGTATCACCTGCTTTATTTTGTGAGTAGAAAACAAGGACTCATAATGTCATTTTGAATGGTGCTACGCTTCCGGTCGTGTAATAAGGCAGTTCGAAGATTTCCATCTACGTGCTAATTTTACAAGTATGATGGTGTTGACGCATTGACTAATTGACTAAAATGTTAGTAAAAATTTCGGTTCCAATAAATTCAATATTCAATAAAAGTTTTAACTTTTTTTGATGTGTTAACATCTATAGCGGCGTATAGGGACTAAATCTATCAAAGTCAAAATCTGCTAAAACCAGATTTTATGCTGCTGCTAAAACCAGATTTTCTGCGACTGCCACAGAGAATAATGACGTGTTAAACAAAAATGTGGGAGAAAGAGAGCAATGAAATAGTTTTGTGGCAGGGGTGAGGCAAACGAAATTGTGTCTATAGCGTATGTATTAACATAATAATGCATGTATGTTCATGTGGCTGTTGCTTTTTTTGAACAGAGATATAAAGCATAGCCACGCAAAATTTCATTTGCAAGCCAATGGGCTTGCGCAGTCGGCGTTATGGTGACATACTAATCCGTCAGCTACTTCGTACAAAGTATGTGTGATGTTGTGTGTTTGGCTGTTTCGTTGTTGTTGCTATGACCAAACAAAGCGAGTCATTTCATGTTCAGCGTTGCCCGGTGTATACAAAAGCAAGTAGAAACGGTGTTAAGTTCGGCCGGGCCGAAACTTATATACCCTCCCCCATGACAATTTACACTCAAACTCCCAACTCTTTGCATTCCCTTAACAGTTTTTTTTAGGTTCCCCCCCTTTACATAAACAACCCACACAATAACTTCACGACACAGCAAGCACAAATAAATCACCAACATATCAGTAGTAGGAGTAGTTGGTGTTGTTGTTTTTTTATTATAGTGAAAGGTAAGTCCAATAAAATGTGGGTGCGGATCACTCTCAGAGCAAAGAGAGTAATGACGTATTATACGTATGTATATAAAAATGAGATAGCAAGAGAGCAACGACAATTTTTTGAACTTGTGTAGCGTATGTACGAATATAACAGTGTATGTATGTATATACAAGTGTCTGTTGCTTTGCATTCTTTGACTTTTGTGGGAATAAAACAAAAAGTATTGAGCAAGAAAATAATGACACATGTGCTTGCACTGGGTCTTTAAATAATTTTAAGTTTTAATATTATTTAACTGTAACGTAATCATATGAGTGAACGCTGTTTTTTATTTTCCAATGTAACATTTACGAATGTGTTCATAGAAATCGAACAGGTACCGTGTAGCAAAAAGGTGTTAACACATCGCCCGTGAGTTCGAACACTCATTGGATTTTTTCTTGATTTTAGTGACATTTAGTGTTCACAGCATTCTGTAAAAATCAACTACTGTCTAGTTCTATCTCCACATTGGACATTTTCATTAAGTCTGCAATAAGAATTATTACAGGGCTGTTCTGATATCACACTGTTTCAAAATCACCCGCCATTTTAAAAGCACTTGGGTGATTTGTTCGTGTTCTGAAAATCACCCGATTTAATCTTTTTCGGCGTGCTTTTGGATTTTCGAAATCCCTTGTAAACAGCTGATTTTCATTATGTCATTACCTCATTTGTCTATTAAAACCCAAAGAAAGTGGAAAACAATTCAAAATGCCGGGAGCTTTTTTATTGGCAGTGATTTCTTTAAAAAGAAAGCAACTTAGGACAGAACGTCTTAAAAAGCGTTATTTGCGGGATTTATCAAATCCAATGGATACAAATGAAACATCGTAAGTAAACATCACTTGTACTGAAGTAATGATTTTACGCAAGTAGCTCTTTAGCTTCATCTCACTTTACCGGCTGAATAAAAGGGCTTTTCAAATGGTCTTAGAAGAAGTAGCTCCACACATACCAAAGTGCTCCATTCCGGAAGTTCTTCAATTAGCAGCTGCACTAAGATTTTTAGCGGTTGGATCGTTCCAAGGAGTTATAGCAAACGACGTAAATATTAGCATTGGCCGCTCTACCTTTTGTAAGATTTTATGGAATGTGTTGAACTCATTAGAGGACATTTTGTGTCCAACGTGGATACAAATCTCAATGGACCAACAAAGACAAAGTGCCTCAAAATCCCATTTCTACCAACAGTTCGGTATACCTGGCGTAGTTGGATGTGTTGATGGAACGCTCATCAGGCTTATGAAGCCACCGTCTGATCATTCAGTATATTTCAGCAGAAAGGGACATTACAGCTTAAATGCCATGATCGTAAGTTTTAAACATGTGTAGGAGTACCTATTAATATTTATCTTTATTTTCAGATTTGCGATTATGAATTGCGCATTCTCGCCGTAGATGCATGCAGACCTGGATCGTGCCACGATTCTTTTGTTTGGAAAATGAGTGATGCCAAAAGATACTACAACGATATGTATATTGAAGGTGCTCGCAATTTCCGGCTCTTGGGAGATTCGGGATATGGTTTAGCGCCATATCTTATGACGCCATATAAAAATCCCGAATACGGTACAGTACAGCACACATTTAACAAAAAACAAGCCTCCGCTCGAAATGTTGTTGAAAGAACTATAGGCGTCTTAAGAAGCCGTTTTAGATGCCTTCAAAGTTCTCTTCTATATACACCATCCAAAGTAGTTACTATAACAAATGTGTGCTGCGCCCTACATAACATATGCAAACACTATGCTATAACATTCGAAGAACAAATTATTCCATATATCGATGATGAGGATTCCGAATCAGTAGAAACAGATGAAGACGATGAAAATCATAGAAACGTGGCAGTAATCATTAGAGATAATATAGCGCTATCCCTGAATTAAAACATCAAAATATAAAACAAAACTATTTTATTTAAAAACTAAGTTCATTTTTTAGTAATAATAAACAAAAATACTTATCGTAAAAAAAAGCCATTTCATAGAAAAATATTGAGATTGTTTAAAAAATAATTAGTTAGATGATGGTGGTTGTAAGCCCAGTTTCATTTGCTCTAACTCCAGAAATTGCAATTTGATTTCATTCCTTGTTTGCAAACTTTTCTCAACTACATAGTTGTGTCTCGTCGCCTCGTTTACTTCCTTCTCTTTCAAAATTTTCAGGTCCCTGAAGTTTTTATTTATGTCTTTTGTATTTCGCGACAGCTCCTTTAAATACCTTCTATTTTCTTTTATTTCTTTTCTTACCACATCCAATTTTGCAGATATTTTGGAAAAATGTTCCGCCTCCATATCTATAACGTCTCCAACATCCACAACATGTCTGGTTCGTTTGCGGGTTTGAATCTGTGGTGTTCTGGCTGGCGTTGAAGGTGTCGACGACGGTCTTTCATTTGTAGGAGACAATTGTGCTGGAGTTTCGGTACGTGTAGATAAGTGGACTGATGGGACGTTAGAAGCTACCGATTCAAATGCCATTACTTCGACTGATGGTGGCAGGGGTGACATTGAAGTAGGTGTGGTTTGCGAAACAGAAGGCTGTGTCGATACAAAGATGCATGTTGCCGTTGATGTTGGGGCTAAATTTTCGGTACTCTTGTGTGCTTTATTTTTGACCGCAGACCCAAAGCTTTTGGCATTTTTAACACCATCCACTGACGCATACAACCCACTGACAATTGCCACCTGCTCCTCGATAGGCGACAGAATATAGTTATTAAAGCGTCCACCTCCTGTCTTCAATGCTTCTACTTTATTATGAGCCAAACGTTGTTTGACGCCGAGCTTCCAGTCGGTCCATACCTAACGAATTGTATACATATTTAGCAATCTTATTAGAACACATTAATTTTGTACTTACCTTTCTCCAAGCTGACACTTCCTTCTTTGGCGGGCCCGAAGCATTCAGTTCATTAGCCAGTTCCAACCACAATTGCTCATGATGAACTCTGTCACCCTTTGCAAAGCCTCTGGCCAAATCAGGATTCTGCTCCATAAAATTAATAAAAATTTGAAGTTGGGCGCTGTTCTTATGTTGTCCCCTGTAAAAAATTTATTTTATAAGACATTATATTTGTTGATAACATGTACTTAAATTTTTTGTTCACAAATTTGAATCCAAAAGCAAAAATTATTACCGAGCGCAAATCTTTAAAACTGATAAGTAAACGAAAAAAGACAAAGTTGCCACAGCTCAAAAATGACAATTGTTGCCATTTTCTTACTTTTTAGTCTATTGTAGCATTTTAATTGCTCAAAAGTTTTTGTGTTTTTCACAAATTAAAAATATGATTTGATGTTAAAAGTGTTTTTTTATGTTAAACGATTCCTTTTGGTCCATCAATAAATAAGATAAATATGTTACATAAACTTTTCTTCACTCTGGCAATTCGATCTTTTTTCGAAGATACAAATCAGCTGACAACCAAAGAGGAACGCAAAATCACGAACGATGTCGCAAAAGAGCAGAGAAAAGTTTTAAACTGTTCGACCAATTTAGGAGAGTTTTATAAAAATGCGTATTTTCACAGTTATTTCTATTAAAAGATCCAATTTTCTTACTAAAATCAATACAGGACAGTTCAAATTATATTCTATAACAGTTTATTATATGGTTTACATTAAATATCGTCTAAATAATTAGCATGTGATTTTACATCACCATCTTTTTAATGGCAGATTTCTAATCACGTGATTTATACAAAACTTAGTGTACAGAACACCATTTCAGTGATAATAAATCACATGCCCTTTAAGTGATATCAGAACAGGCCTGTTAAACTGTGAATACCTCAATAACTAGAAAGCATAAATATTTTGACGTAGAATACGTCTTACCTTACGGTATGAGGAGTCATGTCAGGTTTTTATTGTTGTAATCTATATTTCATTGAATTTGAGGAAACGGCTAGATGAATTTTTATAAAATTTTTTTTGTAGGTAAATGAAGATGTTATCTTTCGTTTGATATACATTTCATATTGGTTGATATATTTCTAGTATTTTAATTTCTCAAATGAAAATTGTTTAAACACATACACTCAAACACATTGGTTGAGTGTTTTTGGTTGCCCAACATTGCTTAGGAACATGTATCTAGTAAAAAGTGAAACGAACAGCAAGCTAATGTTGCTTGGCAACATGTATCTAGTAAAAAGTGAAACAAACAGTAAGCTAACGTAATAAAGCTTTTTTGCGAAAGCTTCAATAAAGCTGTTGTAACATTTATTTTGAATTGTAAAGCGTAAACCTTTCACACAACGCTCGAATGCTAATGCGAAGACTCGATAAGGTAAACCTTTTTTAATATTAGGGCGGCCCTCTCAACATTCGCAGAACTTATTTCAATAAAAATATTAATTAAAATACATAAATTAAATTAAGTTTAAAAAAATTGAACATAATATTTTTATTTAAACGGACTTGAATCAAATGCCGTTGGTAAATATAAAAATTACAGCAGACAGTTGTCAGGGACACGGCCATTAAGTTTAACGTAGAATACGCCATCCGATAAGACAGAAAACATATATAACAATAAATAATATAAGCAAATGAATTTATTGTTATATATGTTTTCTGTCTCATCGGATGGCGTATTCTACGTTAAACTTAATGGCCGTGTCTCTGACACAGCCTGCAGGGACAGTCCGTGGCCGAAGGCCTCGGACAACTGTCTGCTGTAATTTTTTTTACATAAGCATACCTTTTGCCGGCAATTTTTTTCTGAATGATTTCGGAATTTCCACGTTGCATTTCCGGTTCCGTTTATAGTACTGTCGGTTATTTTCATTTCTTTAATTCTTTAATCACCATTCTTCTTTAATCTTCATTTTGTACTTTATTCCGTATGGTAAATGAGAACCGAAGTAGATAGATATATGAAGCAACGAATGCTATAAATTTTGTCTTGTATATTTGCATAAAAATTGCCAACAACGTCAACGAAATGACTGCAAAACGATGCTAACGCCATAACAATCAGTATGTTGTAACGCAATAGTTTCAATTCTTATGTCGCTTTTGTCACTCAAATGTTTTGCATTCAGTTAAATAAAGGGAGTAAGATCTACACATAGCGGTAACAAATGGACACATTCGAAAATCAGTGAACGTTCAACTTTTTGACTTATATTCATATATTGGGAACCTCAGTCCATTGTAAAAATTTATGAAGTTGTAGTAGGTGTTTAAAGTTTACGAATAAATACGTTGCTGCAGCGACACAGTAATTTGCTTATTTTTAGTCATCGTCGTCATTAAGCGTTTTAGGTCATGAACACTTTTTCGTAGTGGCGACGAATCTGAACTCGAGCTCGCCCAATGAAAACATTTGTCGAGTCAAAAAATAATTGTTCTTGCTTGAAAAAGCTTTTCATCCCAGTTACAATTAGAGAAACGAATCGCAAATAAAATCAATTCCGATTTTGAGAGAATGTATTGAATTGGGAGAAAACGTATTGAATTGGATTTATAAACAGAGGACATGATTCTCAGTGGTATCAACAAAGCATTATCCTTACAAAATTCTCCCCATACCGCCCTCGTTGAATAACTAAAAGGAAAACGAAAGCAAAGGAACATTGATAACAGAATTTGTAAAATGTTCGAGTGCTAAAAGTAAAAATACCAACAATGAAATAGGATTTGACACTATGACATATGTCCTTACCTTGTTGGCGGAGAACGTTCGGTCTTCTTCACATTATTTCCTCTAAAGCTCGTATCAAATGCTACCAAGTAGGTTAGAATGGTATTTCATACTATAACCGTGCGTCCGTTGTGGTACCCCTTTGAATATTGTGTTCGGTGTTTGCATTGAATTCATAGTTTTTATAATTTTTCCTACTCTTCCTCGTTTTAGCCACTTGTATTTGGTATTTCAATTTTTAATGCAAATTGGTTTTATGCTAGTTTACATAAATGGATTTGATACAGGTTTTGTTGGCAATAAATGTACTTAATCATTATGTGTTTACATGTGAAAGTACGTGGTTCACTATTTGTGAAATTGGTGGCTGTTAATCGTATGCTTAGACGTTGAAATTGATTTTGTCAAAGAACAAAGTGAAGGTTTAAAAATGGTTTTACACCACTTACACCGATCACATTTCGAACACGAAAATTATATCAGACAATGTTTAGTTAGGGCATATAAAATGTATAAATGAATTGGAAACATGTACCATTTTAAAGCGGATATGAATTTACACCGACCAATCGGAACTAAACGCTTAATATCTTTAAGACGGCTTCCTTGAAGGCACACGTCGTATACAAAATGACCGTGAAAATTTCGTTAGAACCAAAAATTTGTAAAACTTATTTAGTTGTAAAGATAACATTTGGCTGCATGTCTGATAATTGAGCATATAACATATGTTTATGGTTTATGTGCGATGTTTTCATTTGAATAAACTTCAACCTGTTCGCAATAAATTACAAAACGGTTCGCTACTGCGATCAGAAGTTGTACATTGTGATTTTTCATGATTTTCATCATATCCTTTATTCATTTATTTGCGATCCATTATGCAAACCGAATTACCATTGTATGCAAATCCAACCCAAATATTGTGCATTACCAATTCTTTAGGTGAGACAAATTTATGGTTGTATAATCAGTTGAAGTTGAAGTTAAGAAATGGTTTCATTATACACCTAGTATTTATTTGATTTGCAAACGGCTTTAATATAAATTTGTCCCGCCAGCAATATTTTAAATTTTGTCAACAATTCAGTCTTTGTTTAATATTGACATGTAAAGTGGTATGGTAAATTTATACATTTTTTCCCCCAATGAATAAGAATAATTTTTGATGTGTTAACATTTATAGGCGCGGGTAGGGCAATCTATCAAAGTGAACACATGTAAACAACACACAGCGTTAGCATCACATACGTGGTTGTTGTAATAAGTGTGATGTTATTGACAGCGAACAAACAAGCAGGTAATAATGCCAATGATAATTTTTTTATCTCATAGCACATTGGTTAGCAATCACCAACATTCGATGCTCTGCTTTGTTTACATTTGAAATATATGATCATTACGGCGATACACAATTTCATTACCAAATTTCATTAGTACCAAACTTCATAAGATTGGTTCGGCTTTCCGGGAGTTATCATGTCGCACAACCAGCTGGCCCCACAACCTATCTTAGTAGGACTGGCAAAATCGTCTTTGTCTTAATCGGTGATTGGCGTTTGAGGATGCGAAGCCTAAAACCTAATTTTATTAAGATCGGGAGTATTTCATGCGACTTATCTTATGAACAACCAGGACGGCCACCAAGCTTTAACATTGGTTCGGCTTTGCGGCACTTATCGTGCTGAACAATCAGCCGCTCGAACAATTTATATATGGGAGGCACCAACATAAACAAAAATAAAATGACTTCCCTTTACATCCCCTGAAGGGATTAGGGAGAGCTTCTCACAACCAGCGAGCTGTGGGCGTTCTAGTTTTATACTCACTGATTGGGACCTACAGTTTTACACCGGTTCCGAACGGTATTTTGAGAAGCTTTTTTGATGTGTTAACATCTATAGCGGCGTATAGGGACTAAATCTATCTAAATCAAGATTTTATGCTGCTGCTAAAGCCAGATTTTATGCTGCTGCTAAAACAAGATTTAATACTGCTGCTAAAACCAGATTTTCTGCGACTGCTAAAAAGAATAAGGACGTGTTAAACAAAAATTAGCGAGCACGACAGCAATGAAAGAGTGGTGTGGCAGAGGTGAGGCAAACGAAATTGTGTCTATAGCGTATGTATTAACATAATAATGTATGTATGTACATTTGTCTGTTGCTGTTGTTGAACGGAGATATAAAGCATAGCCACGCAAAATTTCATTTGCAAGCCAATGGGCTTGCGCAGTCGACGTTATGGTGACACACTAATACGTCAGCTACTTCGTACAAAGTATGTGTGATGTTGTGTGTTTGGCTGTTTCGTTGCTGTTGATATGGCAAACATGTGGTTATGTGACACACGTATACGTCAGCTACTTCGGACAAAGTATGTGTGATGTTGTGTGTTTGGTTGTTTCGTTTTTGTTGCTATGGCCAAACAAAAGCATTGCCCGGTTTATATAAAAACAAGTAGAAACGGTGTTAAGTTCGGCCGGGCTGAAGCTTATATACCCTATACCATGACAATTTTCATTGACACTCTCCACTATTTGCATTCCCTTAACAGTTTTTCTTTTAGGTAACCCCCCCGACACCCACCACCCACACAAACACTCCACGACACAGCAAACGCAAATAAATCACCAACATATCAGTAGTAGTAGTTGTTGTTGTTGGTGTTGCTGTTTTTATTTATATTTGTAATTGTTTTCTCACACTTTTCGATCTTTGCATTCTCTTAACAGTGATTCTTTTAGGTACACCCCGACCCCTCACACAAGTACTCATCGACTCCATAAGCAATGGGGTATATTTTAATATGTGTGGTTGTGATTTTTATTTAAATGTAATGTCATCATATGATTGAACGCTGTTCTTTATTTTTCAATGTAACATTTACTAATGTGTTCATAGAAATCGTACTGGTACCGTGTAACAAAAAGTTGTTAACACATCGCCCGTGAGTTCGAACACTCATTGGATTTTTTCTCATGGCTAAATACTCGATAGTGTTGCCGTCACTAAGCGAGGCGACCGCCATCGAAAGAAATTTTTTTAAGGTGATCGGAGTAGGAATCGAACCCACGTCCTCATGCACAGGAGCCGCGTATACTGTAATAAGTAAACTCCATGATCGTTTAGGGTTGGTGAGTGACTGCTCTTTATTATCAGTACATTATGTTAAGAACTACTTATTTACTAATACATTGAAGAGAGCGTAGTATGCACACGTATTAGACCGTGTGAATAACAACTTCAGCAAAAGTGCATGGCATTGGCCAACAGCATACCGTTCACCGTGGGAACAGGTAAAAGTGTCTTTATATCTAGACATGATCGCATTACTACACGTGTGTGCATTTGGCGGTGCTGTGCATACTACAGTATGCTATGAATGGTCAACAGTATTATGCATACTACACCTCCCTTTTTTTTAGTTTAAATTTATATTTAATTTTTATTTAATTTAATTTAATTTACTTATTAAATAATTTTTATGGCCGTCGGTGGTGCAATGGTTAGTGTGCGCGGCTCTTGTACATGAGATCCTGGGTTCGAACCCGGCTCTGACCACCTACAAATTTTCTTTCGGCGGCGGTCACCTCGCGTAGTGGCGGCGACACTATCGAGTATCTAGCCATGAAAAAGCTTCTCAAATTACCGTTCGGAATCGGTGTAAAACTGTAGGTCCCAA
Organism: Phaonia tiefii; assembly: GCA_963931995.1. NCBI lineage: Eukaryota > Metazoa > Arthropoda > Insecta > Diptera > Muscidae > Phaonia > Phaonia tiefii. The sequence continues at coordinate 200,787,757 of OZ008368.1, forward strand.
TCAGTGAGTGAAAACTGGAAAGCGCACAGCTCAATGATTGTGAGAAGTTCTCCCCAGTCCCTTCATGGGATGTAATGGGAAACCATTTATTTTTATTTATTAAATAATCTTATTCTATTTTTATGAACTGTCGCTGACTTTCCATTGTCGTCATGCAACAGTACATTATTCTTATCATCTATCCCTATGACCTCAAAAGGGCCTAGATATATATTATCTAACTTATGTCCGGTTTCATTACGGACTAAAACAAAATCACCGATTCGTGGGTCTAAACTGTTAGACCCTTCCTCAGATCTTGTCCTTCTCGTGAATTTTGCCTTGTCAAGTAGACTTGCAGCTCTTCGCTTTGCTACCTGTAGTCTGAATTTTACGGTTCTATACGTTTCTCATCTAGGAAGTCTATGACTGGTGGCATTTTACCAAAAATCAATTCGAATGGACAATAGTCATGCGTACAAGAAGGTGTTGTATTATAGCAATACACGAAGAATTTTAACCATGTGTCCCACTCGGATTTATCGGAAGATATATATGATCTCAAATATTCATTTAATGTTCTATGAGTTCTTTCTACGGTACCGAGAGTCTCATGATGGTACGCGGTAGAGTTCAATTTCTCTATTTTCATCAATGAACATAGTTCTTTTAATACTTGGTTCACATACTCGGTTCCCATATCCGTAAGAATTTTAGTCATTGGTCCATATATCAAAATAAATCCTTCAAAAATAGCTTTTGCCACTTTTTTATCAGATTTATTATCGATTGGGATCGCAATGAGGTACTTCGTCAAATCGCAGACTATTGTGACCGCATATTCATTTCCTGACTCTGATATTGGCAAGGGACCTACCGTATCTATCATAACTATATCGAATGCCTTTGCCGGTGTAGGAGTTATAATGAAAGGTTCTTTAACCTTCAATCCTGATTTGTTCCGTTGGCATTTATCACATTTTCTCACATAGTTAGATACGTCTCTTGTCATATTTTTCCAAAAATTTCTCTGTTTAATCCTTCTAAGCAAACGGGTTGTTCCGGGGTGTCCGCCCCATATTGGATCATCGTGATATTTTCGAATGATCTTCTCTTTATCGGAATTTGACTCTATTTTCGTTAGTGCTGGTGTGAGTACTATTTTTAATTTTCTCAAAATTTTACTACCGGTATTTTGCGCAAACAATTTATCATTTAATGATAATTGTAATGTTGGGATTCCCATATTATCAGCTATTTTTTCAAGCTTTGGAAAGAATTGATCTAAATCAATAGTTCCATTAATAATAAGGTTTCGCAACTCGGAAAGCTTATTTTTTCCTCGGCGGATTACAAATGTATCCCCTGTAAAATGCAATTGTGGCATTTTACTGTACTCTAGTGTATTAATCGATACACTTTCACCATTTCCGATATTGTCTTGTCGTTTATCTTTGTCTTTCCGTTATTGCTTTCCCGTTTGTCCCGTGTCTGTAACCTAGTGGTTACTTTAAAGATATTATTAACCTCTGTATTTCGTATGTCCGAGAATTCGATACGCGACAGCCCATCGGCTACATGATTTTCTTTACCCCTGATATACTCAACCACAAAATCGTACTCTTCTAAGTCGAGTCGCATTCGTGTTAATTTTGATGACGGGGTTTTCATCGAGAACAGATACGTAAGTGGTCTATGATCACTTTTAACCAAAAACTTATTACCATAAATATATGGCTTAAAATATTGTATCGCCCAGTGTATGGCTGCTAGTTCCTGTTCAATTGTGGATTTATTACTTTCTCCTTTCGTGAAAGATCTAGATGCAAAGGCTACTGGTAACTGAATACCTTGGTAATCTTGACTTAACACAGCTCCGCAAGCGTGTTTACTTGCATCTGTAGTTATACAAAATTCCTTATCGAAATCAGGATATTGTAATATCGTAGGATGTAATAGTTGATCCTTGAGATATTTAAAAGATGTTTCGCATTCCTGAGTCCATTCAAAATTAACATTCTTCCTGGACAATCGAGTTATATGTCTTGAGGATTCAGCAAAATTTTGTATGAACCTCCTATAATAATTGCAAAAGGCTACGAAGCGTTTCGCTTCATCTCCATTCTTTGGTACTGGATAGTTTTGTATTATCGAAAATTTGCTGTCATCCGGTAATATACCCTTGTCCGTACACGTATGTCCTAGGAATGTAACTTCACGACGGAAAAACGAACATTTATCAGGATGCAATTTAAGATTGTATTTTCGACATATTTCAAAAACATCTCTCAAATTCTGTAACATGTGGTTAGTTGAGCAACCTATGATGATCAAGTCATCCATATACAAAAATGCTTGGGCTGGTTTTAATCCTGAGAATGCTAACGACATCTTTCTCTGGAATGAGTTTGGAGCAATCTTTATACCATATGGTAATCTTTTGAACCGGAAGGAACCTTTTTCGGAAGAAAAGGATGTAGTGTCCCTCGAATCTTCTTCTAATTCTACTTGATGAAATCCCGATATTAAATCCAAACATGAAAAAAATTTAGCTCTACCTAGCTGATCCAATATATCATCCATACGTGGTAGTGGATATTTGTCAGCTACTAATTTTTTATTTATCCCCCTATAGTCAACAACTAGTCTCCATCTCTTTTGGTCTGTTCCCGGTAATGGTTTTTTCGGGACCAGTAATATTGGACTGTTGTAGTCTGAAACAGATGGTTCGACTATGTCATCATCTATTAGTTTAGTTATCTGTCGATCAACTTCCGCTTTATGAGTGTGTGGGATTCTATAATTTTTCATATATATAGGATCCTTACCACTTAATTTAAGTTTTTGCTTGTAAGAATTATCTACAGTTATCTTTTCCGTTTCCAACGCAAAAATGTCAATGAATTCGGAGCATAATCCCTTCAACTCTTTATTGACAAATTCAGGGAAATTATTACAAAGTATTCTCAATTTCTCCTTATTACTCTGAGGGTTACTGTTCGGTTGGACAATATTGTAGTCGTTTAGACATTCACTTTTGATTTTAACATTTTGAATAACCAAATTATTATCCGTTGTATTGACAATTCTAACCATAGGTTTATTTTTTGAAGTGATGGTGTTCGCAACATGGACACCATCTTGTAGCATCTGATGTGGAATTAAAATTTCATCCTCTTCAGACTGTACACTGATCAGTCGTATCACTTCTGATCGAGCTGGAAGAGATATAGAGTTTACGTTCGGTGCATTCATCAATGGAATTCCGATGTCTTGAGAGAAATTATGCTGTCGTAGGATAATCAAGTCTTGCTCTCCCTGGTAATCCAGAGTACAATTGTATTTCCTTATAAAATCCATACCTATGATTCCATCTACAGGGATTGGAAAATTATCCCCAACGACGTGAAATTCGTGGCCTATGAGAATATCTTCGATTTTCAAGTCTGTATTGACTTTTCCAATTGTAGTCAGTAAACCCTGACCTACACCACTGAGATTCGTAGTGATGTTATAATCTATTTGTTCAATTAGAACTTTCCCGAGATTAATAACTGAAACATCTGCTCCGGTATCAATAAGAAAAGTTGATCTTCCATTATTCAATGTTGATCTGCAATTGTGGCATTTTAGTGAGATAACTGTAGAGACTGTTATAGATTTTGGAAGTTACTGCATATTCAGGGGTGCTTGTCCGTTTCCCGAGTTGTTCTCGGCTACAAGCCTCATATTTTGGTTTGTGTTGTTTCCGTAATTATTGCGGTAATTACCACGGCCTCTGCCATGATTATTGTTACAATTACCGCGATAGTTATCACCTCTATTATTATTGTATCCTCGTCTATTGTTATTTTGTCCGTATCCATTTCCGCGATTGTTTCCACGATTGTGGAAATTTCCCCGATTTTGGACATTTCCCCGACGGTTGGAGCCTTGGCGCACGTTCAACAACTTAGCTGTGATTACCTCAACCGAATCACCTTTAACAGATGATTTTAATGAGGCTATTATTGATGCTATTGTGGTCTCATTTGATAATAGATTTCGGGATGTGCCCTTCAATTTAGTTTTTATTACATTAACTGTCACTTGCTCGTGTGTTTCCATCATTGATTCCACTAGAGCGAGTGCATCTAGGAAACTTTGTAAGTTCTCTGGTTTTCCATCAAAGTCTGGGAGGAGCTTTGAGGCTAAGCCAAGGAATTGTGTCACTGTTTGTGCCATTTTTGCAAGAGGAGTTAAGTTTTCACTAATTTTATCAGTATTGTCTTGGGTCGAGTCTGAACTATTCACAACTTGACCTTCAATTTCACACTTCAATTCCTTGTGAATATTATCAGGGATTTTAACGTCTAAACCCCTTCGTGACAAAACAGTTGCAAGTTTACTGCGAATGTCCAAAAAGAATCCTTCAGCAGCTACTTGGTGGCTACGTGTGAGCCTAGAGTAATTTACATTAATTAACACTCGTACCTGTTCAAATTTTTCAAATAAAACGCTGAGATGTTTTTCCACCGTTAGGTCTTTTGTAGGCGCTTTATTTGTGTTTAAACATTTGTACGACTTGTCAAATTGTTCCTGTATTAATCGTAATTTAGTTACGATTGTCTGCCAATTCATTTATTAATGGTCAACAAACATTTGGTTTTCAAAAAAAATTTCGTTTGGTCACACATGTATTTCTAATTTTAACAATATTTGTTTTCCTATTTCCTCAATTTATTTTATTCATTTCCCCAATGACAAGTTTATTGCAAACAACTTATCAAGCAATAAACTAAACTTTGTTTAGCTCATTTGCCAACGACATTTACCTCACATAGTTCTTCTTGATAGATCGCTTGTGCAGTTGGTAAACTGTTGTAAGTAGTTGCAATGCCATTATTGCTATTATGATTATGAGGTAAATTGTTGAAGAGTTTTCCACTTCGACAATTTTCACCTCATTAATTAAGTTAGCGTTTGGGTTCGTTATCTTAGACTCTTGTCCGCCCATATTCAAATATTGGTTTCTTTTTCCTTAATTTATTCATTCATTTGACCAACATTCATTCAGATGTTGTCATTAATAGAATTGTCCGTTCAATATTATCCTTCAATTTCAGAGATATTGGGTATCCAATACAAAGTGTCAGTGGGTCACAAAAATTTTGTAAAAAAAAATTTATCCGAATCCGTCCCCTCTTTGACAACGGATTATGGTTAGTATGCTATATATTAGTCACTGCCACTTTGTGACTGATTGGGCAACCAAACCAATGCAGGGACTCGTGAGTATGCACCGGTTAAAAAAATTTTGTTAGCAGAAAGACACATATTTTTATGGAAAAAAAATAATTTTATAATGGTCACTATACTATTGGAGGGACTCGTAAGTTTGGCAGCAGTTATAAATTTATAATTATTCTTCTTAAATTTGCTAAGTTAATAAGGATTATCAATTTATAATTTTTCCTAAATTTTTATTTATGAATAATTAATAATTCATTATTTTCCTAGAATATAATTTAAAAGAAATTAATCCATCATTTTCAAAATATATTTTAAAAAATTTTTTTTTTTAATTTGTCATTCATGAATAATTATTAATTTGTAAATTAGTAATTTGTAAATTCTTACATATAAACTTAAAAGTCTGCAAATTCTCCCGTTGTAGTTGTTGTTGTTGCTGGACTTGTTGATTTGTTTGTTTGTTGTGTATTTCGCAATTGGGGTATACGACAACTTTATCAACAGAAAGGACTTCGACCGTTGTATTTGTTGTTGATTTTGGTTTTCGCAGCCTTGGCAAAATTCGTTGCCAAGTGACTCATTTCATTCTTTTCATTTCACTTTTCTTTACGGCGGCGGTTTATTGGAATACTTCCGTAAATTTTATGGTCAATTCAAAGGTGCCATCCTCGAACGATGTATCGTGTGGACCTAAAATCACTGCACTCCATATCATAATATTTTTATCTATTTGTGCTCCATAATCACTGGATGTTTGTTTCTTGTTTTGAAGAATTTTAACATCTCTCATTAAACGTCTCATTAAAACGTCCATAGTGCTTCATTTCACTTTTCTTGTCACTTTATTGTTTTTTTTTCACTTTAATGTTTTATCTTGTCTTTTTAATATTTTTCTCAAAACACTACAACAATCTTTTGTTTGATATGTTGATTTTATTGTTCACTGTAACTTATTTAAAAACCGAATCATTAAACTTTTATTTATTTGTAATAAAAACAATGCTCCAATAGGAGCACTGGCAGGATCGCCATGTAATAAGTAAACTCCATGATCGTTTAGGGTTGGTGAGCGACTGCTCTTTATTATCATTACATTATGTTAAGAGCTACTTATTTACTAATACATTGAAGAGAGCGTAGTATGCACACGTATTAGACCGTGTGAATAACAACTTCAGCTAAAGTGCAGGGATTTGGACAACAGCATACCGTTCACCGTGGGAACAGGTAAAAGTGTCTTTATATCTAGACATGATCGCATTACTACACGTGTGTGCATTGGCGGTGCTGTGCATACTACAGTATGCATGGTCAACAGTATTATGCATACTACAATTGCACCACCGACTAACATAGACGTGGCAAACTCACCCTTGTCTTACATGGGGACTCGTGTTTGATGATATGAAGCCTATAACTTAATTTCATTAAGATCGGAAGTGTTTCAGGTGACTTATCGCATTGACATCCCGGACGACCACCAAGCTTTTATATGGGAGGTACCAGAATGGGCGCGGCAACCTCCCCAATTTTCTTCTTACATTTATACATTATTAACCAATGTTTGAATTGAAATTAATCAGATATACCAGAAAAAGGTTTTAGAAGAAACATGATTTTCATGATTTTCAATGCCAGCCTAAGTTTGGACACACAATGGTCACTAACAAAATATCATTGTGATCCGAAAAGATTTTCGGGAATTATCTAGCCGAACAGCCGGCCGGACGAACAACTTTTGTATGGGAGGTATCAAAATGGGCGTGGAAAAATCACTTTTGTCTTAATCGGTGACTGCTGTTTATTGATATGAAGCCTAATACCCAATTTCACTAAGATCGGAAGGCTGTCATGCGAATTATCGAATTGGCAACACGGACGACCACCAAGCTTTGGCATGGGAGGTACCACAATGGGCGTGGCGACTCCGCCCATTTTCTCCAATTAAGTAGATACTTACAAATTCACTGAAAAAATTTCGATGTTATCGATAAAGATTTACGGCGGTTATCGTGTTGACCAACCAGCCAGCAGACGGACACGGCTCAATCGTTCTAAAATGTCCCGTAACGTATTTCGTCCAAAGATACTGAGTGTCCAATATGGTTCCTTCTATGCGTTATATTTTTTCCCATATTAAATGATATATACCCCCATCTTATGGGTGAAGGTATAAAAATACCTACTAATAGTCTTAAACAAAGTACCTTTTCTAAAAAAAAGTAAATTTTCTTACAAAAAATACCTTTTCTTAAAAAAGTAATTTTTTTAAAATAAGTACCTTTTCAATATTTTTATTCTGTTGTTCGACCTTTTCTTTATTAATAAATAATCAATATTCTTCGAGCTTGACGTCAGATTTGCTGTTGTTGCTTTTAATTTCCTCTATATTTCGCTGCTCCATTGTGTAGCATCATCAGGAGATATAAACAATATTTAACATTTTAAACCAAATATCAATTTCAAAAACATTATGTCAATATAAATATGTTGTAAAAAAAATTATTCTGCCTTTTTTAAACTTTTCTGAAGTTACACAAGAAAAGGATAATACGGACATCCTAGTACTACGTGACCAAGAGGAAATGCATGATGCAATAGTAGTTTTTCTGGAACCAATACATTCATATAATGATTTCGATGAAAACAATAGTAATCAAACTAGCATTCGCCGATGATATTGTTATTTATCATGCTTATAAGACAATATCTAATATTATTGAAGGACTTCAAAACTCATTCAACATGGTCGAGGACTATGCCTTTGGTTTGCATTTAAAAATAAACACTAACAAGTGTGACACTATTGTATTTCGGCCACCAGTAGGAAACTGTAATAACGACGTAAAACGGAATTGGAAACAATTCGGAATCAAATCAAACCTTTCGAATACGAGCATTGAGAACAAACACAAAATTAAATATCTAGGGGTTCCCCTGGACAAATACTTATGCTTTTATGAACATATAAAGGAGATAGTCTCAAAGGCAAAGAAAGCTTTTTTTGAAGTAAACAGGCGTCGTTTTCATCTTAAACATATAAATCCTGTGTCAATACTATTATGTATCAAACGTTAATTCGTCCTGACATAACATATGGTTGTCCTGTCTGGTTCAACGTATCGCCGGTTTTCATGGAAAAATTAAGGATATTGGAAAGGAAATCTTTATGAGCTTCTACTTCTCGCTACAGAACAGCACAAAGAAAGTACACAAAGTTTATTTCAAATAATTAATTGAATAAGTATTATAAGGCAAATCTAATTCGAGCTGACAATTACATCATAAGTTTAAAAAGAAACCATATAATACGTTGTAGAACAAACTATTAAAACAATTTAGTAATGGCTCCCTAATATACTTATAATTATGGCTCCCTACCATAATGATTTGTTTTTTTTTTTGTTTTTTGCTAAAACATAATGATTATGGGGTGATTTTTTTAATATTACTTAAATTTAATCATTACCATTGAAAAATTCCTTAAAACTAATAATATAATCATTAGTATATAATTTTTGTAATAAAACTCATAATGATTACGGTCCATGATTTCTGTGGATGAAGGAACAACAGATGACGACTCTTTCGGAGATAAGAAAGACTGAACTAATTACCCAAGTTAGGAGTTACTGGCACAATGAAATTACGATCACTACAAGTTTCTATTCCGTCTTGGGGAGGACGAGATGTCCTCAGGCCATTCAAGAGTATCAAAGTATTATTTTGTTGAAATTTTTGGCTGAGGAACTGGCTGAATTTCGAAACGACATCTGGGCTTTGTTTAAGGCATTTTAGAAATGTAAGCGGTAGGCTATCTTTTAAGAGAAAAAATCATAAGTTATCTGCCATCTGGCTGAGCAAAGTGAGGTTATGTGCACATTCTTATGTTTTTTTAAATTTGTCTATATCTCTGCGATTTCACTTTTTTAAATTTTTTTAATGATTCTGAAAGGTCTCTTAAAGGCCTTTCCAACCACTGGTTCTGAACTTAGCAATTTTACCCTAGTACCCTCCGACCACCAATTCGAACATTTTCAAACCGCTGCCATTTCATCCCCTTGCATTTTAGATGCACATACATTCATGAAATGAGCCAAGGAATACGCTGGTGAAATTTGTTCAGTCGTGACTGAACCACCCTATAAATGTAATTATTATTTATAATAAATATAATATTTGAAAACTGAATGGAAATTGTTAAGCCTTTATTTCATCGCGATTAAATGTACCGGCATTTTATCTATTCGCATCGATTTTTGCAAAGATCAAATGCATTTGAACAACACATTCCAGCACTCCTGTAGTATGAAAAAATCGGACGAACCCAGCTACCACAAATACTGAACTGTATCTATTTTCTAAAGTCCAGGCAATTGTCATTCAAAGTCGTGCCAAGTTATTGGATGGATTAAGAATAGAGGAGCGTAGCAAGATACTCGTACCTTGCAATGAAGATGCAATGGAGGAGATGGGAACAATGCGAAAAATTCTAAGACCTCTCCCACCATAAAAAAGTACTATAAGTGCAATTTATAGAGAGGTTTAATATTGGCATGCAAATTTTACAATACTAATTTTGTTGCTCCTAATTTGTTTTTCCGGAAATAAAAACTAAATACATTAAGATAGTAACAAGAATTTTGACTTTAAGATACGATCAGGTGAAGATGAAATCTTTGTTGTAATCTCATAAAATAGTTTAAAATCTATTAAAATTTCTACACACACAAGGGAATTAGACAGGAAAAAAATATTTTAAAAAATATTACTATACGACGATTTTAAGACGGACTCAAGGCCGTTTTATATTAAAATGCTCTATTCCAATAACAATTGGAATTTAAACAAAGTACAACTTTGAACAAGTCAGCCACCCCATACTGTGGGGATTAAGGAAAAATGGGATAAATGATATTAACAAACACAAATGCGGCCTCAAGTACTATGAAGTATTGGCAAACAGAATTTTGCGCCACATCTCAAAAAACAAAACACCAATAGTTAAGAAAAATATTGTTATATAAGTGGTTTAATAAAAGTCGAATTTATTCGATTTACATAGGAAATATTTTCCTGGAAGTACAATAAGAGACTATCTACCGATATCTATCATTAAAAATTATAAATTTTCTTTACCTTGACAGTTATAATTAAGAAGAAAGATGGTGTTTGACAAAGATGTGTAAAATTTGGTAGTTTTCGTTCAGAAGTTCGAAACATAACTCTTTCCCTTTGTTTGGTACTGTTGTATAGCAACATATAGTTTTCGAAAAGTTTACAGAAAACAGCTTGGTAAAACTTGCCGACTTTCTCGTTTTTCACTCTCTTATACCGCATTGCAACTGACGGCATCGCTGTAATATGTTCAGCGTTCTTTTCAGTACTTAATCTAACTCAATTTAAATTATAATATAGTTTATCTCGGAATATCTATGATTTATATTGTCTCCGTAGGAAACTTACGTACGAAATACAAACAAAAACTCGTATCCAGTCATATACCACAATAATCTATAGTTTTTACAAATAATCTGAACTGCATGTGAGTTGTAGTTATGAAATATAATGTTTAGGGATACGCTCCTTTCACATACCACCCCGTTAAAAAATAGAACTATGATGAGTCATGTGAAACACAAAGATACCAACGTTCGTACAACTATAGAAAGTGACTTATAGTCATTCCCTTTTTTTGTTGTTTGGAACAAATTGGACAAACTTATTCCCAGATTGGAGCGAGTATCAAACAAATGCAATTCTATGCACGTACAAAATATCACTTCACCCCAATGACTTTGTTTGGGTTTGGGTTTTGCACTTCACTGCTCGTGCATATACTGTTTTGTTGGAGATACCAAGAAGTAAACCACTTTTGCCAGCATATGTGGAACACCGCATTAGAAATCTTTTTAAGTTTGTTGTTTGTAGAGTTGTTTTTCTTATACATTTCACGTTTGTTTACTGATCTGATGGTGCCTTTTCGCAAAAGCGAACAACAATGTAGCGCCAAATACGTGAATATTTTTCATAACAACATTTTAACAGTAATGTAGAGAACTAGCTTACCGCTACACTCCGCGAGGAGTGTATTAAATATAGTGTGGAATTCTAGATAATAGAGAATATTGCTAAAGAATAAGACACAAGGACGCAATTTACTTAGCCCTTATTGTAAGGTTTGTAGTGGAGGTCATTACAACGAAGCGTCCTGTACCTCTTAGTGTTTAATAGTATCAGTGTTCCTGTTGTACTTCTAATGGTTATACTCTTAAGAACTTTTAATAGTGCATAAATTGCACAGGTGTTTTTTACTTGTAAATCGAAAATCGGTATTTTTAGAGAAGCATGACCTCACAGTTCGACAAATTTACGTTATAACTGCAATTCTCTCTTCTTTGGTCAAACCTTAATTTTTTTTACTATCAGTTACTCTGGTTTGGCTAATGAAATCTAACGGCGAATAGTTTAAAAGAAAAAATATACACATTGTTTTCGTAAATATTAGTTAATTGTGAGACAACAAAGCAACGAAGATTATCTTTTTGAACAAAATTTTAAATAGAACTCGGTAACAATTTGGATACAAACTAACGAAAAAACATGTCAAGAAAAATACTTAAACTGGACTCGGAGATTGATGGTAAGTAAAAGAAAATTTGGAAATGCTGCACATTTTACGAAACAAGAATTTCTCAAAACATTTTCGTATCTAAAATTCGGGTTTTATACATACGTATATGGGTAATCCCAAAAAAAATCGACACAAAAATCTGAATTTTCGAACCCGACCGCTTTTGATTGGTATAAAATTTGAACAGTAGTTTTCCTCGTCCGTACGAATTTTATGACACCAGAATTGAGTCAAAATTCAAAGTAGTTTTTGTTTTATGGTTCGCTGAATTAGGTATTGTAGGGCACTTTCTGAAAAAAGGGCCTGACTTAAAAATGGCATAACTTTGGAGTGCGTTAATGGTTTTCAAAATGATGGATATCCTTTTAAAGCTTGCAAAACCGTTTTAGTAATAGCCCATACAACAGTCATGTATTTGTGGTTCAATTGAATGTTGAAAACTCCAAAGTATCTTTATCCTTGAATATACTGGCATAATGTATCTTTAATTTATGATTTCCCCCACCAAAAAGAATGGCCATCTTTTCTCTACATTATACCCAAATTTCTAAATGGAATCTCCATGGGATTATTAGATACATAAGGTTTGGTCAAGCCTGCTCGAGTTTTAGTTTCGATTTTTCAAGTAGTGACTACTACGTATAACACAGTTACAAAAAATACTACCTGGGAATACCTGGGAAGTGATAGTATTTTTCTTGTGGGTAGTGTCGAGTGAAACAGGAATCTGCTTGTGAAATTTCATAGACACCCCCAAAAACTTGAAAACCGGTTAAAAAACCCGGTTTAGCGTACGTTTGCACACTTATAAGCCTGTAACCTTGTTGATTGGCAACCGATTTTCGCTTTCTCACCCGATTTAAAAAGAAGAAACTTAGGAATTTCAAACGATATATACTTTCTTTAAGAAATTATGAAAACTCTGTGTGTATTTGTCCAGCAAACAGACAGTTTTAAAATTTTTTTCGTAATTTTTCAACTTTGGCGATGATTTCAAACATTATTTTATAAAGAAACCATAGTACTCTTGAATTTATTAAAAGAGACGTTACCCAGTGAGTAAAACTTTGTTTTTAAAAATCCGGTATTAATTGACTGAGTTATTGAAGTTTTTATTAAAACACAAATGAGTTGTGCTTTGTTTTTATAAAATTTTACCAGCATCGTGAAGCTCTAGTAAAGTAGAGTAAAGCTGTAGGTTTAATAAAAACTTCGATAACTTGGTCAATTAAAACCGGATATTTAAATACAAAGTTGCGTTTTACTCACTCGGAAAAGTCCGTTTTGAATAAAATCAGGAGTATTATGGTTTCTTTATAAAATAATGTGTGAAATCGAAGTTAAAAAATTACGAAAAAAATTTAAAAACTATCTGTTTGCTGCACAAATATACACAGAGTTTTCATAGTTTCTTAAAGAAAGTATATATCGTTTGAAATGCCTAAGTTAATTAAAGATAAACGATACCTTGGAGTTTTCAATATCATTGAACGATAACGACATGACTGTTGTATGGACTATTGTTAAAGCGGTTTTTGCAGGCTTTGAAATGATGTCCAACATTTTGAAATCCATTAACGCATTCCAAATTTATGCCATTTTTAAGTCAGGCCCCTTTTTCAGAAAGTGCCTTACAATACCTACGTCAACGACCCATAAAATATAAACTACTTTGCATTTTGACTCAATTCTGGTGTCATAAAATTCGTATGGACGAGGAAAAACTACTGTCCAAATTTTATACAATTCAATAGGGGTTGGGTCCTGGACTGTGTCGAAATATTTTGGAATTATCCATCTTGCTTAAAATTGATAAAAAAATATATGGCTTCCCATTACATCCCGTAAAGTGATTGGGAAGAGCTTCTAACAACCAGCGAGCTGTGCGCTTTCTAATTTAAACTCACTGATTGGGTCCTTAGTTTTTACATCGATTCCGAACGGTATTTTGAGAAGCTTCTTCATGGCTAAATACTCGATAGTCTCGCCTTCACTATGCGAGGTGACCTCCGCCGAAAGAAAGTTAAGGTGGTGTGAGCAGTGGTCAAACCCAGGATCTCATGACCAAGAGGCGCGCACAATACCACTGCACCACCGACGCCTTAATATCGAAAGCAAATGTCAAATAAATATCAGAAAGGTATTCGTGATTTGTAAAGTGGCAAAAAATACGAGTAGCACCAAAAAAAGTTAAATTCAATATTTTTTTAACATTTCTTTCGACTATGGTGACCATGCAATAATGAAGATTCATTAAACATGAAAAAGCTTTTAGAAAACCCGTTCGGAACGGGTGTTAAACTTAAGGTATCAATCAGTATAAAACTAGAAAGCGGACGGCTCACTGAATGTGGTAAATCCTCCTATGCCTCTTCCTAGCATCTTGTGGAAAAATATTTGGTTATTTTTATTTTTTTAGGAATCAATATACATTTCCCATTGATTTGAGTACGCTCGTTTGGGTCGCATTGGGCCATGCCCGTCTTAATATGGATTCCTGTAGGTCTTTGCTAATTCTGAAGTGGACTGAACTTGATTAATATTAAGCATGAGCCCTTGATCACCAATTTACCCATTTGAATAAATCTTAAACCTTTTCGTCTACAAATCCCTGACGCTCAGTGGGAATATGGTGCAATGAAGTCTGAAATGCCTTTAAACGGTAAGAGTAAGATCCATGTTTTAATTAAACCTTTATTTAAGAGATTTAAATTTGAGGGACAATTATTTGATACCTAATACAAAGGCCATAAAATCTGCATTTAGTTGTTGTTTGGTTGCAAATATAACGTTTGTTTGGAGCTTTTGTAAGATAATGAACCACTTCTTTGTATCTTTCATGAGCAACTGCTCTTTATTGATAATCATATTCTTATCGTACCTAACAATTACGCATGACCTCACATACTAACAACGTGTGTGTACATGCGCGAGGTGTTGGGTTGCACACGTCGACCAGTATATGAGAATGCGTCAGCACAATTAAGCACTGCGCCTGTAGCGAGTATTGGTACTATAAATGTATATAGTCTGGTCGACATGTATTCATACTACACCTCCATTTTTCGGAAGAATGTTCATTCTTTTACAATTACAATTCAACGTTCTTTTATCATTCATAGTCTTTTAATTTTTACTGTTATTATTGTAACATCTCTTTCTTACTGTTATTATTGTAACATCTTTTTTTGTAATTATAATGATTATATATGGGCCCAAAAATTTTTGTTTTTACATACAATTTTTTCTTTAATTCGTTATATTAATAGACTATTAAATGAAAATAAACTTATAGATAAAAATACAAAAAAAAGGGGACAGAACCCTTATATAATAAGTAATATTTAATATGTAGTACTTTCTAGACTTTAATTCTAGATTAAATTTAACATGTTCTCTTATAATTTTAAATGTTAAAAATTTTCAAATTTGATTCCGTAATTCCATGAAATTTTCCAGACATTTGAAGAAATACTGTTCTTCACATGATTTTTCCCATTTCTCGTTCTTTGACAAGAACTATTTCAAATTATTCACAACATTCCCAAATACCAATTGTCATAAACATATTAAACAAAATATTGGGGCTTACAAAGATCCTCCAACTGATCCGTTGTCAGCAAGGACGCATTATCTAATCCATGGACGAATACAGTCCAATATATCGAGATATCGAGAGACTAAAACTCAAACTGTCGTTCGAATAATATTGTATCACTTTAGCATTAGCAAAGTCTCGGTAGATTTAGATGGTATTGTACACATCTTCTCTTATCTTGTACTCTTGTGCTATTCTCTTTATTCTCCAGGATTTTCTAGTTTTTTATCTTTTATTCGATATTCTCTTCAAGCGTGTTTGATTTTACTACCTCCCTGCATCAAGGTAATCTTCGTACTGCCGGCTAATTTTTCAAACTGTCCTAAGTCAATATTTCCATTAACAGCAGTGACTCCGATGCTATTATGATCAGCTTCATTCCATTATCGTCGGTTTCCTTATCGAACTTAGGAGAACTTGATCTAATTCAGATTTCTTTTAACAATAGTTGGAATAACTGTCATTAGCTAATGTTCATTTGAACATTAGGCGAATAAAATAAATGGTGTCTTTAAGCACTCATTTAACATGGTTATTTTCCTTACTAGAAATCTTTTAAAGATTTCATAATATCTATCCATTTTTCTCTGCTCAATGCATAATTCCATGCCCAATGTTATGTACTACTTGAAAAAAGTGGATGAATCTTCGGAAACATCATTAGGCAAGCTTCAACTTATTGAGTGAAGCTGCGGAAACTTCAAATGACAAACTTCATACCCTTAAGGCAGATGGTATAAAAGGATTTGCCAAGAATAAAAGATTTTGCAAAATAAAAAGTTATCGAAAATGTTGAAGTTAAGCTGCTTTTCAAAGTGTTAAAAACAACTATTTTCTGCCCAAGGCCTTTTCAATTGAAAAGTTTTGCCCTGGTTAAGTACACTAGCGATGTACCAAAAAAACTTAGTCATTAAAAGAAGGAAATTATATATCACATTCGACAAAAAAAAATAATAAAATATTTTCAGAAAATGTTTAAAAAAAAAATTTCCTTTTTTTGTTTAGTCAATTTAAGGTTGATCCCTAACGCAAAGTAGCTTAAATCGCTAACCTTTTCCACATAATTTCAGGATTTTCCCCCGTTTTAAGTGTTACTAGGGTCACGATATATATTCCAAAAAAAATTGAATATATACCATAAGTTTCGAATCCTTCTCATCTTAGACAACGGATAATGGTTGCCATGGTATATAACGGTCATCGTCATTAAACGACCGAATTAAACAACCAACTGACGCCTGGAGCCGCTGGTAGATGCGGTTCGTCTAATGGTGTTGTTGTCGTCGTCGTTGTCCTGGAAAATTTCTTCTCTCGCGGCCCTGGCAAAATTCGTTACCAGGTGACTTATCCGGTAGAAGTAATTTTCAGAAAAATATTTGCGATAGTGGTGCTTAGGATAGCCCAAATCCTTCTGTAGTTAAGTAATTAATATAAATTACGCTTACGAATTTGTTTGGATTTTAAATTTTCTAGGTCTATTATTTTAAACAAGTTGTTTTATTTTTCATTCTGTTTAACAAAAACATTTTGTGGCCTCAGTTGCTGTTTTTATTTTGCTTTGTTGATTTTTGTTTTGTCTTGGCTAAGTAAAGTTTCTCTTATTTTTTTTT
This sequence comes from Phaonia tiefii, assembly GCA_963931995.1. Lineage (NCBI taxonomy): Eukaryota > Metazoa > Arthropoda > Insecta > Diptera > Muscidae > Phaonia > Phaonia tiefii. Next base: position 200,804,810 of record OZ008368.1, read on the forward strand.
AAAAAACTTATTTCACTTCCATTACTTAAGTTTATTTATATAGAATTTTTAAATAATTATTTCAAACCAACTATTTTTTTAATAAAACATAATAAAATATTCTGAAGGCCACATCGAGATTATACAAATTTTACACACAATTTTCAATATTTCAGCTTGTATAAAAGAAACACACGTTGTTAGGTTTTATTAATATACAACATATTTCATTCAGTGTCGTTTTTCTTTACAATTTACATAAATTAAGTGAAGTTTCATATTTTACGCATGTACTAGGCCTTAGCAAGAGTACATACATGTTATAAATACTTCAAGACAGTCCCTAATAATTTGACCATTTGCTTTATGCTATTGCACACAAACAAATACTATAAAACATTCAAGGGTTGAGAAACAAATGCAATAAATATTGTATGAGATCGACTTGCAGTAAGCAAACTTGAGTAGATGAGAGAATAAAACAATGTAAATAAAGGGTCCGCCATCTAACTTTTTTTTCAACTAGCGCTTATTTCGTGAATTGTAACACTTAGCTCATGTCTGATTTGACAGATAATCAGTTTTATCCTTCCGCTGAACGAATATGGTGGTGTATACGCTTGAACAACGCTGGGAAATATTGCGACGTTAGTTTGCAAATCATGGTAATGTTGCAGAATGTGTGCGAATGTGTGCCCTGTTTTTGAAGATCGCATTATCAGCCGCAGAGCTGATGTCGTTTGGCCACCTCGGAGCTGCGATTTGACCCCGTTGGACTATTATTTGTGGGGTGCCCTCAAAAATAAGTGTTACGCCGACAAGCCAGAGACAATTGACGCTTTAAATGACAATATTCGTGAAGCCATTGGTGAAATACAGCTGCACACAATCGACAATGTGCTTAAAAATTGGACCGATCGTGTAGGCTACTGCATGGCCAGCCGAGGCAGCCATTCGAATGAAATTATTTTCCATTATTAACCGGAGGGATTGTGCTTTCAACTAAAAACAGAAATTTGAGAAAATATTGAGTAGTTTTTTTTTTTATAGCATTTTCAAAGAAAAAAGTTATTTGGCAGACCCGTTACAAATTCTCTCAATTAACTGTAGCTGGTATTTGAGGCATTTGTTAAAATTCTCGAGTATTTCGCATTTCGTTTATTGGATTTGTTTGAATTACAGAACACGATAATGCAAGAGACAGCTTCTCTTATTAGTAGGGAATGAGGAATAAGGAATAAAATTGCATTTTCTACTATTCTTTTTTTTTAACTTTTTTTTAAAGCACCACACAGTGCCTTGTTCCTATACAAAAACAATTGCAAATAATAAAAAAATGCTGCAAATGGTTTCACAAATACATATTACAAATGATTTGACAAACACTCCAAGTATTTTTTGCCTACTCGGCTTACTTTACTTTTTTGTAGCTTTCAATTGTTATTTTTACTTTGTACAAATGAGGCGCTGAGCGCATTAGTGGCCTAACACACACCACTGTCGAACTGAGAAAATTTCACATAAAGTTTTGCGGTATTTTAGTTTATTCTTACTGCATTCAATTCTGTTCCGATGGATTAAATTTGGATTAAAATGGAAATATTATTCATATCAAAACTAATTGATTTTTTAGCAATTATTTTGCCCAGAAGAGAAAAAAATGTGGGATAGGCCACTATTGCACATAGTAATTCTAAAAATTTTTCAATTACAACTGTAGTTAGGCCGCAAGGTACTTTGTAATTTTTAAACAAAACACTTAAATTCGTGCAAACAAAAAAAGATTTATTAATTCGGTTAATTATAAAAGGCACAGCATATTTTTTAGAAATTATATGACGAGTATGTGACGAAAAATACATATTGCAGTATTACAATTTATTTAGTTACATTGCGTCATCGTTTAATGGAATACAAATATCATTTCCTGCATTTGCTGATGTTATTAGTTCCTGTTAAAAATTATGATATATTGGAGGTATAAAAGGAAGAAGTTGAATTAGATCTCTCTTTTTGTCCATGCTTATCTCATTCCCTTGTGGATAAAGGGTATCCATTGTTGTAATTCGCTGACTTGTGCGTTTCTTTATGTTCAAAATATTGAATTCAACGGTTTCATCGTTACAATATTTATATCTGATTGTAAACGGATTTTCGTTTTCAAATCGGAGCCACTGGATTTTTAACCATTCCACTTTTATATTTCCCACAGATTTATTTGGTTCTTCTAACAACATTGGTTTCTAACTTCCGAGTAGAATAAAATTCAGTTGTAGTCAGTGGAATAACGATAAAAGGTTGCTTTTTTCGGGCACTTTTTATAACTTGGTGCCAGTCATCTGGAATAAAAATATTTGGGTAATTTTTTTTGATTTTTCTATAAGGCAAAAATCCTGATCACATGGTAAGTAAGAATGGTCGCTGCACAAAAACTTATGATCGATTTCAGTCACTATAAAGTCTGAGTGGTTTACTATTAAACCACATATCAAAGACATTTTTATATTTCTATTCTGGCCCCCACATTGGTCAGAATACATTATTAATTTTTTGGTTTTTACAAATTTTTTTGCGAAATGGAGTATGCAGGATCAAATTTCTTGTGGATCTCTTGAAGCCACAGATTCATTCCACGTGTACATTATCGCATCTCCCGTTGCCAGATTATGAACTCCAAGACAGCAAGTCCATAGCTGACGTTTGTAATAGCACATACCTGTTGATAGCTGTGGAGTGGCTAGAGTCTTCATGAGGTCGAAAGCGATTGCAGTGACATCTGAAGTATTATTTTTGGCCAAATTAGAATCAAATTTCATACCATTTCTTGCATTGTCAGCTTTCTTCTGATGAAGCTCCTTTTCTTGAATTAGATCTTGTTTTATTTGTTCGTCTTCACATGCCTGTATTTTTATTTTATACGAATCACAACGTTTGCATGAATCTGTGATTGGTGGATGGAACTTTAAGTTCTTATAAATACCCACAACGAAATACAATTTCCAGCAACTTCTTCCTTTCTTTATATATTATACATGGTGGTAATATTCAAATTTGGTGCCAGATACTGTGTATTAAGGTTCTTATTCCTGGCATAGTGACTATTAAATTTGGGAAATTTGTTTATGAATTTTTTAATGGCTGCAATTTTAGATGTTGGTGTTTTGGTAGCAGGAGTAAATTGACCTCGTCTATCAGATGGAGGTGGATTTCCGAGTGTTTTATTTTTTAAGACTCTGTTTATTCTGCCATCCGAAATCAGGAAGGTTATTTTAAAAAATGTTTTACAAACTATAATTTGTTTTCCCGTTGAATCTGGTAGAGTACATGCGTCGCGACTCTCCTTTTTTTTTATTATATATCCTTTTTTGTTGTAACGCTGACTGAAATTTACAATTTTATAATACCCATCGAATAACTTTTTTTGTTGCTCACCATTAAATTTTTTGTAGCATTGTTTTGTGCAACAACTATCAACAGTTGCATGGTTTTTTGATTCGACTAATACATTTTTGCTGTTGGTATAAGCCAAACCTTTATTTCTCTTAATTTTTTTAATATTTCGTGACCACTTTTTTCATTTCGGAACCTTTTTCTGCTGGTTAAGTTTTCAGTTGACGACTCTTCTGAGCTAATATCCATTAGAGACAAATTTGTATCTGAAGAAAATTCACGGACCATAGAAAAATAGAAAAGCTTGGTTCTGAGACATCTGAAATGAGGCACACTACAGAAACAGGGGAACAGATAACGTAAAAAATTTTAGTTGTCATTTAGTTATACACAAAGTTAATAAATTTTATTTTGAAAAATACAATAATTTAACTTACCGGTTATTTCGCAATCCATAAGCACTTTCCTATGTAAAACACAAGTTATATATTTTTGAAATCCAACTCTCGTAAGAAAGACAATAACAATACATGTAACATGAAAACAGACGGACGACGCCAACTGTACAATCGAAAAGCAAGTCATTCACAGCGCTGGTTTATGTGGGTTAGGCCACTATTGCATTTCAAAGTAGTACTTTTTTTTAAACTGCAGATAGGCATAAGTGCTGCCACCTAGCGGATAATGTTTGTATCTTTTCAAGAATAATTTTTATCGTTTTGGAAAATGGATTGTAAATATCAAAAATGTGTCTAACTCAATTTTTTTGTCCTTGTGGGTTAGGCCACTAATGCGCTCAGCGCCTCAAATATAAGTTGTTAATACAAATTTATTTTTTTTATTTGATTTTGATTTAATTTATTTGTTTCGCTTTACATTTGCATTTACTTGATTTGTTCGTCGATGAGTATACTTAAAAGAAGAAGAGTAGTTCAAAACAGCAAATGCATTTGAAATCAAATACATTTAATACTATGCCCTAGTATGACACGACAACGTTTATTTAATTCATATAGTTTGTTAATTCCTTCATTGTTCTACATGGTTTTTGTTATTAATTTTTTGGAATAATTTAGGAAATTGTTGTTTCACTTAGATGTATAAAAACGACACAAGTATCTAGAGTTTTTTTTTGTGTTGTTATTCAATTTTTGTTTTTGGATTTTTTTTTGTGTTTGGTTTAGCATCAATATTCATTGATTTTATTTTGTAGTTTCTCCTTAAATATTGTTGTTTGTATATCGTCATATTCACAATTCTATTATAAACATCGCTTTGGGTTCTTTATATAACGTGATAAATCCACATCAGATCAATATATACTGAATTTTATTTTGTGATCATTATACCCAAGAAAACATAAGCTTTTGTAATATTATCACACACAACCAGTTTATTTCGACCAGTGTATTAGAATGGAATGCAGTGGGACTGACGAGCGATTGCAGTACCCACTGCGTCAGCACAATTATGCACTGCGCGTGTGGCGAGTACTGGTGCTATTAATGAATACAGTCTGGTCGACATGTATTCATACTACACGTGCCACAAATGTCGAATACTTATTTTCAAACACATTGTGTTTGCTATTCAATATTACATGTTGTAGATACCGTCGGTGGTGCAATGGTTAGTGTGCCCTGCCCGGCTCTTGTAAATGAGAACGTGAGTTCGATCCCTGCTCATACCACCTTACATGTCTTTCGATGATGGTCACCTTGCTTAGTGATGGCAACACTATCGAGTACTTAGTTATGTTAAACTTCTCAAAATCCCGTTGGGAACCGGTGTAAAACTGTAGGTCCCAATCAGTGAGTGTAAAAAAAACTAAAAAGCGCACATCTCACTGATTGTAAGAATCTCTCCTCAATACCTTCATGGGATGTTATGGGACACCATTTTTTTAGACACAACGATTAGTATGATATAATATGTCTTTGTGACCAACATACGAGTATAGCTTTGTTTGTGATACAAATGCATCTGTTTTTGCTGCACTGTTTATGCTATTGCGAGAGCAAGTGAAGACAAGAGGGGCACAGAGATATTATTCTCAGCCCAAGTTATTGTTGTTGTAGGTGCTTAACTGTATTTTTGCATTATTATTTCAGTCGCTGATTCATAAATAATCCTGAATGCTTATCTAAATTGCGGATGAAGTGAGTGTTTCTTCTGTCGACTGATCTGTATCGTTTTAGTTTCACGCATTTTGTCGGCAATCGTTCTTCGGGCAAGGGATACCTAACGCGCTTTGTCCATTAAGCAATTATGCTGTGAAAGAAATATATATTAGAATGAAATATTTGTGGTCAGTGAAAATAAGTATGAATGAATACCCAAGTGGTTAAAATGGATTGAGTTACGGCTTTGTTTTATGAGCACATCACGAAACGATAAAACTGAAAAAAATCAACATCATAAAGTTCGTTTGTGTACCAACGTAATATAGTTTTTGATAACTTTGAAAACTGCGGAAAACAAAACCATTATCATTTAATGAAGAAGAAACAAGTAATGAATTTAATGATAGTAACTTTAAAAGGCCCGGTTCTTTTTATGTTTTTAGTAACTGCTTACAAATATAGACTTATGGTGGTCAATTGAATTATAATAAATTTAACTATAATATTGAAGTCAAAAACTAATTTATATCTGGAAAGTAACTCGACGTGCTCCAGGTTATTCAAATTCATCAGGGATGATTTTTATTTTTTCGGTTTTTTTATTTGTACTATTTAATTTTATTATTCTAGTTCGAGGCCACACTATATCTCTATTAATAGGGATATAGTTTTGAAAAAGGAGTTTTGTAAATTATCGGTGAGGCGATATGATTTTTGTTTAATGTTCATGGGTTCAAAGACGAAAAAATACACTTTAACAATTGTATATTATATAACCTACAGATCTTTAGCAAAAAGTCTAAATATTTATCACAGTTCGCGAACTTAGAACAAGGTTTACGAAAATTCTGCTAAAATTCGCTTCATTAACCAAATTACTGCAGGAAGTTATGAAGTTAGAAGTTTGTTGTAGTAGATATCTCGTAAACGATAACATAAATAATCATGGCGATAGCTATAATTGAAACGACATGCCTATTTTCGTACGATGAAATACGCAGAGGAATTTATCAAAAAATTTCAGTTAGAACCTTGTGGTTTGAAGGTCGCGAGTTGACAATATCTCTGTATATTTAAGGTTGGGAAACATTTTAGAAATTACAGTGACAACAAGTAGAAGAGTTCCCACGGCATTTACCAGACAATGGATGAAAACCTGTGTGTATTATCTTTCTTAGACATATTATATATAATATATAACATATAATCTCCCGACTTCCTAAAATTAATAGCAGAAATTTAATTTGGGTCAGAGGCTTCACAGGTATGTGTATATTAGAGATGGTATATGTAATTTTGTGAGGTTGGAAAAAAATTCATGTAGCAAAAAATGGAGGAGGTGCACTGAACGGAAAAACTTCGTCACAGGAATGAACATGTTCATTGCCCCAACAACTTTTGTGCGGCATTGAATATATCTCATTGCAGCAGCAAATTTGTTTCATGGGTGCTACGAATATATTTCATTGCTGCGATGACTTTGTTTCGTTGCTACAATTAACTTGGTTCAGTACTGCAATGCATTTTTTACGTTGCTACAGTGAACTTGTTTCACTGCTCCAATGAATTTGTTTTACGAACATTTTCGGTAATAATGGGTCTGTAGCGCCCGCCGTCCACAGTCGTCGTTTGGCCAGCCGTGTTCTCAAAAAATTACCCGATGACTACTACAGCGTAAACAGCATGCCAGTAACCTTGGACGGATGTAATGGTACTTCGTGGGTGATACTCTTCGTTGAGATTCCTGATGGCTTGAGCGTAGATTACACGCGTTTGGTGGTAAACGTCTAACAGCTGATACATTGCCTGCACTTTGTACGGGAGCATCTTCAAATATTTCGCTAAAATTCAGCGTAGGGACCGCCGGCTAATGCCTAATTACGTGACACGTTGTCTGGTGGATGTTCTGGGCTGCACTTCAAAATTCAGGCAAAAGCAGCGATATTCTCATACATTCTCATTCGATTTTCTCAGCAGATTGGCCAATCGCCGCAGTGTTTGTCCAGTTGGTATCGGCCGGCCAGGACATCTGCGACGAAATTCACGCTGCTCCAAAAAATGGAAGAAATTATTCCCATTCTTGCGGAGGAAACCGATCAATGGCTTCACAAATGTCAAAACCGAATGGAAATTTGGCGCAATTTGCAAAAGTTATAGGGTTTTCCAATAGGGTGGTTACTTTCCGCAACTTGTACATGGTTCCAACTGTCATTGATATTTCCTAGTTTTGAAACTCGTTCGAATGAACCACTTTCAGGCACATCGATTATATGTCGATCGCAGCAACTGAGGCTTTCGTTTTCTCCGACGCGGCAAATTTTTATAAGGATTTTTATTTAGTCAAATTGTTAAGTATACTGATCATATACTTACAAAGTCCGTAGCCTAGTGTGTTGACTGCTGGGCATATTATAAGGGGGTTTCCATCATTATGGATTTTGGAGAGCCAATATATCCTGGGTAGTGCGGTTGGTCAGTCTATTCTTCTCCGTCAAACTTAGCACTTCTCGATTGTATAATTTCTCCACCAATCGGTTGTTCTTGTTCCGTAAGCTGCGTCGTATTAATATAATTGCGGGTGGCTCTAAAAAAATGGTTTCTCGTTACATCCCGTGAAGGGATTAGGGAGAGCTTCTCAGCGGTTTAACAGCGGTTCCGAACTGTTTTTTTGGGAAGTTTTTCATGGCTAAGTACTCCATAGTGTCGCCGTAACTAGGCGAGGTGACCGCCATCGAAAAAAAAATTTAAGGTGTATAGAGCAGGGATCGCACCCACGTTCTCATGAACAAGAGCAGCTCATAGTATCATTGCACCAAATCAAGTTAACAAAATTGTACGGTACCGGATAAAATAACAGCCGTACACTGACTTGTGTTGGTGGATAGAGTTTCTTTGTAGAAGTGCCTATTCATATAAGTCCACGATTCCTCATTATCAAACGAATTTGTGCACAGAATATGCTCCGACTTCAACAATCTGTAAGAAGAATAATTAATGAAATGTCGTTATATATTTCTATTGTGCATATTCCTTTAAACAACCTATTTAAAATTTGACTTCAAGTCTTTGCCAACAGTAATGTTGAACTGGTTTATAATTGAGATATATATATGCTACCACCTTATTGTAGAAATCAACTACTTATAGTCGTATTTAAACTTCGAATTGTTTAAGAACATATTGCTGTACTGTCCTTGATTATGTAAGAAGCTTTCTCTTTTGTATTACAAATATATTAAATTTGTAATCCCTTTGAACTATTAATACACTGCAAAGAGCCAAATCAATCAACAACAATATCTAATAAACATAAATTTAAGCGAATGCCGTCTAAATATACCCACAAGTACAAGTAAATATACCCACAAGAAGTACAAATCTCATGCAGAGTACAGCTCCAACAATGGAATCAACAACTCCATTAGTGGTTGTAATCATAATGAACAATTCCATACACAAGCACATAAATATATATAGAAAATATAAACACTCTCAACATTCTTATGTACAATTCCATTCAACTGGGTGCATGTAGTTACTTGCCATTCAAAAACATGTCTCTAACTGTGAAATGACTGCATTCATTGAACTCAACTTGGTCGTCGCTTCAGTAGGAGGCTAAAACATTGGCAAATAATAAGAAGATTTAAGTGCATAAGAATGTTTGTTGGACTTACAATATGCAATATATCATACAGTGTTTTAATACGAATATGCCACGCATATTTATAAGCCATATTTATTATATGGCTCATGGCCAATGTCAATGTCTTGTAAACTGAAATCAAGGGCAGTGTAAAAACATGAAGGGAGTGAAAAATAGCAACCGTTGACAATAAAAGCTGTAATCTAATTTGTCGAATCTAGTTTGCCTTCTAAAAGGTATAACTAACCTGACCAACTGATTGTGACCAAAAAGCGGGACACTGTTGGTAAAAAAGCATATTTTTTTGTAAATAAAAAACTAAATGGAAATATGCAATTTAAATGAAACTTAGGGCCAATTTCACAGTTGAAAAATCCCCGTTTAATATGAACATTTTCTGTGAGCTTATAAATGACGAGTGTGAAACTCGCCCTAAGTATATAAAATAAAGCATTATTTTTGTATATAATAATTCTGTTATTTTCGATTCAAGTCGGGATGAAACATTAAAACGCAGTACATAATATCATTAAGCGGTACAATTCCGCCAAAAGCGAGACGATTAGGTTAAGCTACGTATAACTTATATGGAGTGCGGATTCCTTCACATTATTTACAAACCTCTCTGGAGATATTAATGTTAGAATTTTCCAAGCAGCATTTCGCCATTACGTCAAATATCCTCACGACGTAAAGAGAGTAACAGATTGAATGTGCATATTCAGTACCATGCTCAACCCGATGTGAATTACAAGGAGTATACGAGAAAATATAAAAAAGTGATGCCTAAGCTCATAGTAAATGTGAGCTATATTTAAATTTAGAAGTGTTTATCTTGTCTCATGAGCGTGCGTGATCGTTAGGGCTTAAACAATCACAGTGTGTGACAATGTTTTTGACCTTGTGAGTGTGCGTGAATGTGGTATGAAATTTACTCAGGACCACACATCTGGTATTAGGTAACCATGCAACATCAAAACCCAACACAGTTGTTCTAACTTGTATGCCTACCTCGGGGTTGCGATAAGATCGGAGGTTCATATCTTAATTCCGCAGGATCTGTATAGTACTAGTTTATGCCACCTCAGAGTCTGATGAGCACAGTCCGGAGGACGATCTATATATACAACTTTGTTTAAATAATAACTCCCTATAGGTTGGTGACATAATGATATTTCTTAACTACTTCAGTACCAAAGTGGGCAATACAAACATAAGTATGTAATATGCTATGGAAAGTCATTACCTTCGAACTATCTTCAAAACCAAAGGTGACATCCTTCCAGATTTCCGACCTATTAGTCACCTGTTTATCGGTGGAGAGAAATTCCATCAGAAAAACATACACACGTTCCGATTATGTATATCGCTATTGATAAACTTTCAAGAAAACTGCCTTTCACCTCCATTCAGCGAGTGTCGACCATCTCTGGATACTGGACCGAATTGCGGACTCGGGGACGCCTGCACAAAATGGGCATTATAATGGGTCCGCAAAATAACTTTTTTTTTGAAAATGCTATAAAAAAAAACTACTGAATATTTTCTCAAATTTCTTTTTTTATTTGAAAGCAAAATCCTTCCGGTTAATAATGACAAATAATTTCATTTAAATGGCTGCCTCGGCTGGCCGTGCAGTAGCCTACACGATCGGCCCAATTTTTAAGCACATTATCGATTGTGTGCAGCTGTATTTCACCAATGGCTTCACGAATATTGTTTAAAGCGTCAATTGTCTCTGGCTTGTCGGCGTAATACTTATCTTTGAGGGCACCCCACAAATAATAGTCCAACGGTGTCAAATCGCAGCTCCGAGGTGGCCAAACGACATCAGCTCTGCGGCTGATAATGCGATCTTCTAAAACACAGCGCAAAACATCGAGTGTAGCTTCGGCTGTTCTTCAATTCCCCTTCAATTTTTGTGAACAAAAATTCGTTCAACATGGCCCGATAACGATCGCCATTGATTGTAACGGCCACTCCTTGCTCACTTTTGAAGAAAAATGGCCCAATTATGCCTCTGGACCAAAATCCGCACCAAACAGTGACTCGTTTTGGGTGCAGCGGCTTTTCAATGTATGCGTGCGGGTTTTCTGTGCCCCAAATGCCACAATTTTGCTTGTTTACATACCCGCCAAGATCAAAATGAGCTTCATCTGAAAAGATGATTTTTTTTTGGCAAAATTGGCATCTCTGTAAGTCGCTCGGAGGCCCATTTTTCAAAGTAATGTCGCAATATTTCCCAGCGTTGTTCTAGCGTATACACAACCATATTCGTTCAGCGGAAGGATAAAACTAATTATCTGTCAAATCAGACATGAGCTAAGTGTTACCATTCACGAAATAACCACTAGTTGAAAAAAAACCATAGATGGCGGACCCTTTATAAGCGGGCTGCGTAAATTGTTCCATTATTATCTGAATGAAAGGACTGAATAAGCTTAGAAAGCCGCAACAAAATATAATCTCTGAGAGTGTACTCTTAGCGATACAACTGAACGGCAACAACAGCAGAAGTAATGCATCATTAACAGCTACAATCAACGTAAACAACCCAACAAATAAAGATATAGTGTAAACTCTTAACAAGACAGTATGCACTTCAATATGATGAGAATCATTAGATTCTCTGTTAATTTTTTCTCGCCTACCCCTTGATGTTCTTCAAATTTAGTGTAAATTACTTTTGAGATTAAAACTGACTTGTCTTTTGTGGACATTTTTTTATTTAGAATACAATTTTTTTAAGCACATATGCATACATATCGCACCCTAACTACAAAAGAGTCATAACTCAAAATTTTCAGATTTTAATTTTTTGCTTGAAAACAATAACAAATAACCAAAAATCTGACGTCGTTTACTCTTCCCTTTCGTCAAAAAAGTCCCGTATGAATATGTCTATAATTCAGTTTTTTCACACATATTTCTAGTTAACAACATCAGTATTTTGGCTCTACTGAAAATTTGAAAATTTTGAGTTATGACTCTTTTGTAGAAATATTCCAGAAAGCAAATTAAGTTTAAATTAAGTTGTATGTATCCACCAAAATCACTTGAAAACTGTAGGAAATAATTGAAAAAATTACCAATTTTTTCTTCAATACTGAGAAAAATGTTTCTAAAAGAAAATTTAGAATTTACTAATTTTAGTTTTTGTTATTCGTTGAATTTTCAAAATTTATGTATAATATTTCTAATTGTAATTCGTTAATCAATACATAAAATTAATTAAACCAAGGAATGAATAGGTTGAAAAATTCTTTGTATTCTTTGAAAATAAAATAAGAATTAGAAATTTGTAATATTTACAAATGTTTTCTTGAAACTAATGAATTAATTTTCAGTTTTAACAAAAACCGTAGGATGAAAAACAACAAATCTTGTTTTGTTACATCAGATGAACTATTTCTATGACTGAGAATTATACAAAAATTCACTGAATCCGGACGCGAGATTGTCCGATACATAAATTTGTTATTTCTGTAGGTGCATACCCTAGGAAAAGTAAGTTGCGACTTGACTATGTCGCCAGAGAAGTGCTCTGTAGTTCATGATTTTAAAGTGCACAGTTTTGTAAAGAATTCAGGTCATCTATTTATTGCGTGATCTGGTGACATTTTCTCTGTACTATCATTAGCTTTTTAAGAAGCAGTACTTAAGGTGCTGCTCAGCTGTTGTTTCGAAGTACACTCTGACGAGGTTACTTGTATCTGTACCTGTAAATGTTTCTCTCTTGGATCAAATACTCGTATTGTAGAGGCGTTTACGATTCCGAATTTCGGCACAAGGATTTTAGTAAAACGTTTATTTTAGTCTAAAGTTTGTTTTTAAATATCATTTAACAAAGGACCAGCGCAGTAATTTCATTCAGCCTTCAAACAATGCCTGACTGGATATTTTTCGCCAAAATAACTTGTAGAGGTTGATAGTGAATGGATTTTATGGATGAATCATGCTTATGGTTTGTATTGTATTCTATGATTTTTGTTAGTAAAATCGTTGTCTTTACCGCAATGAATTACGATTTTATATATTTGCAAATATGTATTTTGCCAACAATGAAACAAATGAAATACTGTCTTCTATTTTATTTCTAGTGGATATATTTTCAAATTTCTTTTTATTTTAAGAAATTGCTGCAAAAGTTGCTTAAAAGAGTGGCAGAAAGGAGGCGGAAGGTACCCACAACAAGTTGATGGTTACTATAAAAATTAGCACAACATCGGGATTAGGCGACCATCAGGGTACACGACCATACCAATACCTTGCTGACAAGTATATGGTCAATTTGATTGAATATTTTACCATTGGGTGATTGTATGTAATTTGTGTAAATTTCCCAATTCCCTGTAAATTGTTGTTGAAATTGCACACACGGACGTTGAACTCTCCCTGAAATATTTTCTATTTGAATACAGAAAACATCTTCTCACAAGGCTAAGTGGGAAAGTAAGGGTTTACCACAGAAATCCTGCGGAATTTTGAATTTAAACTCGCAATAACTCTGCGATCAGATATAGCATTTTACGCAATTAGAGTACTAGTTAATAAGACTAATAAGTTAATATGACTCCAACTCCGTTTGTTCGTTGTGTATCATTATTGCTAAAGAATATAATCCAGCTGATAATTTGGTTTTGCAATTTTTAAGGCAATGTATTTCGCTCAATCGTAGCATGTCTACATTGTAGGATACCATATCACTTTTAACTAGCTGGAGTCTCGATTTATCGGAAACTTTGTACATTTTAGGAGCCAATCACAAGTCGTTGTTTAAAGACAAATGTGGTTACCATGCTGGTATATTTATTATTTTACTTGTCGATGATTCTGTAATGTAAGTTAGTATAACAAATTATAAGGTAGTATTAAGAAGCAACAATCTTCCATGAATATAATATTTGTGTGCCATAAATCAACACACATATGTTATGTTACAAATCTTAAGTGTTACAATTTTCTAAATGCTCTAAAATAAATTGTACATAAAACAATATCGAAAATAGTTTTACAGAACTTTACACTAAATGCTGATGGCCCATTGTCTACGTCTTAAAAATAGTGCCTAGTCTCAATAGCTATGATGCGTTTGGTATCAAAATTTGTCTTGTATATGTGACCTAACACATTATTCAATTTAAAAGTCCATCGTAACTAAATCACAATATTTTTGGATTTAAACATTAGTATTAAGATCAACGTCGGTGGTGCAATGGTAGTGTGCGCGACCACCTTAAATTTCTTTCAACAGCGTGTCCTCGCTTGGTGATGGCGACACTATCGAGGACTTAGCCATGGAAAAGATGCTCAAAATACCGTTCGGAACCGGTTTAGAATTGTAGGTCCCAATCACTGACTGTAAAACTAGAATGCGCACAGTTCACAGGTTTGTAGGAATTTCTCCCTAATCCCTTCATGGGATGTAACGGGAAACCATTTTGTTAACCGCAGATCCGGTCCTGTGCTTTGTTGCAAGGATTAACGACCTGCACAGATCATACGATGTTTTTTTGTTATATATATGTATGTTCTTTTTCTTTCGCACATCATTATTTGCATGCGGTTATATTTACATATTTACTGTCTACCAAGTGTCTGCTGATGCTGCAATCCAGTCTTATATGAGTACGCACAAGCACACACGCACTAATCTATTGCGTGCGATCGGCAGAGAAGAAAAGAAAGATGTTTGTCTGTACCCTGCAGTTTTAAAAGTAGAAATTAACTCAAAATCGTTAGGTATTTGGCTAAAGAAAAATTGACTAGTGAATCCAAATGCCACAAGTTATGCAAGGGTTCGCCTTTTGACTCTCAAACTATTGATTTACTTCTTAACTTTGTTCTTACTTCTTTGTGTCGATACACATTTGTTTGCTCTTGATGAAAGAGATTAATATTCTTGCTCTCAAATTCCCGTAAAGCATTTCAATGTTTTGTGCTCATTAACGATTTCATTAGATAAAAGTATTGCAACGATGGATATGTATGGAATGCAAAAAAGCTGTACCGTTATTCCAAAGGAGATAAACAAGAAAAAAGTATTGGCTTGACTATTAGTTTCTTGTGTTGGCGTCAGTTGCAATTGGAAGTTCGTGGTCAGAAAATGTGTAATTTGAAGCAAATAAATAATTATATAATAATATAATAAAGTCTCAAATAACTGGAAAATGTTTACTGCGTACTGGTAGGTAATATAAATTTAAAATATTGATAACAGATTAAAATATTGTTTTCAGATTATTTTATCACTTTTGCAGAATCCATACCAATAAACACGAAATTCCCTGGGTCGGCGGAAGACCAACTAAGAAGACCTACTCAACTTAAAAAAAAAAAAAGGTAGATAAGGGCAACCTCTGTTTCAAGGAAACAACATAAAGAAGCAAACAACTGATAGCTGTAGAGTCGTCTTTAGTTTTACCTTTCAGTTTTTTATCTTTTTATTAAACATATTTTTCATCTTTTTAATTTATATTCTTATGAAAAGCGAAGAAACAAAAAACTCATAGATGTGACGTTCTTTTTAATTTTATCTTTAAGTTTTTTATCTTTTACGAAGCGTGGAATTTCATTATATTTTATTGGAATTTATTTAAAGTTTAAATTATAGTTTTTAAATGAATTATTATAATTTTAAGTTTTCATTGTTAAATAAATAAATATCAAAAAATGTTCTCGTCTTTTCATTATGGAAATAACTGGTACATTAGGAGTAGAGGAATCGTTGTTTTTTGCTGACCGGTGATTTCATCGGATAATCTTCATTAATCTTTTTGTTATGGCAGCAGTATTAGTGACTTCGTACATCACATGTTGTTAGTGAAATCATTAGTGAAAGGTTATGCACAAGATGGCAATTGGCTACCGCCAATCTCATCCCCATGTTAAATTCGTTAGTCGAAAGCATTGCTGGTAGTCTGGCAGGTAGTTAGTGGTAATTCTTGGTAGTTAGGGAAATCACTAAAGATTCGTTAGCTACGTCGACTGCAGGGTAGCTAATTATTTGGCAGCCCTATATATATGTGTGTGAATAGTTGTTTACGCACATCTGTATAATGTAAATGATATGTTTTTTTGTTTTGCACAGCTTCATGCTGTCTATGCGTTGGAGTTAGAAGTCAGTCGTTCGTTACCACTTAAATAAAATTATACATTTGCTGAAATAAACGAATTTCAATCGTCTTCTTATTTGTTAAATTTGTTCAAATAGAAATTGTCTGCAAAAACTATTGCAGGCTCAAACATTTGGTGACCCCGACGTGATCTAATTAGTTGATCACATACATAAATAATATCAATTCGGATATTATTACTGGAATTGCCATCGAGTTTCGTTTTTACTTTGTGTTGGTGAAAGGCAAAATACTGCGCAAGGGTAGGCATTTGCGTTTGGTCGATTGTGCAACAATTAGAACATCGTAGTACAGCAAAATGTCCATCAGGAATGAAGAGTCGTCAAGCGATGGCAACGTAGCAGAGTGTTCGACGAATTTGTTGCTATTCAAAACGCGTGTTGCAGCAATGGTGAAGCAGCTAGAATCCTTGAAAGGATATCTTACAACAACACAGTTGGGCGAATATGATGAAGCGGAGCTGTCTGTTCGTTTAGATTACGTGGAACAGGTAAACGAAACGTTTGAAAAGGCTCAGTCTGTTTTAGAGGAGAGCGCTAGTAGCGAGTTGGATGGCGATGGTCGCATCGGTTTCGTTACGTTGTACTTTGACGTTAAGGCAAAGTTAACCCTTCAGCTCAACGTTATTCGGAAACACCATATGCCGAGCTCATCAACCCTTCGCCAATTTTCTGTTGAGGAATCGTCGTTTCGTAACGCGCCATCATCTGCACGCAAAACAAGGCTGCCGGAGATAAACTTGCCTAAATTTGGAGGTTCGTATGCAGATTGGCCTAATTTCTTTGGGTTGTTTTCAACGGTTATACACGATAACAACGATTTAAATAACCTTGAAAAGCTTCATCATCTCCGAACTTGTTTATGTGATGCAGCTCTTGATACGATTTCGTCATTGGAGTTCACTGGCGTGAACTATGAGGAGGCTGTAAGGTTGTTGAAAAATCGCTTTGACAACAAGCTGCTTATTGTGCAGAGCCATGTAAAGGAGATATTTTCTTTAACGCCTGTGAAGAAAGGTGCTGCAGGTATGTTGCGCCATCTAAGTGACAAATTGAATTCGCATTTGCGTGCCATGCATACCATCTCTACGAAGGAGCAAATCGCCGACAGTTTTTTAATTTACTTGGTAACAACAAAGCTGGATCCAGAATCTCAGATGAAGTGGGAGGAAGGTTTGCCAACAAATGAATTGTCAACCTGGGCCTCTATGACGGCGTTTTTAGAACGCAGGTGCCGAATGCTGGAGAACATAGAAAACTCCGTGGTGTATAAAACGTCAAACAAACAAACAGAAAGAAAAGCTATTCAGCAAAAACGGCATGTTCATGTTTCGTCTGCTACTTCGCCCCCTATATGTTTGTTTTGTGATTCGAATGAACATTTTATTAGCAGCTGTTCTCGTTTTGGAAATTTGTCGCCCTCCCTTCGTTACAAAGAGGCAAAAAATCTGAAGCTGTGTCTAAACTGCCTAAGAAAGGGGCATATGCTTAAAAGGTGTACCTCTGGATGCTGTCGTAAGTGCTCGTCGAAGCACCATACCATGTTGCACATCGAGAACGTATCTGTAGATCAAAACCTATCGTTAAAGGCCGATCAAATAGCTCCAACTACGTCGCAGTCAGTGCTTATTTCGTCTGTAAGTCCTCTTGTCAAAAAATCGTCATCGTCAAGTGTGAGTGTGTTGCTAGCTACGGCCATCATTCTAGTCAAAAACCAATTCGGAGTTTTTGTCCCTTGCCGAGCCATTTTGGACTCAGCATCGCAGCTAAATCTTATTGCTAGTCGTTTTGTGAATCGACTCCAGCTGAAATGTGATCGGTCTTATGCAACAGTTTCTGGCATTGGTGATGGAAGCTTCGTTATCGACAAGTCGGTTGATATCATCGTGAAATCTCATTATGGAGATTACACAACATCGTTTACTGCCATGGTCGTTCCTACAATCACAGATTATCAGCCAGGCGTCAGTACCAACATTTCTGACTGGAATATTCCAAAGAATATACAGCTGGCAGATCCCTCGTTTGACCAATGTGGCCGAATTGATATTTTAATTGGAGCAGAGTTGTTTTATGAATTGATGTCCGTAGGGCAAATCAAAATGGCAGACAATTTACCCATCTTGCAAAAAACATTATTTGGATGGGTGGTTGCTGGTGGTGGTTGTCGTATGCTTCATTCGTGGTCTTTAGCTGTCGCTTGTAAAGATGATAAAAGAGAGGAAGAGCAACTGTCTTCCATCATAAAAAGCTTTTGGGAAGTCGAAAACAACTTCGAAAGTAGCGACTCATTTACCAGCAGGGAACAGTTTTGTGAGGATCACTTTTTGAAAAACACCGTTCGCCTTGCTTCGGGGGCATACTCAGTGCGATTGCCTCAGGTTGACGGTCGTGATGCTCGGTTCCTCGGAGACTCGTATAACCGTGCCTTGCAACGATTCAAAGGCTTGGAGAGAAAATTTAAGAAGCACCCTGAGATAAAGGCTCAATATTCTGCCTTTATGAGTGAGTACGCTAAATTGAATCATATGACTTTAATCTCGTCTCAGGTGGCACTGAACCAATATTTCTTGCCTCATAATTGTGTGCACAAGGCAGATAGCACATCGACGAAGCTAAGGGTAGTTTTTGATGGCTCTGCAAAAACAACTAGCGGACTCTCGCTTAATGACGTTTTGCATTCTAACCCCAGCATTCAGCCAAAGCTTTTTAATACTCTTTTGCGTTATCGTTTTTTCAAGGTTGCACTGAGTGGAGACATTTGTAAAATGTACAGGTGCGTACGAGTCTCTCATCCCGATGACTACCTCCAATGTGTGCTGTGGAGAGAAAGCGAAGATGAAAATATAATGGTGTACAAGCTAAATACCGTCACTTACGGTACCAAGCCAGCAGCATTTCTTGCCATTCGTGCCATGCATCAGCTTGCGGCTGATGAAGAAAATCACTATCCATTGGGTGAAAAAA
Source organism: Phaonia tiefii (assembly GCA_963931995.1). Taxonomy (NCBI): domain Eukaryota; kingdom Metazoa; phylum Arthropoda; class Insecta; order Diptera; family Muscidae; genus Phaonia; species Phaonia tiefii. The sequence goes on from OZ008368.1 coordinate 200,824,050, forward strand.
TTGTAAAGCGTGATTTTTATGTAGACGACGTGTTATCTGGTGGCGATTCTGTTGGCGATGTCCTGCCGATAAGGCGGCAAGTGTCGGCGTTACTGGCAAAAGGAGATTTTATAATTCGTAAATGGTGTTCGAATGTGCCGGCAGTATTGGATGGCATTCCGTCAGATCAGTGCGAGCAGTTTTTGAAATTTCATGATGGAACTGACGTCACAAAAACGCTTGGGCTAATTTGGGATCCCAAAAGTGACAATATCATTTTTTCGTTTAGTCCTATCGACAATTCTAACGTGGTTACTAAGCGCTCCGTGCTGTCATCGATTGCTCGTCTATATGATCCGTTAGGATTGATTGGCCCAGTAATCACCAAAGCAAAAATCTTCATGCAGCATCTTTGGAAATTTGAACTACAGTGGGATGAAAGCTTGCCTCAATCATTACATTCATCGTGGCTTGAATATATTTCCAAGTTTTCGGCCATTCATCGTTTCACATTTCCCCATTATGTTTCGATGCCTAAATCAAAGGTGCAAATCCATGCATTCTGCGATGCTAGTTTAGCTGCTTATGGTGCATGTTTATATACACGATCTGAAGTGGGCAACGTCGTAAAAACATCTATACTTTGCTCTAAATCGAGAGTATCTCCACTCAAGAGTCTTACTCCACTCAAAGCTTGAGCTGTCTGCAGCGGTTCTTCTAGCTGAGCTTTTGGATGCGATTGTAAAAACGCTGCCTTTTAATCCTGAAATACATTGTTGGTCGGATTCTATGGTGGTGTTGTCTTGGATTCGAGAGCAGCCATCAAATTTCAATATTTTTGTGTCAAATAGAGTAAACCGCATTCAAACTCTCACCAGTCAAATGTCATGGCATTACGTTCCAACCAATTTGAACCCGGCGGATATTTTATCAAGGGGCGCAACCCCCGAAGAGCTTCTTCATTCAACACTATGGAATGGTGGTCCCGATTTTTTGGGCTATGGGCCTACGAGCTGGCCGAGTAATGTGGAGTTTTTGGCTGAATTACCTGAACGCCGTAGAAATATTTTGGTGACAGCTTCAATGTCTGACTTGTCGATGCAATGTAAGTATTGCAATTCATTTTCAAAAATGCAACGAACATTTGCCTATGTTTTTAAATTTTTAACTTTTAAATCGAGAGTGCCAGGTGAAGAGCTTACCCCAAACGACATCAAGGGTGGAACTCGACTTCTAATAAAAAACATACAAATGATTAATTTCCCAGCTGAGTATAGAGCCTTGAAAGCCAAGCAAAATGTTTTGTCATCTAGCGAGCTGTCATCTTTGATGCCAATAATGGATTCATTTGGCCTTATTCGAGTAGGTGGCCGTCTTCAGCATTCAAGCTTGGAATTTGATGCTCAGCATCCAATTATTTTGCCTCAACGTCATCCTTTTACTGCGTCCTTGGTCATGCATTTTCATCAAAGGTTGTTGCATGCCGGTCCACAGTGTCTAACAGCTTCAATCCGTCAGCAGTATTGGCCCATAGGGGGTCGTAAACATATAAGCTCCATAATCTCAAAATGCATACGATGTTTTAAAATGAAGCCAAAATTAAGTCAGCACATTATGGGCTGTTTACCAGCTGAACGCGTGACACCAAATAGGGCATTCCACACAACTGGCGTCGATTTCTGTGGCGCATTTTATTACAAATCCGAGGTGAAGAGTCGCCCGCCTGTGAAGTGTTACGTTGCCATTTTCGTATGCTTCTCAACAAAGGCAGTACATCTTGAGGTCGTTCAAGATTTGTCAACCCCAGCCTTTTTGTGTGCTCTCCGTCGTTTTGTTGCCACTAGGGGCAAGCCCAAAGCTATTTGGTAGGACAACGCAACAAATTTTGTAGGCGCAAAGAATGAGTTGGCAGAGTTGAAGCAACTGTTTTTGAGCCAGTTCCATCTGAAAGAGCTTCATCAGCTGTGTCTCGACGATGGCATAGAATGGAAATTCATACCACCCAGGTCGCCCCATTTTGGTGGATTGTGGGAGGCGGCTGTGAAGTCTGCGAAGTTCCACTTTTACCGTACAGTCGGTCAAAACATTTTGACTTGTGATGAGCTGCGTACATTGGTATGTCAAATTTCGGCGATCCTCAATTCTCGTCCCCTATGTCCAATTTCAGAGAACCCTGATGACCTTGATGTGCTGACTCCCGGGCATTTCTTAGTGGGTGGCCCACTCGTCTCAATCGTCGAGCCAGACATGTCATGGATCAATTTTGGTCATCTTAATAGCTGGCAGAAAGTATCTGAAATGCAGCAAACATTCTGGAGAAAGTGGAGCAGTTCGTACTTGTCGCTGCTCCAAGAACGTTCAAAATGGCGTGAGCAGGCTGAGAATATTACTCGCGGCACCATGGTTATATTGAACGATGAAAATGTACCTTCATTTAAATGGCAGATGGGTCGAGTTGCTGATATCATATGTGGTGATGATGGTGTTGCTCGTGTCGTTACTGTTCGAACAGCCAATGGTGTATTCAAGCGTGCTGTTTCAAAATTAGCTGCCTTACCAATTGATGATTCTGCTGAAGGCCCAAACTCTTCAACGCGGGGAGAATGTTAACCGCAGATCCGGTCCTGTGCTTTATTGCAAGGGTTAACGACCTGCACAGATCATACGATGTTTTTTGTTATATATATGTATGTTCTTTTTCTTTCGCACATCATTATTTGCATGCAGTTATATTTACATATTTACTGTCTACCAAGTGTCTGCTGATGCTGCAATCCAGTCTTATATGCGTACGCACAAGCACACGCGCACTAATATATTGCGTGCGATCGGCAGAGAAGAAAAGAAAGATGTTTGTCTGTAGCTAATTATTTGGCAGCCGTATATATGTGTGTGAATAGTTGTTTACGCACATCTGTATAATGTAAATGATATGTTTTTTTGTTTTGCACAGCTTCATGCTGTCTATGCGTTGGAGTTAGAAGTCAGTCGTTCGTTACCACTTAAATAAAATTATACATTTGCTGAAATAATCGAATTTCAATCGTCTTCTTATTTGTTAAATTTGTTTAAATAGAAATTGTCTGCAAAAACTATTGCAGGCTCAAACACATTTATTTATTTTACCAAAATGAACTTGTAGAAATTAAATCATTCATTATTCCAAATATCTACACCCAAAGAAAAAAATGTTTATTGCTCAGTTGCCGCAACAATACTTTGATTTGTATTAGTTTATTAGTCGCAACCGTTCTGTAGTTCTGCCAAATAATCTCGTATATCGCAAATGTGTATCATCTTGTTGCGAACTAGTTCTCGTTTGCATCTTACGCGTACAAAATTACATTTGCCACAAAACTAAAAAACGTTTGCGATAACTGAAATTAGCCATTGTTCTAAGGAGAACGAACACATATTACGAAGTACGAATATTTCTCTCATTCTCTCGACTGTATACACTGTCTTACCCACTTGCTTGCATACACACTCACGCATACACATTAAAGTGATCACACACTCTAATGCTTGCACCTTGTCAATATATCTTTGATGTACTATTGACGTGATGTAGTTTGCTGCGCTTTTAGTTGTTATTTGAATGCATGGCGAGACTGACGTGTAAAAAATAGACAACAATTCCAACTTTTTTTAAAACAAACTTTATGGGTAATATATTTTTCATAGCACATTTGCTGCAAACATTTTTCAGTTCTCCCAAAGGAAATGACATGTATGGAATAACAGAAGTTCGTTCGTCCTAACTACAGTACCCAAACGAACTTCAGTTATCGGAGATTACGTTTGGGACATGAGCCATGACATGAGCGTGCAGCCTTGTAGAAAGTTATGCTATTAATATGTTGTCTTTGTGTATAAACTCTGATGCTCTAAAAGCAAAATCCCTCTATACGTTCGTATTCGTTCCTCTATACGTTCGCAGACGAAGCACTTAATCTTTGCAATTAAGTTAACAACATTGTTCATTCTTGTTATTTTAAGCTTTCCAATGGACTTTCATTTAACACTTAGACTCGACTCATTCAAACACATTATTCACTCACACGCTACGCATTCATAAGGACAAAAGTTATCTATACATACTTATGCGATTTTGTACATTCAGCTGTAGAGTAATTTGTATATAAATCGTTGCTATAAATCACAGAGAACAACGGTAACATTTGTAGCTTGAACGTAGTGATGATTATGTAGTGTATATTTAATATATATGTATGCGTTTGTAAGATATGTACATATATGCGAGTATTGAACGCTTTAATAACATTAATTAAATTAAACATTTTGGATGGATGATAGAGACATTATACAAAACAAAAGACAGTTGTGATAATTTCACATCATGATTTGTTTTATGAAATCCTATAATAAAACACCTTAAAAGTTTAGGTTGATTGATGTATTATGAGTGGGTTTATTTAAAAAATAAATAATAAAAGAATAGTTTTGGTGCTGAAGGCTCTTTTGCTATTGCACTTTCTTTTTTCTTACATCTGCTTTAGCATTAGATGTAATATTGTCAAAGCAAATAAAGCAATGTTTAGCCCACTGAAATAATTGTTTTTGTTTTATCAGAAACAGAGCTACGACAACCTGACTGTTTGAATCCTGGCATACAACTGAATAAATGACAATATCTAGCTCACTGGAATATTTATTTTTGTTTTGTCGTAAAAAGAGCGACAACAAATAGTATTGAATAGTATATAGAAATTATTGCACTCGTTTTCTGCTCTCTTGTAGAGACCCTGAGTAAAGAGCATAAACGACTCTTATTCTCTTTATAGAATATTACAATATTTTGCTATTGCACTTTATGTTTTCTTACATGCAAATAATTGAACGTTGTAATTGAACGACGACAAAAAGTATTGAATAGTTTAGAGAACTTATTCCACTCTTTACCCGCTCTCAAGTAGAGAGTCTGAGTGAAAGAGCATTAACGATTCTTATTCTCTTTATAGAATATTTCAATATAAATGCGCCATTTCGACAATGTTATTAGATCAATGTTTCACGTCAAAATTATGAATGAACCCAGTTATGACAAAAAGAGGTAATACGTTCTGAATCATTCGCCAGATGTCGCCAGTGCTTTTGAGTCATACAATTCGATCCATGGCGTATCCATACTATTCAATACTCTTTGGCGACGTCGGCCTGCTTGTTTGTTAAGTGCCGCTACATCAATACCATCGTACTTATTATCAGGCACAGATTATTGTTGTACAACAACCACGTATGTGATGCTAACGCTGTGCGTTGTTGACATGTGTTCACTTCGATAGTTTGCCCATCCTGTGCCTATAGATGTTAACATATCAACCAGTGCAGAAATTTCAGTCGGATGAACCGACTTAAACATACCTTCACCAAAAGTCATCCATTGCGACCGAGTTCTATGTAATATTGGCATATTTGCCAAGTGGCATTGCGCTAAATATTATCCAATATCCAACCTAATTATGATGCTAAGTGATTATAGGGAGTTATCGTGACTACCAGCTAATTGTCCAGCCAGTATATATATGGGACGTACAAAAATGGGCATGACGAAGTTGTTCATCCGTTTTTACACAGCATTGCACCAAATATTGAACAGTACCAAATTTTATTAAGATCGGTTGTGGTATACGGGAGATATCGAGTCGGCCACCCGGAAAGCCGCCCAACTTTTGTATGGGAGGTACGAAAACGTGCGTGGACAGTAGGTAATCTTTAATTTTTAGGAAGACATTGCCGAGTAGCGAATTTCATTAAGATCGTTTGTAGTCTAGGAGAGTTGTTGTGTAGTTCAACCGTTCTTCTGCCCTCGTGTTGTGTGTATTTGACTAAATTTTGTCTAGTACCAAACTTCATAAAGACCGGTTTGGTCTTGTGGGAGTTATCTTGCGGAACAACCAGCCGGCCGCACAACTTATCTCGGTAGGGTGTGGCAAAATAACCCTTGTCTTAATCTGTGACTATGGTTTGATGGCACGAAGCCTATAACCTAATTTCATTAAGATCGGAAGGGTTTCACGCGACTTATCTCATTGACAACCCGGACGACTACCAAGCTTTTGAATGGGAGGTACGAGAATGGGCGTGACAAAACGACTGATTTTCCATAAAAGAGTGGCATTTGAATAAATTTTATCTAGTACCAAATTTCATGAAGATTGGTGCGGTTTTGAGGGAGTTAACTTGCCGAACAAGCAGCCGCCCGAACCACTTCTGTATGGGAGGCTCCAACGTGGGCGTGAAAAATCACCCTTGTCTTACTTTGTGGCTCGCGTTTGATGCCATAAAGCCTAATACCCAATTTCATTAAGATCGGAAGTGTGTCAGGCGACTTTTCGTATTCGCAACACGGACGACCAGCAAGCTTTTATATGGGAAGTACTAGAATTTGCACGGCAATTTCATAGACATTTACAGTTTATTAGCCAATATTTGAGTTGAACTTAATCAAATCTACCAGAAAAAGGTTTTCGAAGAAACATGATTTCGTTCTAAATGTGTCGATTTGCATAGTAGGTACCAGAAGGGGCTAGGCCAAAACGCTCAAGCTCGAGGCCGTTCTATATCTCTATTAATAGAGATATAGTTTTTTAAAAAAAGGAGTTTTGCAAACGTAACAAAAAAACATATATAATGGGGACCGATAGTTCTCTGGAGATGGAAAGAAGTTTCTGCAAATGTTTTCTTGTGTGTTTTGCTTGCGATATTTTTCAAACACTGGCATTATAGTGAATTCTCAATACAAATGAGATTTTGTTTGCATTTAGTTTGATAATTTTTTCAATAGCATCATTCCAAACAACCGCTGATGAATATCTTTGCCTAGATCTGAAATAGCTTTAGGGTTTCCCAGGAATCATAGGAATACATTTGAAAAAAATTGCTTTTTTTAGAAAACTATATCTCTATTAATAGGGATATAGAATGGCCTCGAGCTTGAACAATAAAATTAAAAAGTATTAATAAATCTTGCAACAATAAGAACGTATTAGCTGGAGTCCAAAAAAAAATTAACAAATGTTTGGGGTATATGGAAATGTACAAATTCAACGTTATTTATTTCTTTTCCCGGCTATGGCGGCTGGTAAATTCTATCGCAGACTGTCACCACGATGAGTGACGTCCACAATATCGAGTAGGTGAACATGAATAACCTTCAAAAGACATAATCAGGCAGATTCATAGTAAATCTATCGGTACGGTTCAGTGAGAACAAAATTTAGAAAGTGCACGGTTCACTGAATGTGCAAAGCTATCATCTATTCCTTCATATGAAGTCATAGAAAACTAGGTCAAGTAATAAAACAAATATTAGTCTGACCGCATTTATATGTTCATAATAAATAGAAACAACATAATTGAAAATCTAATTATATACCGTTGTTGTCGGTGGTCCAATAGTTAGTGTGGGCGGCTCTTGTATATAAGAACGTGAATTCGATCCCTGTTCTGACCACTTCACATTTCTTTCGACAATGGTCGCATCTCATAGAGATGACGACATTATCGATTACTTACCCATAGAAAGGCTTGTCGAAATACCTTTCGGAACTAGTGAAAAAGTGTAGGTCCCCATTAGTGTGTGTGAAACTAGAAACCGCATTGCATTGTTTGCACGAAACTCCCCCCTAACCAATTACGGGCTGCAACGAGAAACTAATTATTGTTTATATGGTCACTTAAAATCCCAAAAATGTGTACAAATTAATTTCCTTTTATTTTATTTTGTTACGCATTTGTATAAAATTTAATTTAATTTTATAAATTGATATCGCAAATTTTAAGGGGAATAACAAGATTTTAAAATTGCGTAAATGATGATTTGCTGGAATAGTGGTATGTGATTCGTGGAAATTTCTTTTCGCTTTCTATCTCATACGAAAACACTAAATATAAACAATTGTGGAAGCGTGGTCATAGTGCACTGCTGCAAGCCATAGTGTAATAATTAGGCTATGGAATGATATTCCGGCAGTATGAAGTTATGTTAAAATCTTTACTGTAAAATAAATAGCTCTATCGGGATCTACTATTGTGTTGTTTGTTTTCTCAGTCGCTCGTCTGTCAGCATATCATGGTATTGAATGTTTATTTCATCGCGGTCCTAATTTTATGCAACAATAAACCGGCACTGTGATAAATTCATATTATGTATTAAGAGTTTTGAAAATGGTGATATGTACTAGTCCCTTACATTTCTGGCGGTCGCCACCATACTAAGTCAATTGATATCGATTTGGTTTCGCTATTTTTGATATGATTTCGAAATTTCGAGGCATTTCATCACCCGGAAAATTTTTTTCTGTTTGGGTTAGCCATGTTCGTTTAGAAGTAGGAACCCACAGGGTCGTAGTCCTTTCGATCTTTATCTTAAATATATATATATATATATCATACCAACAGCGTATGTGTCAATTGTCTTAATTGCTGACTTAGGAGGCCTCAAACAGCCCGTAGGTGTCAATAAGGATAACATGTTTCTCCAATCGTCTGGATATTCAGTTTTTTCCCCTTAATTGTTAACACCAAGCTCCCACAGGCAATCGTCCACCTGGTCTTTCCAGCGAACTCTTGATCGTCATTTTTATCGATGTACTTCGAGTACTATTTAATTTTGATCCATTCTACTACATGGCCAAGCCAGCGTAAACTCGTTATTTTGATACGGATAACTACGTCGATGTCGGGATACAGATTACATAGTTCCTGGTTCATCCGTCATCGGTTTCATTATAGGACCATATATGTTTCGGAACATTTCGCTCGCGAAGACTCCCAGTGATGTAAATTCAGTCGTGATAAACCCATTTCGGTTGAGACAACCGAAATTCAGTTAAGTTTGTGGATTGATTATTTTCTTTATTCCGTTGACATTAAAATTTATAGCTTTTTTGTAGCGATTTGCGTTATTGAGGACATTGGGGTAAAACGAGCAATAATTTTGATGGTAATAAACAAGTCGTGGTGCAATGGTGGTATGCGCTCCGACCACATTTCATTTCTTTCGACGACGGTCACCTCGCTTCGTGACGGCGACACTATCGAGTATTTAGTCACGAAATAGTTTCTCAAAATACCGTTCGGAACCGGTGTAAAAACTGTAGGTCCCATTCAGTAAATGCAAAACAAGAATGCGTACAACTCGCTTGTTTTGAGAAGCTCTCTCCAATAACTTCCTGTGATGAAATTTTTTTTTATGGTACTAGCCGATCCCCGTTAATAAAAAAAAAAAAAAATGGTTTCCCATTACATCCCATGAAGGGACTGGGGAGAACTCCTCACAATCACTGAGCTGTGCGCTTTCCAGTTTTCACTCACTGATTGGGACCTACAGTTTTACACCGATTCCGAACGGTAATTTGAAAAGCTTTTTCATGGCTAGATACTCGATAGTGTCGCCGTCACCATGCGAGGTGACCGCCGCCGAAAGAAAATTTGAAGGTGGTCAGAGCCGGGTTCGAACCCAGGATTTCATGTACAAGAGCCGCGCACACTAACCATTGCACCACCGACGGCCACAAGATCCCCGTTAATACATTGTATTAATATTGCACCGTAATACACGCAACCTGGCAACTCACATTTCTATTCCGGATAAAGTGATAATTCGGGAACATTTCAATTTTGCTGGCTGCTAAGTTTCGAGGCTGAATGACTCGCGATTGACACTGTTTTTCATCCATCGCCATTAGCGAGTATATCAGAAGTTGTTAAGGAAAAAACCTTAAAACTCAAAGGTTATCAGTCGAGTAAGCCTTTTGGAAGTACCTAAAATTATATCAAGATACAAGAACGAACGGATTGAGTTTTGTGCAAGAGCAGAAGCTGTGAATTTATACAGAATGCCATAGTCCTGAGATTGACAGTGAATATTACATGTGCTAAATTCTGTTTTGCCGCTTCTTCGGCCTAAGCAATTTAGTTTACGAAGCTATTATGTAGTAATTATCTGCAGTAATATTTATAGTGAAAAGTGTCTACATTGATCACCATGTTTCTCATTTAAATAAAACTCCCTAAGTCACATCGAGTATAGGGTAGTGGCCCACAAACGCGATCATTAGCACGTTATGATTCGGTCACCATTAGCTTTACTTGGGTTTGTCGAAAAGAAGAACCCAACAAGGGCAGACACGCAGATTTCCTGAACACACGATACCGCACATAGAAAGTATTACCAGGGGACCTTCGGAAAGCTTAAACTGATAATACTAGTACAGTTTCTATAATAGTGATGAGTACGTCGTGATCGATTGTAAGATCGTTCCATTGTGTGTAATTAATTGGAATAAATTAAGAGAAAAAATAAATTCTAAACATATATAGTATAATTGTGTCTACGGAATTAATTTGATTTATGAATATTATTTGAATATACGAGGGCGGATCAATAAGTCCGTATTTTCTATTTCCAAACCTAAATAAATGGCTCGGTGGAAAGAGATTTAGCTCCAACTATGAAATTATTGATCAAATAAATGCCTATTTTTTTGGACCTCGAAAATCCTATTTTTTGGAAGGGATACACAAATTGGAGAAACGTTGGACTAAGTGTATTGAGCTAAAAGGAGATTATGTTGGAAAATAAATGTTTTTTTCCAAAATAAACTGTGTATCATTCTTAAAGTCACGGACTTATTGATCCGCCCTCTAATTTGATTTATTCAACTGAATGTTATTTCATTAAAAATCTTTAGTAAAAGCAGTGAATGTGATAAAAGAAAGTCCTAACGTTATGGGACACACAACACAATTTTATATAAACGATGTGTAAAGTCATCAGTAGCACACACAAATTTATCGCCCACTATTGGGGGGTGTGATTTGTATAAATTAAATATTTGTTCCATGGGCTGGATTTATAGAATATCAAAAACTAATTTTTATAAATTTAATGCAATTAGTGTTTGGTCTCCAACTTAAAATTGTATATTTCCTACCGGGAACTAAAACCTTTTGTCAAACTCACATTTAATTTTCACTTAGTAAATCAAATCTTCTCATGCAGCTCAGCTCATCTTGTGTGTAAGTTGTACTGCTGTTCAGTTTACATATAATTGTTACTGTATCTATGGCAGCGAGATATAATTTCGGTTCTTGCTATCTACATTTTGAAAAACCGTTCTTTCTTGTTGTTCTGGAACGTTTAAGATGGCAGAGAAATCTAGCCACGGTCAAAGAGTGAATACCAAATTGGTTGTGCGAACATTGACTTACGACGACTAACTTACTGGAGTTAACGTCTCATATTTTTGCAGCTTTTCGTGATAAATGTCAGATGGATGTAATTTACACAGATGTTAGTAAAGCTTTTGACACAGTTGCTCATAATTTGTTAATATACAAACTTGATATTATTGGTTTTCCACCTAAATTGTTGCACTGGGTATCTTCTTACCTTAGTGGTCGTACCCAAAAATTGCGGTTTACAAATGTATTATCTTCAACAATATCAGTAACATCTGGTGTTCCTCAAGTCAGTCATTTAGGTCCTCTACTTTTCGCTCTTTATTTAAATGATCTACCGTCTATAGTTAAATCCTCTAACATTACTGAGGATACTGATACTGAGGATTCCACCCATCTTCAGTATGACTTGGATGATCTCACTAATTGGTGGTTGGTAAATGGTATGTCGCTAAATCAGGGAAAATGTAAAAAGCTTTCGTTTTGCCGTAGTACACCGTTGAATTTTGTTTACCTTATTGGATCTTACATATTGGAAAATGTGTCTTCCTTCATGGATTTAGGAGTACTTCTTGATCAAAAGTTGCGTTTTGATCTTCATATTGATTCCTGTATAGGCAAAGCCAGATCAGTGTTAGCTTTTATAAAAAGATAGGCGAAAGAATTTGCTGATCCTTACGTCACTAAACGTCCTTTTGTCTCTCTCGTTTGACCTGGATTAGAATATGCGTGTATTGTGTGGTGTCCGTATAATGCCTGTTACATAGACCGCATCGAATCGATTCAAAGACAATTTTTACTTTTTGCTTTACGTGGTCTCGCTTGGAACATTGATGATTTGCCACCTTATAAAAATCGACGAAGAACGAAGGTATATTTTAAATGCTATGTTTATTGTAAAACTCATTAGGGGTTGTATAGATTCAAATTTTCTCGCGAGTCAAATAAATTTAAATGTTCCCTGTAGACAAACCCGATATTTCTATCCTATAAAACTACCGACTGTCCGTTATAATTACGATTACTACAAATCTTTTCGACGCGTTTGCGTCATTTACAATGAGATCTATAATTCCTTACCCGCTTCAGATTCTTCGAATATAATTAAGCAACATTTAATTCGTAGTTAATCGGGAACTATTATCCAGCTTGTGCTGCCAACCATTTTCCTCCGATAAACCAGTCCTGCTTCTATTAATCAATCTTATTATAAATCCTGAATTCTACAATGAATTGTAGCTGACTCTGAATAGATGAATGGATCATTAGCGGGTGAGGCCAGATGCTGACATTCATGTCCCTCATCTTCATGTTCAAGATCTTCAAGTCCCTACTCTTCCTGTATATCTCCCATTATGCTATTTTTATGTTCCTGTTTATCGTTCCACACATATTGTTGCGATGTTCCTGCTCTGTGAATCATTCCACTCAAATTTGTGGAGTTTGTTTACCATTTCTCTTGTTCCTGCTCATGGTCCTGTTGTTCCACTCCAGGTGATGTTCCTGTTCCTGTTCCTCATGTTTCAGATGTTCCTGTCCCAGCTCCTGTATTGTTACTGTTTTAATTATACGATTTTTTTTTATTTTTGTATTTTGAACTATTATAACTAACAAGCTAATTATAATATTTTTAATTATTTTGATTCATTTTAATTATTTTATGTTAATATTTTTATTTTTGTATTTTTCTTTTTTTTTAATTTTTAAATTTTACAAATTTCCTTCATATTATTTTAATTTTACTCTACTCTTTTTCTTATGTTAAATGTATTTTAATTTTATTAAGTATTGTATGTTATGTCTACTACGTATACAATAGAAATTTTATAACGTTGTTGAAAATATATTACCGGCTGTGTCCTATTGAGGATTGTAGCTGTGAGACAAATAAATAAATAAATAAAAAAAATAAAACATTTGAGAAATAAACTTGTCACTAAATTCCACCAGTATACGAAGTTTTTCATTCGTAACAGAAATAGAACTAACCCATTAAAATTTGCGCTGTAAGCAGGAAAAAGATCCTGTTTTCTTGAATTAGATTGCACCACACTGTAGTAAATCTTCTTTAAAAAAACGTATTTATACATGACAGCAATTACCATAACCAAGATCATCATCGCTGTGATGTCCGCCCTCACGATAGTATTCAAAGTAGGAGATCATCAGTTATACTCACCTTACTTTTAGGTGGTTACGTTTAGTATAGTAAAGGGTTATCTATTTTGCGGTTTCAAAAATAAACATAAATAAAAGACCTATTAAATAATTTTTTTCATGATACTTCTTTTTTATTATAAAGTTTGAACATTAACATTATGTGTGAAATACTACATCATTTAAATGACCACCACGCAAAGTGTTGCAAGCATTGATTCTTTTGTGGTAATTTTCTACCAGTTTTTGCCACATATTGGGCGGTATCTCAGCCATAACTTGACGAATGTTGGTTCTTAAGTACTCAAGAGTTAAAAGTTTATCTGCATAAACACGGCCTTTCGCGTAGCGCCACAAAAAAAAATCCAATGGTGTTAAATCGCATGATTTTGGTGGCCAGTTGATATCGCCACGACGAGAAATAACGCGGCCAGGAAATGCCTGTTTCAGTAAAGCCATATTCGCTCGAGTTGTGTGGCACGTGGCACCGTCTTGTTGAAACCACATATTATCCAAGTCGTATTCTTCAATAGCAGGCACAAAAAAGTCGGTTATCATATGACCATAACGCTCCGAATTGACGGTGACAGTCGTTCCATCGTCGTTTTCGAAGAAGTAAGGTCCAATCACACCTTCGGACCAAAGAGCGAGCCAAACAGTGACTTTTTCTGGATGTAATGGCCTCTCTTCAATTACTTGAGGATTCTCAGAACCCTAAATATGACAATTTTGTTTATTAACATACCCACCGGGTGAGAAATGTGCTTCATCGCTGGAGAGAATTTTGTTCGAGAAATCGCCATCCACCGCCTGTTGTTCAAGCACCCATTCCACGTATCTACGACGTTGTGAATGGTCAGCTGGCTTCAGTTGTTGTGTGAACTGGACTTTATATCGATGTAGGTGTAGATACAAATGCAGAATACGCCATAATGTGCCGTAAGACAGTCCTAATTCTCGAGAACGACGAGGAATCGACACATTCGGGTCTTCGGCAACACTTTCACTTACACTAGCGATATTTTCAGCGGAGCGAGCGAAAGGATTACAATATCTGTAACCGCTCCGTTCTCTTCAAATTTCTTTACAATTTTGCCAACTGCTTCCATTGTTGGACGATTATGTAAACCATAATCTCCTCTTAAAGCACGATATGTAGCTGTGCCAGAATCACCATTTTTGTAGTAGGTTTTAATAATTTGTATGCGTTGTGTGATAGTTAAGCGATCCATTTTCGTCAGTGTCAGATTTTCAACCGAATAGAAAAAAATTGGTTTAACAACTTAGTTTGGCAGATGTCGAATTCCAGCCCTATACTTTTGAAACCACGAAATGGATAACCCTATATTATCATTAAATTAACAAACTTTTTTTGATATTAATGAATTTAAAACAGAACGAAAAAAATAATAAACTTTTATCTTATACCAGCGCTCATCATATAGTTTGTAAGAATTTCGATGTTTCAATTATCTAACAAATGTAATGTAAATGGGACATGGGACTCTCCTTGGAGGTGGAAAGTTTCTGATAGCCATTCACTTGGGAGTGGCCGGAAATGATTCCTTTATTGGGCAGTCCAAGCAGCTCACTACTTCCGCGCAATATATACTGGGCAATGGCTTATCGGAAACCTCCTTTAGCTACCTAAAGTGATAAGGCGAAACGAATGAGCAGCCTGAGTGGTAATGCGATATATGATAGCTCTTCGAAGTAGTGGACATATTCTTCTGTCCTTTGAAGGCGGATGAGCCAACACCCCTGGCCAACGGGCCGCTGAAACATAATGGGCCGCTGAAACATAATCATCCTATCAGTAGGTAAAATGCAATCCACGGTGGGCTGGGTTTGCCTTCCGCCACTGTTATATCGGCAATGAAAATACACATAAAATATATTGAACAAAGAAACCCCCAACTGTTGATGACCCTCACAAACGTTATAAGGACCATTATTTAAGGATATGTACCTGGAATGTTCGAACGTTATACAGGACTGGTGCCACTTTCCAACTGGCGAATGTCCTCGGAAAATATACCAGAAAGAAAAACTTCGATATTTACTACAGCTGCCATGAGCGGAAGCACGAATTTGGGTACGGATTTATAGTCGACAAGAGACTGTGACACCTAGTTTCAAGGTTTAACCCAGTGAGTGACCGCATAGCCACAATTCGCATCAAAGTGAAATATTTCAACATTTCGTTAATTTGTGTGCACGCACCGACAGAAGATAAAGATGATGAGGTCAAATAAACATTTTATGAGCGCCTGGAGGAAGTATATGAACGCTGCCCTGACCAGGACATTAAGATTATTCTAGGCGCTTTTAATGGCAAATTAGGAAACGAAAGTGTCTTTCGACCAACCATCGGTAATCACAGTCTCCATGATACCACCTCCGACAATGGAATAAGACTGATAGACTTTGCCGCTGCAAAGAACATGGTGGTTAGTAGCACAAGATTCCAGCATAAGGACATCCATAAGGAAACCTGGATACTCTTTATCAGCGGACGAAGAACCGGATGGATCACTTGGTAATAGATGGCAGGCACTCTTCTAGTGTAATGGATGTACGTGTGATTCGAGGTGCCAATATCGACTCGGATCATTACTTGGTGGCTGCGAAAGTTCGCACGAGATTGAGCAGGGCGAAAAACGCAGGAAGCCGAACACAGGAAAATTTGGATATTGACAAGACACAAATACCGGAGATATCAATGTCCTATCAACAGAAACTCTCTCTCCTGCTGGAGCAGAATACCCCCCCTCCTGAAGACCCAACAACGCGTGCTGCGAGTGTGCGGTACCATAGGCTGAGAAGGGAGGAAAACCAACTATTTAGGCGAGGAAAATGGCAGTGGGAGCAGAGAGAGAGTGAAAGAACCGAAATGTGCAGGACGAATGGTGAATCCCGAAAGTTTTTCCAGAGGGTAAGAAGATCGACCAACGGGCCTAATAATGGGCTGCCCTCCAGCAAGGACGAGAATGGGAATCTGGTGACTGAGAAGCAGCGTGTGCTCAAAATGTGGAGAGACCACTTTTCAGCACTACTCCAATCAGATTCTTCCACTTAAGATCATGAGGTAATGATAGTGGAAGATAGTATAGATTGCACCCCACCCCCCAAACAAGACGAGATTAGAACGGCTATCTCCCGCCGGAGGAATAAAAAAGCGGATGGCAGGTGGCGAAGGACTGGTAGCACACATGCATCAACTGATATGTGGTATATGGCTGGGGGAATCTATGCCCGGCGATTGGAGTTTCAGTGTATTATGTCCTGTATTCAAAAAGGGTGATCCGTGTGTCTGTTCCAACTATCGCGGTATCAGTCTTTTATTCATCGCGTATAAGGTCTTGTCGAGCGTATTATGTGAAAGACTAAAGCCAATTATTGAAAACCTGATTGGACCTTATCAGTGTGGTTTTAGACGAGCCAAGTCCACAACTGACCAAATATTCACTCTACGCCAAACCCACGAAAAGCAAATCGATAAATACCACCTTTTTGTCGATTACAAAGCTGCTTTCGAAAACCCCATACGGGGTACAACTGCACGAAGCTATGTCTGAACTGGGTACTCCAGCAAAACTGATTCGCCTCTGTAGAATGACGCTGCCCAACACCAAATCAGCAGTGAAAGTGGCGAAAGACCTCACTGAACCATTCTGTACCAAGCGAGAACTTAGGCAAGGCGACACACTTTCGTGCAATCTATTCAACATCTAAATGGAGATAATAATGAGAAAGGCTGCAGTAAATACGAACAAGACCATTAACACGAAAAACCATATGTTGCTGGAGTATGCTGACGACATAGACAACATTGGGCGAAATTTGCGAGAGGTTACTGCAGTATTTTCAAGAATCGAAAAGGAATCAGCGAAGGTGGGTCTTGCTGTTAATGAAGGCAGGACAAAATTGATGGTGTCACTGACTAGAGAAACCTCTCGACTTGGTCCGAACGTGATCGTTGGCAACCGATTTAATTTTAAAGTGGTAGATGAATTTGTCTATCTTGGATCCGCCGTGAACTAGAACAACAACGTCAGCCTGGAGATAGATAGGAGAATTGTGCTTGCAAATAGATGTTATTTTGGGCTCAGCAAGCTGTTTAGGAACAAAGCCCTCTCTCGACGGACAAAAGTCCAGCTATGTCAGACTCTCATTTTACCTGTCTTGACATTTGGCTCCGAAACTTGTGTGATATCGAAGGCGGATGAAAAACACCTGGGAGTTTTCGAGAGAAAACATATGGTCCTGTTAGGGAAAACGGGGAGTACCGACGTCGCTGGAAGGCAGAGCTATATAATCTTTATACTGAAGTGGACATAGCTAGACGAATCAAAGTGGGCCAATTGCGTTGGCTAGGCCATGTTATCAGAATGGATGAAGATGAGCCAGCGCGAAAGATTTTTGATAACGTACCCGATGGAAGCAGGAAAAGAGGACGACCAAGACTCCGCTGGAAAGACCAGGCAGAAGAATCCCTCCGTATCCTTGGTGTTACCAACTGGCGAGAAAAGGCGAAGGATAGAGCCAGTTGGAAGAATATGTTGAAATTTGTTTCATTTGCTTGTTTAATTAATATGTGTAAGACGTCTGACCTCATGAGGTTGTAATATAGTCAATAAAAGTAAAGTAATATTATAAATATGGAATTCTAAACTCAATTGGTAAACCTATGAAAATGCTGATGATAACAATGGGGCGGAAGTAAATATTGATGTATTTGGGCTGCTGGAAAATAAAACACGATTACGGCCAGAACACTAGGTTTGGGTAGGCCGAACGGTAATGCCTTCATAACAACATTTGTTTACGTCAAATCGTAAACGTTTTATTGAACGCGTTTTTTAAATATATCGGTTTTTTAATCTGTGCATTCTCATATTTTCATCCGAAATATCCAGATTCTAAGTAACCATTTAACATAGTTATTTTTGTATCTTGAATGGCAATGTCGTTTCGCTAAATATGGCTGTCATTCTGCCACAATGATTTCCGTCATTAGAAAATTGAGATTTGTTCTGTTCAATTTTAGCTAGCATACTGGTAAGAACGTAGAAGTTTCAATCCTAATAAAAAATCCACATCTGGAAATTGTTATAATTCACTCCCTTTGTTTCCTTTCCGATTGCTCACAATTCTGTTGCATTGGATATTCTGCTCTACCAATATTGTGGACCTACAAAATTAAAGAATATTCTCTTTGATTTTGATTATGAATAACAGAGATTGGTGTTTTGATCCACAGGCGCTGCTGACTCCAAAGATAATTTTTTCCAGCAGTTTGCCTAACTCTCCAGCCCAACGACATCTATGAATGGCTTACATTGTATATAACGCAACCATCGGTATTTACTCTTCCGTTTTGGAACGAAGTTACTTATCGCACGTTGCGGGATTGGGGCTAAATGAAAAAATTTAAACAATTTTTTTTTAAAACTATTTTGCTACTATCCAGTATTATCAACTATATTGGAAGCTTTTGCTTTGGTTTGTGCCTATACTAACGTATGTTAGGAAATTTCGCGTTTAATGGGAAGATTTCTAGGTGGAGCCTGTAACTAATTATTAATGTATATATTAGAGTAAATTTTCTTACAAGAAATTTATTTTCTTTAAAAATTTTATTTTTTAAAATACGTACCTTTTTCTTAAAAAAGTAAATTTTCTTACAACAAATTGCCTTTTCTTAAAAACCTACCATTCCTTTAAAGAGTAACTTTTTGTGAAACAAAATAACTTTTCTTGAGAAAAGTACCTACTCTTAAAAATGTACTACACTTGAAAAAGTACCAATTCTAAAAAAAATCCCGTTTCTTAAAAACAAAAACGTTTTCTTCAAAAATATACCTTCTCTTAAAAAAAGGTACAAAATACAAAAATGTCTTTTCTTAAAAGTACCTTTCCTAAAAATTAAAATAAAGCATTTTCTTGTCTTTTCTTGAGACAAGTAACCTTTCTGAAAATAAGTATATTTTCTAAAATAATTAACCTTTTCCTAAAAAGAGTATCACTTTTTTAAAAAGTACCTAATCTTAAAAAATTGTTCTTAAAAGTATTTCCTTTTCTAAACAAAAGCATTAGCTTTTAATAAAAGAAGTACCGCTGTTTAAAAAATTACCTTTTCGGGAAAATATAATACATATTCTTACAAAAAGAACCTAAAAAAAACTTTTTATTTTAAAAAATACATTCTATTAAAAAAAAATTTCTTAAATTTTTTCTATCATTTTACAAAAAGTATCTTTTCTTAAAAATCCATTTAAAGTACCGTATTTTTCAACCGGCGGCTTAGTGATGCTTAGGGACACCTCATGTTATTTTTTTTACTGAATTTATCGGAGGATATTATTTTGATATTTAGTAGACGTAGTACTATTTGTAAATTTAGTTTCAGTAGAAAAATAGGGAGTCTAAATAAGTATTATTGGAATAATTAACGGATAAAAACGATTACAGATGGATCATACGCAGGACTGATCAACATTAACTAATAATGAAATGCAGTTAGTGAAGTTCCCTGCTTAACCCTAGTGAGATAACGTACGTCTTCAAGACGTATGAAAAATAAGCATTTATTTACTTCTTTGATTTTTAAGGGGAATACTGTTCGTTGGTTTTGCAGTTTAAAATTTGATGGTTTTTCTTTAGATAGCATTTTTTTATAGTTTTTCTTTAGATAGCATTTTTTTATAGAGCACGACTTAATTGGAGCGTAGCTCCTTATAATACGACTTGATATGTGAAATGTTCGTAACAGCATCACGGGTTGACCATATGTGCGATTAAAAAATTTTTTTTTGCAATAAATTCTTATTGAGACAAAGGTGGTTATAGAGCAAATAAATAAAATAAACCGTAGAAGCACTCCTTACCCTATAAAATTCATTATAACTTCACAAACTTCATCATCATGAAAATGTAATCATCATTATGAGTATAAAAACAAAAACCACAACAACAACTAAACCTGTCGATGCACAATGATTTATAAAGACTTCTTTTCCATTGGTAAAGAGTGGTAGGTGGGGGGTGGGGGGGGAGCAAGAGAAACCACTCATCCCTCTTGGGCACATTGTGCGCTGCACAAAGGTAAGATGATATTTTATGTGTATGCTTTGAGTAACAACATTTTCCCGTTGTTTCTCGAGTTCATACATGTTTGAGTATGAGATGCGTTGTATAGTTACGACGAGTGTGGTGTTTGATTTGAAATTTACGCTTCACACTCTATCTATTTTTTCAGTTTTATGTTTTGACTACTCGAAATGGGAATTTTGTCATTCTCTCTGTCGTATTGTTTTCGCTAAAATTTTTTTTGTTTTCCATTTCATAATATGTGTTTGATTTCAAAGTAAGCGTCTGTGCTGTGTTAAAAAAATTGGTAGATGAAAGTTGGAAAAGTTGGTTAACTCGTTAATTGGAATTGGAAACCGCGGTTTTACTGTAAGTGGGTTTTTAATAAAAGTTTTTTAAATTCTTTACATTAAGTTGTAGTGTCTGGCTGCATTCTGCATGTCTGTCTGCACAAAAACTTTGGTTCAATTTTTAACCCTTTCCCCGTGATCCAATCGAGCTGAAACTTAACAGCCAGACTCGTGGCGACGACAAAAATTTTAAAATAAAACACTTTTAAAATTGTATGTCGTATATAAAGAATGTATAGTCAAAAACATTGTTTTAAAATTGAAATATGTTATCTTGTTCGTAACAGTAAGACGATGCCTCAACAAAGGCGGCCAAGACTTGGAACGTGGGCTGCCACTAATATCAGACACCGGGCATATGTTGAACGTTTTACATCAGAAGAAATTTACACTGAAAGAATTAATGCTGCTGAAAGAATGAGAAGACTGAGAGCTCAAAATAATGACAATGATAACATGCATTTAACAGAATTTTATAATTCTTTAACTGGTTTTTCGTATAAAGAATGTATACAATGCAGTTCATCATTTTTAGAGAATACGTCATTTGGAAACTCATGTTCTGTTTGTAAGAAGAAGCCGCAGAAATATAGTGAAGGCAATAATATGCAACCCGGTATTCAGCCAGAAGAATTAGCGAACTTGACACAAGTTGAGCAAATGTTAATCAGCCGGGTACAACCTGTTCTTCGAGTACGGTAGATTCAAGGGTTATTTTTAGAACCGTTCTCTTTTGAAAGGCTGAAGAAAATTAATGACAAAAAAGGTTTGACAGAAAAGCGACTAGAATTGAAACGTCTCGAAGCTCTCATTTAATTATGTATATCATATCATTCACATATAACAATTGTTAATCTATTTTTTTACAAAATAAACATAATTTACTTTACAAAAATTTTAAACGTTAAATGTATGTTTTCATACTTCGCTCCAGTTTATGATGTAAGCATAGGTTTACCTGTGCGACTACATCGACCTATTAATATTTCGAAAAAATGTAATACCCAGAAAGCCCTCTGATCCCATGCCCTAGTCTTATTAATTTGAAACCAATTTTATTTTATAACATTTTGGAACCTTTACTAATTAGACCTCAAACTAGCAAACGTCTTTAAGACGTATGGTTATCTTTTATGTATGAAAAATAAGGTTATCTTTCTAGGGTTAACAACTGTCGATGAACGTCAAGGCTGTATTGCAATTGACGCATTTGCCTAGCCTTGCACCATATTAGATACAAATTTAAATCCCTCAAAAACTTATATTTGCCAAAACATACAACTTAGGGCTCGTTGTAGCTTACCTCAAATAGGACCCAAAATAACCAGTAGAGACCCATTGTTACATACATAATCCTCAATATTACATTTACTGAAAATTAGTTGCTTCTTCCACTATTTTCAGAGCGGTTAAGTGCCCATTCTTAACAAATTTTTGAATTTTTTTATGTATTAACTAAAGAAACAAATTCATTATTTCTTTATTAGTATCGTAGGAATTTATTTATTTGTATGCATTTATTAAAATTGTAAAGAAATTTCTATTGCACAACTTAACACAGACGTATGATTAATATAGGTATTATCACCACATGTAACAATCATACGCCTTCCGATATGCGTTGGTATGATTGCTACCGCCCAAACATCTTTAATACAAACACTTTAACAGCTCTTTCGACGACTGTCACTGAAGTATATTTACTAAACTCCCCATATACATATGTAGGTCCACATGTGGCCACATTCCTGTGAATACTTGTATATGTATATAATTTCTCATTGCAAAACTCGCACATACAAACAAAATCCATTGTATACACAAATCAAGTGAACTAAACATTTGTCATTACACAGTAATTGCCAAACATTTATCATATAGAACTTAAATAAATGGTGATGACCGACACATCAACAGCACTAAGAGCAATAACAGCAGTAGCATCGATATTAGTTTGTAGAAATATTCCCGGAACAGGGGTCACATTAGTAAAATACGGACAGGATTACAAATCCACAAACGCTAACATACTGATGTGAATGCAAGCTCACTCACCGTAAATAGGTGTAATTATGAAACACATATACACGTATTTGCTAGAATCGCCTCACTGGCATAAACAAAGACTCACGCATACCAACAAATATGACTGAGTGCAAAGCATAATTAATGGTGGCCAATTAAGTTTTAGTTGAAGGCCTCAATTTCACTCTCCGACACTACTACAACTTGGAGTTGGCAGAGAAGTGCTGTAAGGAAGGGAATATTGGTGGGAGAAACACATAGAAGGATGATGGAATTTCTTAAAGTTAGTAAGTAAATAGTGTAAATTTAGACTTTAACCGAAAATGAAACAAATTGTTTGCTTGTAGCTTCAATTTTAAATATTCAAAGACAAGGTACGTAATTTTTAAGTATTTAAATTATATTTGTATGCCAGGTTTCGTTATGTGAAGTATTAGTGTATGAGAAGTATGAGGAATTTAAGCCTTAAAAGGTGGGTACAATTTTTCCGAGTAAAAAATGCTTGCTTGTTTTGCAATAAATCACCAAGCAGGAAAGCACTCTTTCCGGTTCCGTTACTTTAGAGACGTTAATGTTATTGGAATCGTACACGCAAAGAAAAACGTCGTTCCTCGCAAACGGAATCTCAGATGACTGAAGTCCTTTTGGGGACTGTAGTTAGGAGAAACGAATTTCTGTTAATCCATACATGTCATTTCGTTTGGGAGAACCGAAAAATGCTAACGAGTTCTGAAAAATATAGGCAGAGAACAAGCTTGCAAGCGTTTCCGCCAACTGTTGTTTCGGTTACAACAACCGAGTTCTAGTTACTCCAAAATAAAAAAACGTTTGCGAGAACTGAAAAACGTTTGCAGTAAACGAGTTATGAGAAATGAGAGCCTTTACGGTAAACCAAAAACGGTTCCGCCAACTGTTCTTTCGGTTACAGCAACCGAGTTGTAGTTCCACCAAACGTTTGCGAGAACTAAAAAACGTTTGCAGTCAACGAGTTATGAAAAACTAGAGCTGAAACAAATTAGAATTAGAAAAATGGCTAATTTCAGTTATCGCATACGTTTTTTTAAATTTGCCGCAAATATAACTTTTGTAAGCATTTGATGCGAACGAGAACTCTCTTGCAACAACATGATACACATTTACGATATATGAGTGTATTTGGGAGAACTACCTGACGGTTGCGAGTAATAGATTAATACAAATCAATCAAAGTATTGTTGCGGCTACCGACCAATAACCGCATTTTTTCTTTGCGTGTAATGATAATGCCCTTATATACTTATATATTTATTTGCCTAATCTTGGATAACTGAAAGCAGTTTAATCGAGCAATATACATTATCTAGAACACTTAAGCTTGGACACTTTTTGTTTTCAAAAACTATCACTAATCACCATTATTATCGATTTAAACATTAAATATTCGCGTTTAACTTGCATACATATAAAAAGGGAACTTAAAATTCAATAGATAAAATAAGCAAAAAATTAGTATAACAAAGAAACGAATTACTGTATTTTATTGAAACAGTCCAGGCAAAGAGCTGTATTATCCGCACAGCCATTTCAATACGTTGTATTCTTTTTGGGTTTTATTACTTCAACTCTCCGGCCTTCTGTTTCTTTTACTTTACTAAACACCTGCTACACCTTTATCTGAGAATCCTATTTCTGTTATCTTTGACATCGTAAATTTATGAAGAATGAGTTTTAGAGATGAGGAAAATTGCAGGAACTCGAAAGCTATCTTCACGTACCAGCGATTTGTTTTACAGGAGCGAAATAACTAGCCAATTGGTCTGATTAATCGATTCTTAAGTAAAACCATGTCTGCTACTTAGCACGATTACTTATCCCTTCTATCTCCATTTCGCTACTATAATCCCTGAACACTCACGGCCGATAGTATAACCTTTCTTTAGTTTTACTCCAGTACCAAGTCTGTTGTTTGTTAGGGTTCGAAATAAATGCGTTTCGAGACCGCAGTAAAACTCCACTTTATTATTTCTAGTATTAAGCTAACTTTACACATGCGGTTATTTTCCCCGGATTCATCAGCAAAATGAATGAGTTTTAGCAATGGCTGAAATCTGTTCCTTGACATAATTTAGGACAAAGAAATATTTATGAAAATTGTCCTTACTCCAATACATGTGGATTGAATGAAGCTTCACAATTCCCATATTCACTATAAGTCAAAAAACTGCTTTAATTCGGAAACATTCGTGGCTTCCCATTTATTCCTGTAAGAATTGCGACTTACACGAGAAGCTTCAATTTTTTGCTGGCATTCAAGTTGGTTTGCTCCACTATTAGCTCGCAAAATTCTTCCGTAACCACATCTTTAAAAATATCTGCAGGCTTTATTGATTTGGAGTTCATACAGGATATGCCTGGTAAAGCAGCGTAGCCAGTAAATGGAAATATTTTTAGCGAGCTTCCAGAAATCGATCTCTAGATATTTCTGGGGGCAAAACCATTTTAAATCCCTTAACGTGTGAATGAATCTTGCGCAATATATGGACTGGCAGTTCACATGGCGCCTGAATAATATTATTTTATCGTCACACTATATAAAGGTACAAATAAAAAAAAATGGTGACCCATAAGATCCCATGAAGGGATTGAGGAGAGCTGGTCACAATCAGTGATATGTGCGTTTTCTAGTTTTACACTCACTGATTGGGACCTACAGTTTTACACCGGTTCCGAACGGTATTTTTGAGAAGCTTTTTCATGGCTAAGTACTCGATAGTGTCGCCATCACTATGCGAGGTGACCGTCGTCGAAAGGAATGTAAGGTGGTCTGAGCAGCAATCGAACCTAAGTTCTCATCTACAAGAGCCGCGCACACTAACCATTGCACCACCGATGGTACAAACAGCACACATAAAATAAACCCTTTTACACATTACTTTTTGACCACTAAAAATTAATAACACCAGTGTTTTATTTATTGGCACTTTACTAATATATTTGAAACATATATGAGGCACTCCACGTGTTAATTATATACAATATTATGTACTAATTAGTCCCGCCCGTTAAAAAATACAATGATATTAATGGAATCTTTAAGCAAAGATAATTGTTGGTAAATAATAATCTTTTTTAAGGCTTTTTTTGGTAGAATTTATATTACTTTTAAAGAGAAGTATATTTTTAGGTCCTTTTTGTAAGAATATGTATGTATTACATTTTCCCGTAAAGGTGATTTTTTAAAGCGAGGTACTTCTTTTATATTTATTGTAAGAAAACGTACTATTTTTAAGAAGAAGAACTTTTGGTAAAAAAAAGCCATAATAGCATGATTTTTTTTTAAAAAATTCCTTTTTTTAAGAACAGGTAATTTTTAAAGAAGTGGTACTCGTTTTAGGAACAGGTTATTTTTTAAGAAAATGTACTTATTTTCAGAAAGGCTACTTATCTCAAGAAAAGAAAATGTATTATTTTATTTTCAATACAAGTTACTTTAAAGAAAAAGAATTTTTGTAAGAAAGCTTTTTTTAAGAGAAGGTTTTTTTTTTTAGAAAAGGATTTTTGTTTTAATAAATGGGATTTTTTTTTAGAATACGTCCATTTTTCAAGAATAGGTAAATTTTTAAGTGTAGGTTTTTATGTTAGGAAAAGTTATTTTGCTTCACAAAAAGGTGCTCTTTAAAGAAAGGCAGTTTTTTACGAAACGGCAATTTGTTGTAAGAAAGTGTACTTTTTTAAGAAAAGGTACTTATTTCTTTAAGAATGTGAATAGGTATGTTTTTGAGAAAATTAATTTTTTTTTAAAAAAAATCACTTATTTAAGCACATTTTTTTTTAAACTTCATTCACTTCCGTTTTGCCAAATTTACTTTTTATTACTTGTTAATAATAATGGGATGTATTTAATATTTACTAATATTCCTATTAAAATGTACTTTTTCGTAGAAAAAGTACTTTTAGATAGATATTGATTTTTAACCGAACAATTTGAATAAGCCTCTCTCGGCTTATTATAAATGATCGGTAATATGAGCTCGTGGAATGGCTTAGAGTGGAGTGTATATGGATGGTTTAGCTAAGAGTTTGGGGTTTATACAATTTCTCAAAGGGAGAGAATTTGTATAAGCTGCTTGCTCATAAACCAATTCAAAATGGTGACTTATTCTAAAGTGTTATAATAATCTACAATGGTTAAGCTTACACTAAGTTACAATTCATTTCAAACTATTCTACTTATAAAAAATCAATGAGTGTAGTAAAAATGAGTGAGTGTAGTAAATGTTACATTGGAAAATAAAAAATAATAGTTTTTATGTATACACCGGGCAATGCTGAACATCAAATGACTCGCTTTGTTTGGCCACAGCAACAACAACGAAACAACCAAACACACAACATCACACCTACTTTGTCCGAAGTGGCTGACATATACGTGTGTCACATAACCACATGTTTGTCATATCAACAGCAACGAAACAGCCAAACACACAACATCACACATACTTTGTACGAAGTAGCTGACGTATTAGTGTGTCACCATAACGTCGACTGCGCAAGTCCATGGGGTTTCAAATGAAATTTTGTGTGGCTATGCTTTATATCTCCGTTCAACAACAGCAACAGACACATGTAAATACATACATTATTATGTTAATACATACGCTATAGACACAATTTCGTTTGCCTTAGTCCTGCCACACCACTCTTTCATTGCTCTCTTGCTCGCTCATTTTTGTTTAACACGTCATTATTCTCTTTCGCAGTCGCAGAAAATCTGGTTTTAGGAGCAGCATAAAATCTGGTTTTAGCAGATTTTGACTTTGATAGATTTAGTCTCTATACGCCGCTA
The DNA here is from genome assembly GCA_963931995.1 of Phaonia tiefii. Lineage (NCBI taxonomy): Eukaryota > Metazoa > Arthropoda > Insecta > Diptera > Muscidae > Phaonia > Phaonia tiefii. Next base: position 200,851,686 of record OZ008368.1, read on the forward strand.
TAGATGTTAACACATCAATAACAAATTACTAGATCCAAACGATTGGCGTTTAGACATGGCGCCGGATCGATGTGGACGCACACAGCACTGTGGCTGGAGAGTTTATAGCTTCAGATATAATCCACTGATTATGGCTTCCTTTTGTTTAGTTTGTGGTCCGGTGATGCCCGCTGACTCTGAGGGCTTGGTGACTTAGAGATCCTCTTAAAAAATGTCCAGGCGTTCGAGCGGTAATGTCTGTTGGATCTTCTGATAATGCAGAGAATGGCCGCGAATTTAAACCCCTTCTATTCTGGCCAACAAACGTACACTTATGGGCCCCTGCGACTAGTTGAAGTGACACTTGAAGCTTTTTACGGCAGCTTCCCAAAGTCCGCCCATGTGAGGAGCGTGTGGTGGGATGAATTGCCATTCAAAGCCATGATCCGAGTACTTACGAAACATGTCATTAGCGGTGGTTTTTAAGAACTTCGAGAATTGTTTCCTCAAATTTTTGCTTGCTCCCACAAAATTGCGACCATTGTCGGAGGAAATTTTCTGTAGGAGCCCTCGCCTCCCAACGAAACGAGAAAACGAGTCCTCAAACGAGGGTGATGTGAGTTCGGAGCATGCTTCGACGTGAACCGCCTTTGTTGAGAAACACTCAAATACTCAAACGTAGCATTTTTCGTAAGGTGCGTTGCGTAGGTGTGAAGTTTTTACTTCAAAGGGTGCATCTAGACCAGGGTTTAATGGTCTTAAAACGCTTTTCGTGCTAATAGGTTGGGACTCAGAAAGAGCTTTGTATTCTTCGAAAAAGTATTGCTTTTGCGTCAGCACAATTTGACGAAGTTTTGCCACGATTAACGAGTCTTTTGAAAGAGTTTTGGTATTAAAATTCTTCCTATTGTTTTTGGCACGCAAACTATTGTTGAGAAATCGTGAGTGGGAACATGACGCCATTTTTCAGTTGGGATAAGAGAGTGAATTTTAGAAGTGCGATTTGCAACGTAAGTTTCCCAGGATGACGGTGGTTTTGCCAACCATCCTAGCACGATAGAGGAGTCCGCCCACAATACTGTGTCCGAGATGAGAAATTTGAATGTTTTGCTCACATATTCAACCAGTTTGGCCAGCAGTACACTTCCACACAATTATAATCGTGGGAGGCAAATTGTCTGAATTGGGGCATTTTTTGTCTTGGCGACAAACAAATAGATCATTCAAAAACTGAGTCCATTCTGAGAGCAATTCTTGGGATAGATTGGCATCCCAATTAAGACCCTATAACTACAAGCTCTGCATAAAGATTTTTGCTTTGACAATTATTGGGGCTATCCATCCAGCTGGATCGAACAGTTGCGCTACTGTTGAGAGTACAGCTCTTTTAGTCAATACGTCGCCATTTTGAACAGAATGAAAAGAGTAAATGACCGTGTCTGCTAAAGCGTTCCATTTTATGCCTAAAGTTGTTGTGGTGCTAGTCTCGTAAAATCGTAGAAAGTCTGACTCATAAATGTCTTCAGTTGGGAATTTTGTCAGGAGTTGAGCATTGTTAGTAGTTATTTTCTTTAGTGGAAATCCTGCATCGTTGAGGAAAGATATCAATTGTGATTGTTTGGACTTGGTTTCCTCAATGGTAAACCCGCCGGAGAGTATGTCATCGACGTATGTCTCTTTTCGCAAAATCTCTGAAACCATAGGATATTCTTTTTCCACATCTTTAGCAAGTTGCAAAAGAGTTCGAATGGCGAGAAATGGGCCACAGTTAACCCCAAAAGTTACAGTTTTTAATTCGTAATCTCTTACGGGACCATGAGCGACATTTTGAAACAATATTCTTTGGTATACCCTATCCTCGGGATGAATTAGGATTTGCCAGTACATTTTTGAATGTCTCCACTGAACACATATCTATACTGCCTCCAATTGAGGAGCGTGTATATCAGATCCGTTTGCAATGTGGGTCCAGTGTACAGAACATCGTTCAAAGACAAACTGGATTTTGTTTTTCGGGATGCATTAAAAACCACTCGAACCTTGGTGGTCTTATATTCCGGGCGAACAACCGCATGATGTGGAAGGTAAAATGAAAAAACTTCCCATCGAGATTAATCTCTTGTGATGAGGATCTTCCATGTGGTTTAGATCTAAGTATTCTTTGAGAAGAGTGTGATAACTTTCCTGAAGTTCGGGAGTTTTGGATAACGCCTGTTCCATTCGGGTATATTGGCCCAAGACGTTAAAGCGAGATGACGCGAGGAACATGGAATTGGGAAATTCAGATCTAAAGGGTAACCGTACGATATAGCGACCATCTTGATTCCTTGTGGTGGTTCGGTTATAAAACTCTTCGCAAAACTGATGTTCTACCGGAATTGGTTTGTCGTATGGTATGTCTTCTTGTTCCCAAAACTTTTGAAGCAGAACATTTAACGCTATCTCTTTAGAGGTTTCAATATTTGTGGTAAAGGATTGAACAACTTCTGCCCTCATAGGTTCACTGAGTACCCATCCGAATATGGTATTATACGAAGACGTTGTGCCACAAATATTATTTTTTATACCGTCTAAATTTATGTGTCTTTCAGAGCCATTTCCCAGAATAATGTCAATTTGGGCTGATTTGTTGAAACTAGGATCTGCCGGATCGAGCTTGGACAGTTCCGGGCAATTGGGGTGTTGGAATGACATTGAGGTTAAACATTTAGTCAATTTGGGAAGTACTATCGCACTGATAGAAAATTTCACCTTATGTTTATTAGAGACTACAACTAGTTCACATTCTTTATTCGCCCACCAATACCAATGACATCGAAATAAAAATTTTTGGATGCGATTTGTGGTCGGCTACGTATTTTCTCCGACAAGAATGTTCGCTGAGAACCAGGGTCGATTAACGCTCTTATGGTAAATGATTCTCCTCTTATCTCGATCGGAACTCGTGCCGTTCGAAGGAGAATGGGATCATTATTTGAGCAGAAATGTGATTGCGTTTCAGAAGGATGACTTTTGGAAGAAGTAGACGGATTGTGAGAATTAGGGTATGTAGAGTTCGGAATTGTTGAACTCTGAGAAGGTTTTGCCTGAATATGTAGTAGCGTGTGATGCATTTTTCTACAAACTATACAGGTATTCTTGCTTTTGCATTTACTTTTTGTGTGGAATTGCGAGAGACAGTTATTACAAAATTTATGTTTGAATACGAAATCTACTCGTTGCTGCGGAGAAAATTCATTGAATTTTGGGCATACTCGAATATTATGTTCTGTTTCACAGAGTAAGCAAGTAGTGACAAGACTTTCTTGTGAAATGTAAGTCTGAACTTTAGATTATTGGAATGGTTGAGGCATGTATTTGTTTCTTGATGTCCGATTGTTTGTTATACGCTCAACCACTTCGCTCCTATTCATAAGAAACTCATCTAGCTGAGCCCATTTGGCAGTTCGCGGTGAGTTTTCAAAGATTGTTCCCAAAGGGAGAAAGTTTCTTCGGATAATTTTCGAGACACGAGATGAACGAGCATTGCATCCCATGAATCGACGGGAACTCCGAGAAGCTTTAGTTTTGAAATGCAGTCCGTGACGGCAGCATGCATTTCTAGGATTGCTGCACTATCTTCTACAACGATCGTTGGCAGGTCCAGTAGCATGTCTAATAGCTTCTCAACTAATACTCTCTTATTCTCAAAGCGGGTTTTCAATGCGTTCCAGGCGAGTTCAAAATTGTCGTCACATACTGGATATCATCTAACATAGACTCCAGCTTCACCTGCTGTTTTGTGTCTCAAGTGAAATAGTTTCTGAGCACGACTAAGTCTTGGGTGGTCTATATAAACTCCCGTGAACATATCACGGAAGGCCGGCCAATCTTCATACCCTCCAGAAAACACGTCTGAGTCGCACGCAGGGACCTTGAGATAAGAGTCATTTTGCGGTTATGGAGTTGAAGGAATTTGAAGAGGCGGGTTGTATCTAACCATCGATGGTGGACCATTGTACTCTTGTGAGCAGTTAAGCATGTCGAGCATACGCGACCTTGCTACGTAGTATGCTTCTGAGCAAACGTTGAGATTGACTTTGCCTTGCGCCCTATAGTCTCGTGAGTTAGCTGAAGGATCGGAGAAGAACAAGGTCTCATAACTCCTTTGGATTTTCTCATAGAATTTATCCAGATCTTGCAGTCTAACTTCCAATATTGTATCCAATTGGTCTATTAATTCGAGCCGTTGAATGCTCGAACAGATGTCTATGAGTTGATGGCAATCGAAAAGAAATTTTAGTTGCTCTCTTGACATCTCTGTATTCCCAGATGCAGGCTGGGTTGCAACAGATGCATTGTCTTGATATTCAGTGGGCTCTGCAGGCCGAGAACTGGTTTGATTAGCTGATTTTGTCTCAGACATTCTTATGAGGTGGAGTGGTACTGGAAGATATTAAATATATTTCGTTCGAGACCAAGGATTGTCTACATTTTGTAGTTTATCTTAGGACGTGTGCGAAATGAGATTCGCAAAAGGACTGTGGATGACCAGCGGACGGATCGCACGTGAAAACCAGGGATGTGAAAAATTGGGATACAATTGACTTTGAAGGAAAGAGTTTCGCAAAAGGTGTTTTTTGGAAGTGGACTTTACGAGAATAGTCCCAAACATTGAATGTTATGATCTTATTCATACACCATAGCCAACTATATTCGTCGTTGATTTGTGGCCGTGTAATATTTATACACCGTTATCTACAGCTCGCATATAACTTGTCCCTTAACTTTTACAAATGCCATATACAATTCGTCGATGACATTTGTGCCTTAAATGATGTACGGAGAGAAAATTATGGGTTATGTATGTGAGAGGTTTGTGAAAGGCATGTGCATAATATATGTAGCTGTAGAATGACATTTCGCAATTATCTCAGAAATTTTATTTGTGTCAAATAAATTTCACACTACTTTAACAGTATCGTGGGTGCCAGTTCAATCTTGTAATGCTCAACTATACGCACCTTCCAACTGGGTTCAATAAAACGCAGCCGATGTCGTTACTGTGAGGTAGCGATGGTTGCCCTATCGTTCGCTCTTAAATCTTCTCCAGAGATTTCAATAACATTTGTTGCATTAACGTTCGCAGATGATTTCTTTATTTAATGTCTGAGAATTATTTATCCAAATTTTCAATAAATGCATCTATAACTTTATCATCCGATTGAATGAGTGTAATTTTAATCTTTTGCCCTAATAACTTTTTCTGTATTAATGTTGTATAGGAATGAATATATAGAACTTGATTATATATAACCGTTTTATTTTACCAATTTTAATGTTAGTACTTTCAATAATATTATTACTGAACCAAGATTAATTAGATTTCCAGGATGGAAAACCAAAAATTTTGTCTTATATTTTCCGGTCTGTTCATTTCAATCGGATGGTGTGCCTAACATTTTCATACCTTCCAGGTTCTGTTGTTGATGAAATGCTTTTGTTATGATGGTGAATGACATGTTTTTTGTTGTGACGCTGTTGTTAATCTATCTGTTTTTGATGTTGTTGTCGAATTAGTTGTTGTGATGTTGTTTGTTATGATTGAAATTTTGACATGGATTCAAGTTCGAATTTTGATCTGGATTATGGTTTCGAGTGTGATTTTTAAATGAGACAAAGCGATAAGTATTTTTGATGTGTTAACATCTATAGCGGCGTATAGGGACAAAGTCAGTGATGGCCAAAAATTGAAAAACATACCACATGTGGTAGGAAACGAAAAATGCTGCTGACGCTCTGCTCCCACACGTTCATGCTCATTTGATTGTAGCAACAACAAAACAACGTATTTACTCAAATGAACTCAGTTGCTGTTTGGCATTCATGTGCAGCGCAGTTGCCTCCCAGCTAGCATTTGAATGTTTGTTTCACGATCACGATTGTTTCGCGACTGGATTTCCAATCGTCACCACGATTGTCGGAGGAGAATTGTATTATTCTCTGCTTTTAAGACTTTGTGCTAACGATTTGTTTTTGTGTTTACTTTGTGTCACAGTCTTACATGTAGTTTCCTTATTGTTGTCTTACTTCTTCCCGCATACTCCACCGAACTCGTGTTTTGCAAGGAGAATTTAATTATGTCTCTCTGAAATTCTAACGGGTTTTCCAATATCTGCTCAGCAGAAAAAGAAAAAGAATTTGCTCATCGTCGACGATTGGATTTCGCTCATCGTCGACGATTGGAAAGTAAGAGTCGCCGTCTTGACACAGTTACTTCAGTTGCTCTGAACGTGCGCGATTGGAATACGACATCGCGCACGATTATTTTAATTTGCTAGCTGGGTTTAGTCCAGTGATGGCCACACTAACACTAGGAAATAACATTTACGAATGTGTTCAAAGAAATCGAACAGGTACCGTGTAGCAAAAAGGTGTTAACACATCGCCCGTGAGTTCGAACACTCATTGGATTTTTTTTTTAAGTGTTCAGTGGAATTCGCTTATCGAACAATGTAATTGCAAACACATCAAGTGATGGGATTGTTATAGAATTTATTGCAATTTAAATCGATAAAAATACGGAAAATTTAATTTAATTTCGATATTGAATGTGAACTATTGCAAGATTTTATTCTTGTTTCCTTTTTCAGTTACGTTGTGACAAAAGTTTCCCTTCATAAATGTAAAAAAGAAGGTGTGCGCCCAATGTAAACAAACTGCATAAAGACAATTTACGGTTTTTTATTCGTTCATCTCAGTTGGCCGGTTTGCCCAACATTTTCATACCCTCCAGGTTCTGCGGTAGACGAGCAAATGCCGTTGTCATTGATTGGATGCCGCAGTAGCCGTCAAATAAGAAAACTGATAAAAAGCAATAGCGTAGGAGATTGTAGACTAATTTCTTGCTGTTAAAATAAAATAAAAGGGGAAAAAAGAAAGAATTAGCGAAGTTTTCCAAGGTGTCCAATGCTTTACGTTGTCGTTGCAGTGGTTGCAGTTTAAGTCGCTTCCAATATATTTATGTACATATAAAGTGTTGTCTACACATGACACACTCCAAATCAGTGGTGACACTTCTGGGATAATTATCCAGATAGGACAATATCAACCCTTTCGGATAACTTTTGTCCAATGATTTACCAGTGAAAATTTTCCTTGGATTTAACCAATTTCTCTTTGGACTTTCAGTATCATATTGCGAGCAAAAATTCGAAATTTTTTAAAATTTGTTTATATTTCGAGAAGTGTGTTTCAATAATTTCAAAATATGAAAAACATAATTTGTTGTTCTTATTTTGTGTCGTCTTCCTTTCATTTCCTTTCAAAAGCAACGCGTGTGGTTTAGCAAGGGCAGCAACAAACAATATGCACTGGCTGTAGTGAACAGAACGAGGTAATACTACTCGAATTGATTTAGCTTTGTTTTCTCAGTTGTACCTTGCAGCCAATGACTACTATGAAGATAGGCAGGCAGATGATCTATGTACAAGAAAAATAAAATTTTCCTCTGCGTTCAACTTCGTTTATCAAATAAAAGTTGCAATCAGCAATTAATTATGTTAAATGACCCTTCTAATCTCGTGTGAGCTCTCGTTAGTCGGAAGCCATGAGCCGAGTGATTGGTATGTCCGTTGTGGTTTGACCGTAGTACACACAAACAACCGATTTGAAGATTTTTCAAACCAACATACTTTTATGCAAGGTCAACAATTAAGTTGAAATCTGATCAAACAGATCTGCTCAAACTGCTTAAAGAAGCAATGAGAATTTATTCTCAGTGGATGGCAATATACTCGGCACTATGTTCGTAGTGCTTAAATTGATTCCAACCAAAATCAAGTCAAGGTTTGAGTTGCAGCCTATTGAGCGTATGTGTGCACATGTGTATCACAGATGTAATCTAAGAGAAGCAATATTGTGAGCGGTATGGAGCGACAGTGGAGTTACGTTGCAGATAAAAGAGAATGAGAAAGTTCAAACCAATCTCCCTAAACTGTGGGATAAATTCAAATGACTTTCACGAAGGTTCGCACACATTTGTACCTTTAAGTAGCAGTGCTGTGACAGATATGTGTATACGCACATATATGTATATTAGGGCGGGTCGATTTATTTTTCGACAATTTCCCTATGATTTCCGTATTCTGTGGGTTATTCCATGAAAATTTGCCAAAGGAACCATACCTCTATCGTTAAAATCGAGTCCCCTACTTTTTGTTGGTAGATTTTTTCCCAAATTGACGTTCGTATGAAATATTATTCACATCCATAACTCAAAAACTATCGATCGGGTTTAATCGCCAGTAGGCGCGTTGGAAAGGTGAGCTCATTTTGATCAATTTACAAATCTCCAACATTGGTCCAACGGTTCAAAAGTTACGGGCATTTTTGTCCAAATTTTGGTGCATTTTTCCATTTTTTTCATGATTTTTTTTTTGGCTCAATTTTTTTGACTTACGAAGCTTACGAACCTTACGTTACGACTGAACTGATTTGCGCTTTACATTATTGGCATATTTTTTCACAGGGTGCACACCCTGTGTTATGTTTGTTTATTTCTTTTTGTTTTTAGTTTCTTTATAGACGTCTTTATTTTTGTTTGTTTATAATATTCCAGTGTATGCTAGTTTTGTTTGAGCGTCGTTTCAGTGAAGTGTTACTTGAAATAACTAACAAATAATCAAACTATTTTGAAACTTAGAAAAGGTTTAAAGGTAAGTGTAAAAACATTGCTAACTATTATAGTTAATAGTTATATTATTATTCTATGAAAAACATATTTAATTCTTTTAGTGACGGTTTAAAAAATGGATTCAGAGCCTGGTTCATCGCAAAATCCAACAGATTATATTTTTTAGCTTTTATGTTTTCTTTTCAGGCGGTAACCGATTTTGAGGAAATCGCTTTGGAAAATATGCCTCCTGGTGATTTAAATCCAGAAGAATTATCTACGGATTCGAGGTACTTGATGTTAATGGCCAATGCAATTTCTAATGGTGTGGTTCCTGCGGATTTGTCTCACATAAAACCGGGGCCAATTGCACATTCTCGTTGGCTGACCAAAGCCAATAGATTATTACGGTTGTATGTGACAACTAATAATCCAACTGAAAATTTAAAAATTCTGGCTAACTATATAATAAAAGTATACACGCCAATGTATTTCAATGTTAAGTATTATAGCTCTGCCGCATACGGTAGTACATTACTTTTTAAATTTATTACTTGTACACGATTTTTACCACCGAATTTACTTGGAGCTGAAAATACAGTAATTCAAGATAATCCATATTTTGCACACTCAGAAAATATCTTGCTATCTATGTTGTTTGATGATAGAATGGACAAACGAAACATTGCTATAAAGAAGATTTTACATTACCGAAGAGATATTGTCGACCCAACGGAACTTAGAGTTTATAAAAAATCTCTTATAAACTTTAATTGTACGGAATATACAAATATGATTGATTTAAATGACGATACCATTTTATTCGAACCACCGTTTACGCAAAGTTATTCGTATGAACATTTGGAGGGATATTTAAATTACGAAGTGCCACCGTTCGATGATCCACAAATTCCTTTACACATTCAAGGAACGGAAAAACATGTCCAATTGCTGGCTGCCACTGCTAAACGAGTTGCAGGAAAGAATGTAGAAGGCGCTATGGCGACGACATTAGAGAGCCGGACAAAAACACCCAGACTTGAAAGCAAACAAGACTTTCAGAAAAAATAATGTTTTTTTTCACATTTTGTCTTTTACTACACTCAAATTGAATATTTTTTTTTGATAATAGGTTGATAGATACTTTATTATCGCTTAGTTTGAATTTTTGTAGAAAAAAAAATAAAAAGGGAAAAAAATCAAAAAGTTGGTTTTATGTGTTATTTTGTTTTAGCAATATCGCATGAATTAATCAGCCGAATTCGATAAATTTGGGCGTAAACTCTTCGTTTTGAATTGCAAATTGAATTAAATAATGGATTGAGCCAAAAAAATGTCCATGAAAGTAATATTCTTGGACAAAATCATGAAAAAAATGGAAAAATGGTCCAAAATTTGGACAAAAATGCCCGTAACTTTTGAACTTTTTACCAACAAAAAGTAGGGGACTCGATTTTAACGATAGAGGTATGGTTCCTTCGGCAAATTTTCATGGAATAACCCATAGAATACGGAAATTATAGGGAAATTGGTGAATTTTTTCACTCCCTACAAACCGACCCACCCTAATATAAATATATATATTCTTATATATAGACATTAAAGTTGACTTGAGCCGTTATGACTCCATTTTCGTTCGCAACTTATTCCAAAATTTTCAACTTTACTTTTCGCTTTTAAACTTTATATCAGCAGCGCAGAATGTAGACTTTAGCATATCTACATAGTAACCGCTAACAATCATCGAACATCACTGAACTGAATTTGTGAGGTTATTAGGGTGCCACTTAATTTATCAATAACCCGGTTTAATATTTGCAACAAATTTGAGCATATTAATTACTTTTTTTTGAGGCCGTATTTCCACTGATTTTATGAACTTTATTTTTTCTTATTTCACTGATGAAGACGCCTTTTGCTTCACTTTTTTCGACCACAGTAATATGTAATATAATATTGATGTCATGCACTTACCGACCTCTCTTGCAACTTTTCTATTACCTCATTGCTGGAAGTGGTTAGAGCTGAGTTTGTTATTCTCTTTGGGTGTCTCTAAGAGGTTCGATAGGACCATCAATAAGCCTGTCTCGGCTTATTATAAATGATCGGTAATATGAGCTCGTGGAATGGCTTAGAGTGGACTGTATATGGATGGTTTAGCTAAGAGTTTGGGGTTTATACAATATCTCAAAGGGAGAGAAATTTCATAAGCCGCAGAAAGAGAAGAACAATACGAGAAGTATTAGCGAGTATACGAGTTAGAGTAAAGTTGTGGAGGGAGGATTCTCACCTTATAAGCGCCAAGTAAAACACACCAGCAGCTTCAATAAACGTTATAAAACGATTGGCGTCTAGACACAATTATTAAAAAAATAACAACTGAAAGATCGAATAATATAAACCCAAACGGATATAATTTGAAGACGGTATATTCTAACGTCTATTTTATGGCAAGCGTTGTTTCTTTTTTGAAACAACAGCATCAATGCATGCTTTCATCGAAAGCCTGGCTGAGTAATGCCGTGCAGCGTCTTCAACGATGGACCGAACAGGGGCGGCTGGGAGAAGTGGCTGATCTGTTTCCCGTTGAATTCTCGTTCCAGTGTTGAAAGTACTCGTATAAACATAGCGTAATCTATACTTATTAAAATTACTTGTTTGTTTACGTTTATGTTCCTCTTTTAGCATCTATTTCATTAGGAATGATTTAATTCTTGGTTGGTAAAATTTTAGATTTGGGCATAGTTTTTGATCAAAAACTAGTAATGTGGATTATATTTATATATTCCCTAAAGCTTCCTTGTTTTTTGTGAAACGAAATAGGAAAGGTTTCGCGATCTTTGCACACAAAAGCTACTATATACTTCTTTTGTTAGATCTAAACTAGATTATGGTGCCATTATTTGGTATTCCTACTATAACGTTCGCATTAATCGTATTTCGTAAATTTTTTAAATTCTCATTGTTTGAGGTAAATTTCCACAGTCCAATTCCGTCTACCGCAGTGCTCTGTATTGTTTTTCTACCAACTTATTTGTGGATTAATAGATTTCCTCCGTGTATTAGCCGCATAAATATTAATACTCCCTTACAGTAATTTAGAAATAATGAATTTTTTAAGATATCTCTTCATAGAAATAATTACTCTTCTCTGTTTCCTATATTATAGTATATATAGTAGGAACCACCCCCCAAATTTGTTAAGTATATTGTTTTCCAATTGTTACAATAACATTTTAGTTTTGCACAATTTTCATTCGGGCGATTATTCATATAGCCGATATTCCCATATGAATCTTACTCTATTCAGAATGCATATCTTTTGGCGAAGTCTGTGTCTCGTGGAATGTTGACTTTCAAATATCCAGAAGTTCGAATTTCTCAAACGACAGCTACCTGATGTTTATCAGTCAGTTGAGCAGGATTTTGGACCATGGATTTTTGTTGTTTTTTTTATTTGAAAACGCACGAAAATGTTTTATAGAAGATAATTGTAAAAACTTATTTATTTTATATTTATAAACTAAATAATATTTATATACCCGTGTTTGTTCATAGTTGGCACCGCCAAACAAATAAAAAACACAAGGAAATAGGTTTTTTTATTGTGGATCTGAAGTCGAGGTAGGAGTCAAAATTGCAAATTTTAAATTGAGTATTGATCGAATTTTTCAGCAGTTTTGGAAAACTTCTCACTATTGATAGCAACCACACACGATAAAATATACCTGGTAATTGGTTATGTTTTTCATGCGTTTTATTTGACTTGCCGTCAAGTATGTTTGAAGAAATAACCCTAAACGTCAGAAAGATACTTTATTTATTTTTGCCCAAATAATTGTTTTTTGAACTCGATGAACACCGAAGTTTAATTAATTACCAACACTTGCACGTAGAGCACGACGAAGCTTCCTAATAGACACAAAAAGGGATAGTCCGGTCCAACCTCGTTACTGGCCCATAAAATATAAAAAAGCGAAATGTTAGTTGTAGAACCTGATAATAGTCCGTAAAAACATAGAAAAGGAATCACGGAAATTGAGATTTGGTAGATCCGTTACAGATCCGTATAATCTTGAAAAGCGAATTAATGTAGTTGCTATTTGGCGGCTCTGTTTTGAGCCCGTTATGAGTCCATAAAAACATAAAAAAGTGAAGCTGCGAAATTGTGATTTGCCCCAACCAGAATCAGTGAATTTTGGATTTAGCGGATCCGTTTCGAACCCATTACGAGCCCATAAAAATATGAAAATGCGAAATGTGAGTCTGGGGAAGCAAATTTCAAATTGTAAACATCATAACCCCACCGCTCACCCTTTGGCGGCAGATATTTTTGTTTACAAAATTTAATGTCGGAGAAGCATATCTGAGTTGTTGAAACAAAAAAACTGAAACATAAATTGCATGCCAACAAAAATTAGAACAATATATGCATATAGTATAAAAAACTATACGTTTCTTCGACAGGAATTACATACACAAATGGAGTTGTTACGTTCTCGTAACTGATTTCCTTTTCGGAAAAAATTTACTAAGAAGCGAGTCCTTCCCGAATTCGAAACGGATTCAGATTAATCACTGGGTGCATAGCATTTCATCGCTTTTATATGAAAGGCAACAACAAAAAATTATGTCTATTGCGATCTTCTTGACACGTGAAGAAGTTTTGTAAATATTTTCGTGTGTGTTTGTGCTTCCGATTTTTTTAAACATTTGCATTATGCCGAATTTTTATAGCATTTGAGTCCTCGTTTACATTTAGTTGGATAAATATTTCAATATCATCATTCCAAACGATCGATAATGAAGATCTGTGGCTAGATCTGAAATATATATTCGGTTTTCCAGGAATCATGAGGTTGCATTTTGCAAAACCTGTTTTTGAAAACAATATCTCTATTATATTGTTAAAATTATTTATAATAAATAATACATATATATTGAAATCGAAGGATATTCGTTTCTAAATATTATTATACTTGTGAGGAAATTCGCATATGTTTCCACGTAAGTATATGTAGGTTTGGGGGAAACACGCGAATTCTTCAACGTAAGTATATGGATGTTGGGTATGAAGAACGCATATGATTCCACGTTAAAGTATACATGTTTGTCAGTAAACATGATACTGTTTGCATTTAAATACAAGTAAGTTTGGGACTTGCAAGCATATAAATGTTTGAAGTGTGTTCCAAATCTATACATGGTTACCGCCGAATATGTTTGGGAAAATATGTTAGATTGACCGTTATTTTTCAGCGTGTATATAACAGAACTTGATAGGCTCCTTTGAGATTATTTATAGATGACTGATTGTTTTTAAGTTACCGTTAGTTTGATCTAGAGATTTTACTTCCTCAAAAACTTTTAGTTAACTGCAGTTGAAGTATATAGAATTTCGACTCTGTGGTCAACACTTTGCCGCCACATTAGTGTATCATTCTAAAGTATATTATAGGTACACTATCGTTTTACAAATGAACCACTTTTTTAATGATTTTCTATCACACATTTTTATTTATTATTATATTTAAATTATTAGGTTAGATGCGTATAGCTAAATTACTTTTTAAAAGTTTCCTTTAATATTCCCACATATTCTTTAAATAGTTCAACATAAAACCCTTAAAATGTCAACCCCTTCCGTCTACGGTCAAAAAAAAATCACGGACATTTCCAATTTGTTAATTATCCGCACCCCTTGTTGAGGTTTAACAAACCACTCACATATATACAAAAACATACTTACATGATTACTAACATGGAACCTTCTTTTTGGATCCCATTAATCCTTCCATTCGTGACTCTTTGTTAATTATATGCCAAATTATGCAAGGCTTATCTGAAGGGATGAACATTGCCTAAATCATTTTTTTTTAAGTTGCGGCTTAGCATGTCCGTTCTTTCTAACATCCAATACTATACATAAATACCATAACGATTAAAATGTTTCCATACTAATTTGGATTATCATATTAGTGATTCAATGTGGGAGGTTGAAAAGAAAAAAATCTAGCAAATTAAAAGTATTTCACAAAATATCAAACAGCGTCGACAAATTTTCGACCAATCGTCAAGAGACTGTAACCAAGAGGAAATGATGGTAGATTCAAAGAAAATCCAAAACCAACTGAAATTCACTAAAAATCGAACACAAAAGTCCGGAAAATGCTCTAACCCAAATAAACCCTGATTACCATTTGTATACGAAGAGTAATGGATTGGCATGTCCCCGTCTGTCTTCTTGGTAGTGGCAGTATGTCTTTTAAGAGAGGATCTGAGTATGAGCCAGTATGTGTATGTGAGTTTGGTAACAAATTTGACAGAAATCTATCTCAGACTCGCTTGTAGATGAAAATGCTATTTCAAGGATAAGAGGTAGAATGTTGTCCTGACAAGGTCGAACATATGTAAAACATATGTTAACCTATAATGAATGAGTATTTTTTTCAGCTTATCTTTCAGTGTTTGTGTTTGCAGAAACGGCGGAAGGGACTTAATGAAAGATTAATGATAAACTGCAGAGACGATGTTGAACATAAAAGAGTGGTCAACGTTGAATGCATATACATTGGTAAGGCAAATGGAAATTATATTTCTTTAGTGAGAATATAAGAAAAGTTTAGCAGAAACAGTTATGCGGTAGCAGTGTTCATTATTGCTTAACATTTATTGCTAAACCGAATTTCTGAATGCTAAAAAAGCTATTATATAATTTAAAGTCTTAAGGTTTTTTTTTTTTTTACGAAGACCAACACTCTGGGGTTGTCCCCTATAAATGCAGTGCATTGCATTGGACTTAGGAATTTGAAGACCTTGGATATGCCCTTATATACATTTTTGAAACTACTTTACTTAACATACATTTTTTTACAAATAGTCTAAAGAACTCTAAACCATTTTTGCTTTCATAGAATATTAATATGGCTCTTAAACAATTATATTGTTCAACTTACTTATTTTTCTTAAAGCTTTTAAATTGTTATATTGAAAATTCGTATTGCCCTAGGCATTTATCTTTTATTATTATTATTTTATTAATGGATTCATAATATGTATTATAACTTAAAATCAGAATTTGTGAAAAATATAGTTATGAATTATAATTGTTGAAGCATTTATTGCTACAAGCCAGATAAGCAATTAAGTTTAAAAGTTTTTTGCACATAAATTTTTTTCTTTTTCGTACTGTTTTACGTATAATGCAAATGGAGTTGAAATATAGTAATTAACTAAACTTGAAATTTACTAAATCATAAAGTTTTCTGTGTTTTAAATATAATTTTACCAAAGCTTTCTTCTCCTTAATCAGCAACACACCTACTATTCCTTTCCAGTACAGATATACGGGACTGTAATTATCCGGAGAGGAGAAATTAACACACATTCATTCTTATTATCGTCTCTGTCAATATACGAGCTTATCTATCTGGGTTTAATGAAAGTAACCTGTTAAAGTAGAAAAAATTTAGTTTCAGTGAAGATAAATAAAGCGAGCTAAACCGGGTGCCCCAATATAACATATATTTCGGATCATCAGAAATATACAGTCTTGAATTTTCTTAATGAGAAAACGGAACAATTTGTCCACATCATCATATTTTTCATAACTTTGTAATTGACCTGCATGCAATATTATAAATTTTGATGCAGCGTCAAAGATTTTCAGTTTTTTTGCTTTAATTACCTTATCATGTTCATATATTGTGATAATGTCGAACAGATAGCAACTTTGAAAGCAGAAAGATTTTCTGCGAATGGCTTCTAAGAGACAAATTGTATGTTACATCAATATATTGATATTTTCAATATTCTCCTTTCCGAAATGTCACTTCAATATTCCAGTAAAATTTCGAAAAACAATTATCTTAGATTGTAAGAAATTAACCCACATATCAACCAGTATGACAACGTAGTCTGTGTACAAAAAGATCTTCACAGACCTATAGAAGACAGTTTATAGAACAGACTACTTCTGGAGATCGTAGCAAAGTCACAAGGGAAGTGAACAGAAATTGGATACGTATGCATTAATTCGTTCAAAATATGGCAACTGCATAACCATTCGGATATGCGATTAACCGAAGGTTACTATTTATACTGTGGAATTAAAACACACAGCCTAAAAAACAAAGGTGTTACTTGCAGATGCCTATAACATTCACGTTCAAGAATACTTATGAATTACTGACTGAAATAATAACGCACAAATACAGCTACAATCTTACAAATTAGACTGTGAATAATATATGGGTGTCCGTCTTTTAGTCTCTTGCTTTTGACAGAGCATAAACACCTCAAGAAACATAGCTGCATTTGTATCACAAACACAGCTATATTTGGATCAAAACACTCATATCCTAACATATTAATCATGGTGTCTATTCATATACTATTGAAAAACAAACATAACGAGTTTGGGCACAAGTGTACTATACTTGCGGCAAGCTCTAAACATGCTATATTTGCAGCCAATCAAAAAAAAAAAAGATATGAAGCATGTATGAAATCTCCCCATGAACAATATTCTGCTTTCAAGGCGATAATGGATGTTATTGCTAATGCCTAAAGGAAAGTTTTCAACTACTTATAGGGGCATCCTGCAACAGGCTCTTCATATCACCACAAAGTGGGCTTCGGATAAAAGTCTTGGTGTGAATCAACTTAGACGGGACTGAATCTTTTCAGCACGAGGTATTGAAATTCCTTTCTCTGAAAGTGCTATATACTTAGGTATTTGTCTCGACAGGAAGTTAATCTACGTATAAACCTAACATTCTTAAAAGATCCTATATGGCTAAAATATCTCTATACACCTGTAAAACGGCAATAGGAAAACCTTGGCCTTTGAGCCCGCGTATACTGTAGTTCATTGGTTGTGTACGGCAGTAGTTAGACCGATAATGCTGTACGGTGATATCGTCTGGTAGAAGGCTCTACGGCAATTTACTGACTGCGAGATACTGAATAAAGATCATAGAATGGCTGGCACTGCGTTTGGAATGAGCCCGACCAACACACTAAATATAGCACTACATTTAATACCACTACAAATTGTAGTTCGACAGCACGCCACAGCTATTGTTATTAGACTTATAGAGCTGTCAGTCTGGCCAGAAAAATAATTTAGATACAAGGTTAGTCTCAACACAATGCCTGATCTTCCGGAGAAGGTTGATTACACTTCGGCCGAACCAGTCTATTACAATAGGTACCACACTCTTATAACTGATAGAGCAGCGTGGTTGGTCGAATACCTCCACATAAGAGACTCATGAACTTCTGTAATGATGGCTTGACGATAAAGCATGCTTCAGCGTCTCTTCTGTAGACCTAGGCCTATCCATTGCAAAGAAGGTTTCCTCATCATTGTAGTGTGTGACGGGGAGAAATCTTAGCTATTAGAGGAGTAGCGAAATTGAAGGGAAGCAATGTTAGGACTAAGGTGGGAATCAATATATTCTCCAGCAGTCAAGTTGCCATTAAGTCCCCGGAAACTGTCCTCCTGAATTTACGAACTGCCCTCGAATGTCGGAGATCTTTTAATAAGATAACTCAACAGTTTAGTATTCACTTGATTTGGGTAATATGCCACAGGGCATACATGGGAACAGCAAAGCAGCCAAACTTGTTGAATACACTTTGACCTTTCAGTGTCTACCTTGCATGTTCCATGGGAAATAGAACATTGGAAATTGGGCCTTTAAGCACCTAACACTAGAAGGGAACTGTTTATATTCCAAGCAGCCTAAACTTGAAACGCACTAACATTTACCGTATCTGCCATAACGGGTCATTTGGACGGCACACAGAAAAACTGAAGGCAGCAGGATTCTTTGAGGAGCTAGCAAATCACAATTGTTCTTTGGGGAGTTAGGAAATTTGGCTGATGTTTAGCATCGGACAACTTTTGAACATTTTAAATCAAACGGAGCGACTATGGAAAATTTTTCAAGATGAACTAATAAGGGTACTAGCTGATTAAGAAAGAAGTCAAAATATGAGTGAGAAACTATTTAATAATTTAGCGCCCATATTAGGCCCTTATGGCGCATTTTGAACCAACCTCTCTCCATGAAATTGCTGAGAATGTCTGGAATATTATACCTTATTTGAAGCATACACACTTCAGCTAAAAGCATTCATCTTAACGGAGTTTTTGTAAAACTATCTGACAACCGTGGGATTTGGGGTTTTAAAAACTGTCTTTGTTCCAGCCTTCGATTTGGAATCCTTATAGTCAGTGGAATACTTTACTACCTTTTTATTAAGGTTATTTTAATGCGAAATTAGGAAATTAAATTATGTTTCGACAAACCATCGCTAATCACAGCCTACATAATACCACCACCGATAATGGAATAAGACTGACAGATTTTGCGGCTGCAAAGACAGTGGTGGTTGGTAGCACACGATTCTAACATAATGACATACATAAGACTACTTAGTTATCCCTTGATCAGAGATCGAAAACCCATATTGAGCACTTGGTAATAGACGGCATGTACTCTTCTAGTGAAATGGATGTAAGTATTATCCGAGGTTTTTGGTTAATGTATGAGAAATTCGTTGTCAATATCGACTCGGGTCATTATGTGATGGCTTGGAAAGCTCGCACAAGACGTACGAAGCCGCAGACGGAAAAAGCTAGATACCAACGAGCTACAAATAGCGAAGATGTCATTGGGATATCAACAAAAGCTCACTCTACGGCTAGGGTACAGTACGATGAAGAATGTACGCGTGCTGCGAATGAGCGGTACAGGAGGCTGAGTAGGGAGGAAAACGCACTAGATTAGCGGAAATTTTGTCGGAAGGAATGACAGTTGGACCAGTTAGAGAGTGAAAAGACCGAAATATGCAGGCCGAATAATGAATCCAGGAAATTTTTTCAGAGGGCAAGAACATCGAATTACGGGCCGAATAATGGGCTGCCCTCCTGTATGGACGAGAATGGGAATCTGGTTACAGATAAGCAGTGAGCGTAAAATGAGGAGAGACCAATATTCAGCAATACTATATCCTGTATTCAAAAAGGGTGATCCGTGTGTATTTTCCAACTATCGCGGTATCAGTCTTTTATCCATCGCGTATATGGGCTTGTCGAGCCTTGAAAGACTAAAGCCAATTGTTGAAAATGTGATTGGAACTTATGAGTGTGGTTTTAGCCCAGGAAAGACCACGACTGTCCAAATATTTACGCTACGCCAAATCCTGGAAAGACCCACGAAAAGCAAATCGACACCTACCATCTTTTTGCCGAGCACAAAGCTGTTTTTAGCCCAGGGAAAACTACGACTGACCAAATACTTACGTTACACCAAATCCTGGAAAGTCGAAAAGAAAATCGATACACTCCATCTTTTCGGCGATTTCAAAGCTTCTTTCGATAGCCCCATACAGAGAAAATTGTTCGAAGCTATGTCAGAACTTAGGATACCGGCAAAACTGATCCGCCTCTGTAGAATGACGCTGACCAACAGCAGACCTCATTGAACCATTTTATATAAATGACTGAGAAAAGCTGCCACAATTTCGTGCAATCTCCTCAAAATCTTAATGGAGATAATATTGAGAAAAGCTGCAGTAAATTTGAATAAGACCATCATCTCGGAATGCCATATCTTGGTGGCGTATGTTGACGACAGATATTAAATATATACATGATTTACCGTTACATTCCATGAATGGCTTAAGGAGAGCTTCTCACAACCAGTGGATTAGGGAGGGCTTCTTACAACCAGTGCACTGTGCGATGTGCGGACCTACAGTTTTACATCGATTCTAAACGGTATTTTGTAAAGCTTTTTAATGGCTAAATACTCGATGTTGTCGCCTTCACTAAGCGGGGTGACGGCCGTTGAAAGACATTTTAGACAGGAAGAGCAGGGCTCAAACCCACGTTCTCATGCACAAGAGCAGCGTACACTACCATTGTAGCACCGACGTCCACAACGACATAGATATAATTGGCCGAAATTTGGAAGAGTTTCTGCAGTATTTCCAAAAATCGGAAAAGAATCAGCCAAGGTTGTTATTGCTATCAATGAGGGCAAGAAAATATTTATTGTATCAACAGCTAGATAAACTTCTCGACCTGGTCCCTACGAGAACGTAGGCAACCGATTTAGTTATATAGTGGTAGATCAATTTATCCACCTAGGATACGCCGTAAACAGGGACAACAATATCGGCCTAGAAATGAATAGGAGAATTGTGCTTGCAAATAAATGCTATTTTGAGATGAGAATGCACTTTAAGAAAAACGCCCTGTCTCGACAGACAAAAGTCCAGCTATACCAGACTCTCATTTTACCCGTCCTGGCATATGGCCCTGAAACTTGGGCTATATCACTAGCGGATGAAAAACACCTGGGAGTACTCAAGAGAAAATATATGGTCCTGTTAAAGAAAAAGGCGGGTACCGACGTTGTAGGAATCAAGACCTATATAATGTGTATTCTGACGTGCACATACCATAGCAGCATTGGTCAGTATGTTATCAGAATGAATGAAGATGGGCCAGCTTGAAAAGGCCAGCAGGAATGGGCAAGGAAAAGAGAACGACCAAGACTCCACTGGAAAGACCAGGCCGAAGAATCCCTCCGCATAGTTGGCGTTTCCAGCTGGCGAGAAAAGGCGAACGATAGAACCAAGTGGGAGAAGTATGTTAAAATTTGTTTAAATTATTTATTTGTTTGTTTAATTTATATGTGCAAGGCATTTGAAGTCATGAGGATGTAAACTAGCCAATAGAACTGTAAGTAACTATAAAACTGGAATTTTAATTCTTTGAAAAATATTTAACAAATCACATCCGCAGTGCACAGCTTAAAACTCAAGTGCACTACAAGCTTTCCAAGAGTAGAGCAGAAGAGTATGATCAGCGTTAAGTGTTTATTTTAGCACCCCAACATACAATGGGTTTCTCCCGTTGGGTTTGTTTTTCTTTCTTGAAGTACAATCACTTTAATTACGTTTTATGTTTCTGTAATACAAAATTTCATTAATACATGACGTCTTTGACAATTTCTCGTTTCGTGGCTGCAACAGTTAATATTTTGTTCCTGCAAAAATTGTATTTCATTCAAGTTTTAGAGACAAATGTGCGAAAAAATCAAAATAAAAGTAAGTGTATGAGATTTACGGCCTTATTCATAAAAAGTTATAAGAGGTTTTAGAGATTATTTACTATGTAAAAAAGTCTCTCAAACCTCTCATAACTTTCTATTAATAAGGCCGAAAGACTATTATTATTTGGCTTAAATCTTTCTTTTCCAATAGTTTGTTATTATTTAATTGCTTTGATTGCTTGCCTACATTTAGATCTGCGGCAACAATTTCGTTGCTGCAAGGAATGAGTTATTAAACAAATTTTTATGGAGATCATGAGAGAAATGATATGGAGAGATAAAATGAGCGTATTTAAAACTAAACTCACCAGGCTCATGGTCGTCATGAGTGGTGGGTCACGAACACATTTGAAATCATTTCATTTCAACAACCGACAGTGATAGACGTGTTTCCCCGCGGAAATTATTTAATTACATTTATAATGTGTTAGCTAAGCAATTAGTTAACTTAATAATAAACTTCCGAAATAATTTGTTGCTATTTTAAAAAGCACCGTCATTGAGGAAAATAAATTGTGTGAATTACAGAGTGAACACCGGGTCAATGACGAAGACAATTAGCGCTGGAACTGAAGGAAATATAATGAAATATAATAAATATGGTCAAAGGAAGTTCTGAACCCAGATCTTATATTCTGTTACATTCAATGTGATGACAATCTTAACGATAGTGAAGCTTATTTTCTTGGTAAGTACATATATATCCGCATTCCTTCCACACATATTGTATGAACAGGGAGAATATTAAGAGTACCACCATATATTTGTTTTTATTTGTAGTACCAGAATACCACAATCTTCTTCCAAACGAGAGCTTATTATTAAATTTAATATGAAAAGTATATAATTCCATTTACCTCCAACGTAGTATTCAAATATCAATAAATAAATTATTTTAAACACACAACAAAGAATTCATTGCTACAAAGAAACAAAATCATTGCAACAATGATACAAAATCATTGCTGGAATGAAACAAGTTCATTGTAGCAATGAGACAAAGTTATTGGGGCAATGAACAAAATCATTGCATCAATGAAACAAATTGATTGCTGGAATCAAACAACTTCATTGTAGCAACGACACAAATTCATTGCAACCAGGAACGATACAAATTCATTGCAGCAATGAAGAAAAATCATTGCAGAAATTAAAAATATTCGTAGCAGTAATGAGACAAATTTGTTTCTGCAATGAAACATATTCATTTGCGCAGCAACCACAGCATTGATGAACCGAATTTCGTAGCGGGAACGAAACTGTACGTTACCTCACTTTCGATGACAAACGTTTTTTGAGGCGACGAATATTTCCATTTTTGTGACGAAGATTTTCCGTTCAGCGAAGGTAAAGCAGAATTCAAGCAAACAGTTCATCACATAAATCGATGTTTATTTATCATGAACAGACTTAAATCATAATCCGCTGTTTTCCTCTAATAGTTTGCTGATTCAAAATGTCTATTTACGGCTTGATAGATTAGTCAATAAGAAAAACTGCCATACTTTGTCGGAAGAGAACCGCAAAAAATATCGAAAGCTGCTGTTAAAACCAGACAAAGCAATGGCTTGGTGAGATTTATGGCCTGGTAGAATCATTGGACCATATCGTTGCAAAAATGAGGCCGGTTGGAACCAAACTATGAATGGGAAGAATATTTGCTGTCTGAAATTAAAGCCCATGACCTCAATGACATTTGTTTCCAACAAGACGACACTAATTGGCTGCGAAAGGATGGAGTTATTGCGAGAACAATTCAGGGGTAGTGAGGTACCGCTTTGGAACGGAAAATTAGCCGCCTATATGAGCAGATAGCGCACCACTAGACGTTTTCGATTATGGGTATATAAAGTCCTAAATCTTCGTGGAGAAGCCAGCTGTGATTTAGGAATCGAATGCCAAATTTTCTTGCATCATTCGCCAAATACCACTCAAAGTGCTTGAAGGCGTCGTCATTTTTCAACTTTTATTTGTGAAAGAACTACATATACATTCTTTCAAAAATATAATAATTTCGATATTTTATATTTTATTTTTAATGACGCAATAAAAGTAGTTTTCCATGTTATGATTGTCTTGTTCAGATAACATTTTCAGTTAATCCATGCTTTCAAAGGAAACTAGATAGCATACACTAAACGCAAATGCATCGTCACAGGGATGAAAATGTTCATCAACCCAACAACTTTTGTCATCGAAAGTAAGCCAAAGTACAGTTTAATTCCCGCTATCAACCGCAAATTGTTTATTACCGTGGTGAAAGTACGGTTGTTGCTGCAATGAATTTGCTTCAGTATTGCATGGAATTTGTTTCGTTACTGCAATGAATTTGCTTCATTGTTTCAACGAATAAGAATCGTTCTTGCAATGAATTTATGTATGAAGTGTGATTGAAATTATTTGTTGACAATTGTACATAAATACACTGTTAGTATTACATTGCAAGTATTTTGATAACAATTTTTTGAATTTTTGTTTCGAAAACGGTCCCAATTAAATAAATAGATTAAATCCATTCCATGTTGAAACACTTACTTGGAGAAGATTATGGTAGTCGAGAGGTTGGGTGTTATTGTGGCCGTCGAATTCAGGTTCTGCAATAAAAAACAAATATGAGGAATTTATTATTAACATTTCTACTTCAGATATCAGAACCGCATCGTTGTTTTCTTAAAGCCAGTGGTGGCTCATCAACTGTTTTTTTCACTTTCTTCGACGGTATTTTATTTATTTTAGCCAAATTTGTTAAAATTTGGATTGGATTCATTTGATTGTTCGTCAAATTGTTATTTTTTATGTTCGCCTTTCTTAAAACACTTTTTTCTTTGACTTCTTAGATTTTATTGACTTCGATATTTCTGAATCCAAATACAACGAAACAAGAGCGACCGAATTATGGTTAAAATATAAAAACAGGAACATTTTGTTGCTATTTGTACCGTCACGCGCATACACACACACAAATGTTCAATTGCATATTTTGAGGTAGTTTTTGTGCTATAGGTGTGTCACCTTTTTTGCTGCTGTGTTGCTCCTTGAATCCTATTTATGTATGTATGTGATTTTTAAATACTCAATTTACACAAACGATCACAGCAAACACATAAATTCACAAAATTTATTTTTCACAATAAAATATTATAACTAATTAGTCTTTTTAACAAATTTATTGATGTGTTAACATCTATAGCGGCGTATAGGGAGTAAATCTATCAAAGTCAGAATCTGCTAAAACCAGATTTTATGCTGCTGCTAAAACCATCGCAGTCGACGTTACGGTGACATACTAATACGTCAGCTATTTCGGACAAAGTATGTGTGATGTTGTGTGTTTGGTTGTTTTTATTTTAGGTACCCCTATCCCCAAAACCCACACAAACACTCCGACTCCAGCAAGCACAAATAAATCACCAACATATCAGTAGTAGTAGTAGTTGTTGTAGTTGTTGCTGGTGTTGTTGTTTTTTTATTATAGTGAAAGGTAAGTCCAATAAAATGTGGGTGCGAAGCACTCTCAGAGCAAAGAGAGTAATGACGTATTATACGTATATAAAAATGAGATAGCAAGAGCGCAACTACAAATGTCTTTATACATAAATCGGTCCATAATGCGATCATGTCTATGCAGCGGACCAACACCAGGAAAGCAGCCCACACCATTACACTTCCACCTCCATGCTTGACCGTCTTTTTGCAGTAACGTGCTACGATCGGTTTCCCTACTAGTCGTCGTATGTAACACACGCCATCGCTGCCAATAATATTAAATTTTGATTCGTCACTAAACAAGACAGAGCTCCATTTACTTCCTGGCCAACTTAAATAGTCTTAAGCAATCTGCAAACGGATATTCTGATTACCATTTGATATAAGCGGTTTCTTTGCAGGACTTCGTTTGAGTAGAGAGGCCTGCAAAGGACGTCATAGAATTATTCGAGGAGAAACTGATATTTAAATTTTGCAGTTATTTTGGAGGAATAGATAAATGGTGTCTGATGATCAAATTGTCCGTCCAATCACTTGTCTTGCGCGGTCGACCGCCTCGGTGTATAATACAAATTTCTGAAGATTTTTTTTTTAATGTAGCAATAATGGAGATATTGAACTTTTATGAACATTGTATTTCTCTGCATTGACTTTCTGTGATATTCCACAAGAATAAGCATTCACAATTTTCCTCTGAGCCCAAACCCGAATTTATAGCGCGTCATTTTAAAACGAACTGTATTTTAGCTTCAATAGGAAAAAAATAAAA
Source organism: Phaonia tiefii (assembly GCA_963931995.1). NCBI lineage: Eukaryota > Metazoa > Arthropoda > Insecta > Diptera > Muscidae > Phaonia > Phaonia tiefii. The sequence continues at coordinate 200,877,706 of OZ008368.1, forward strand.
AAATAATACAAAAGAATTACAAAAACGACGTTATTTGAAACAAAATTGGAGAGTTGCCTATGTTTTATCCACACAGATTTTAATATTTGTTGATAAAAATGCCGATAAAATGGAAATGTAAACAAAAGCTGTACATTCTGACATTTTTTAAAAGTCTTAATGGATTTTATTATTTATTGAAATATCATAGTCCTTTTTGTGGTACAATTTTATAAACTTATAGACCCTGTTAGAGGCAGCCAATCTTAGTTGCATATGTTTTGGCCACCACTATATATTCACCCTTACGTTGAACGAATGAGCGTTTCAAATGTGCCAATATTCAATAGCAGAGTGGTATTGCGCTGAATATCATTCAATACCCAACTTAATCAGGATCTTGGAGATTCTGGGGATTTATCGTGACTACCAGCCAATTGTCCGCCCATTATTTATATAGGAGGTACAAAAATGGGCCTAGCGACATCGTTCATTGGTTATTACACAGTATTGTAATAAAAAATTGATGTAAATAAAAATTGAAAATATTGATCAATACCAAATTTTGTTACGATCGGTTGTAGTATACGGCAGATACCGAGCCGCCCAACCCGAAAGCCGCCAAACTTTTGTATGGGAGGTACGAAAATGGGCATAGTACAGTAGTTAATCTTTAATGTTTAGGAAAACATTGCCGAGTACCGAATTTTATTTAGAACGCTTGTAGTTTACGAGAGATATCGTGTTGATCAACCGGTCATCGGAATAATTTTTTTAAGCATTTGGCTAAATGTTGTCCAGTACCAAATTTCAAAAACATTAGTTCGGTGTTGCTTGAGTTATCTTGCCACACAACCAGCCGGCCGGAAAACTTATGTTGATAGGGCGTTTCAAAATCACCTTTGTCTTAATCGGTGACTGGCGTTAGACGACACGAAACCTATAACCTAATTCCATTAAGATCGGAAGTGTTTCGCGCGACTTAGCGCATTGACAACCCGGACGACCACCAAGCTTTTGTATAAGAGGTACCAGAATGGGCGTGGCCAAAACGTCCATTTTCAATCCCAACCTAAGTTTGGACAAATAATAGTCACTAATAAAATATCATTGTTATCTGGCCGAGCAAATTTGGCATAGGAGGTACCAGAATGGGCGTAGAAACCTCGCCAATTTTCATCAGTTAAGTAGACATTTACAGATTATTAGCCAATTTTGAGTTGAAGCTAATCACATCAACCAGAAAATTTTTTCGAAGAAAAATAATTTTGTACTAAATGTGTTGATTTGTATGGGAGGTACCAGAGGGTGCGTGTTCGAAACGCCCATTTTCAACCACAAACTAACCTTGGACAAATAATAGTCAATAGTAGTCAGTTATCGTGTAGACCAGCCAGACAAACCGACATGGCTCAATCGTTTTAAAAAGTCCCAAAACTAATTTCGTGCAAAGATACTGAGGTTCTAAGATGGCACCTTCTATGCGTTACAAGTTTGTAGGTATTAATTGATATTTATATGCCCTATCCCTATCGGTGAGGGTATAAATATCTAATACAATTTTACCACATTAAATTCTCATCTGAAAATAATAAACTCTCACCATTATTGTAAATTGTTCTATTAAAAGTCACAGAATTTACAATCTACATGTCTTCACTTTGAAAAGTCATTCGCTGATAAAGTGTCTTATATCTAAAACAAAAAATGTTTCCTTAGTCGACATTACTTGCATACATCTACTTAGGCATGTCTGGTCAAAATTTGTTATCCCGCAACTTCTCGATGATTACAAAAAAAACAGCAGAAAGTTGTCCGAGGCCTTCGGCCACGGACTGAGTTCGAACACTCATTGGATTTTTTTTTTAATTATTCCGGTGGAAAAATAAGTGTACCACTGTCGATTGTCGCAAAGAAGCTGATTTAAAATGCGTATGTGACCCACCACTCACGCTCAACATTTTCTCTTGCTGACCTATTTTGCACGCTCGCTCATTTTTTCGTCTGCTCTTCTCTCTGTATCTTCATAAAAATTAGCTGTTTCGTCACCTAAAAATGTTGGCAAACCTTCAAAATAAATAACTAAAATATATACTATGAAAAGTAAGAGATAAACCAAATAGCAGTAGTCTAAATGTCATGTCTTTACTGATTTTGTCATTTTTCAACCCATTTTTCTACAAAATTCAAATTAAATAAAATTGTTGCCGGAACGAAAAGTAAGTTGTTGCAGCAACGAACTGAAAATTTCTCAAAGAAAACATGTATGAAATATTTCGTTGCAGCGACACTCTTCACTATAGCAACGTAAAAGCTTTAACGAAAATGTTTCATCCATTCGAAGGAGAGCTCTTCTTTCAGTGTAGGACAAATAAGGATATCTAAGTATTTAAAATATAAATATAACAGTCTATGATATATAGTGTAATAATGTTAGGCACTCTAGACTTGCCAAAAACTCTATTTCTTAAATGTAAGAAAAAGTATTTCTTTCAACTCTTATCCAACACCCAACAACGTTTCGTAACCTAACCGCTTTCGTAAGGCGGATTTTGTGGATACCAACGAACGAAAACAAAGAAACAATGAAGTGAGTGAAAACAAAGTTGTAGCTGTCAATGCCAATCAAACAGAAACATCTACGTGTATCTCCTGCGTCATTTGTATTATTCCTATTGCTGACATATATGTCATGGCTGTCCTCGCCGTTGTATTCACGTTGACACTGTTGTAATTGTGAATGCTAGTAATGATGGCGATTCTGTTACTGTTGCTGTTGTCTCCATTCTTGTTGTTTACCGCCTAACTTTGACACATGTACATAGATTTATTTCATTGATTGTGACATGACGTGCTAGAGACTTTTATATTTGCTCTAAATTATATGCTGATAATTAAATTTTAAACAACTGCGCTGCTTTTGGAACATATCTGATACTGGTATCCCAAAAAAATTGAAAACGTTGTATGTTATCCCTTTGAACAATGTAAAACGTAGAAATTTCTACACTAAATGACATTGAGAACAAGGATATGAAAAACGGCCTTAACTAAAACAAACCATAACGCCGCCTCATGTCAATAACACTTAGGGTTACAATTTATCACACATCGGCTTTAAACATGCCTTAATTTTTTTGTATTTCATCTCACAAACAAATACTCAGATACTAACGTAAAATATGGTAGTCTGGAGATTTTCTGACCTTCAGTTAGAAGAACGCAAAAAAAAACTAACAACAATAATCCCATTTACATTCTGGCACGTCTGTGTGTTGCACAGTCTTTAGAAATGTATAATAACTATTTTCGATCAAATCTTTTGGCGCGTTATGCTACCGTCTGTGGCGCAAAGGTTTGCGTGCGCACTTAAGTGCGTAGGCCCAGTACCCGGTCTGACTACCTCTGATATCTTTTGGATGTGGTCACCTCGCTTGCTGAGGACGACTTTATCGAAGTAATCAGCAGTTGCTAAGTCCCTAAATGGAAAAATTTACGGACTCGGTGCGAAATAGTAGGTCTCGGTCAGTTAGATAAAAGCCAACGGCTCGCTGATTGTGAGACAATTACTACAGTGTCTTAATTGGAAGAAAATTGAAAGGGATATTTCGGATTTTTTCACTAAATTGTGAATAAGAACTAAACGAGTCCATGGGATTTCTTATTTTGCTCATAGGCCATTGCCAAATATTGTGAGTGAAAAAATTGAAGTCCCTTGAAGTTGTGCTGAATAAACTGAAAACAAATTTTGCATATTTTGCGTTTCTTATGTTTCTTGTTTTTTTAATAAAACAATTAAATTTTTTAAGCAAAAAAATATTTTGTTCACCATTCCATTTTTATAACTGCGAAACTGTTGATTACATAGCCATTACTTTACCTTGGCTAAAATTTTGCCAAATATTGTGAGTGAACAATTTGTAGTCCCTTACCGTTGTGCAGGATAATCTGAGAATTGGTAAAAATCGATTGTACTTTGCACTGTCACATTATTTAGTTCAGGTTTGCAAGAACTGTGTTTCGTATCACCAACTGTTGTGCATATCAATCGATTTGTAATTCAATATTTATTTGAAGCCACAGATACCAAAACTAATTGTGATCTGTCAATCGAGTTTTGGTTCTAGCAATCAGATTGTCCTGTTGTAGTGCTCTTTGTATTTCTTGCATCAATGAAAAATTTAGAAACTAATTCAGCGGTACCAAATAATATATTGGCATGCTCAACTAAGTACTTGAATTTAATGGCCGTCACAACCATTTGCTAATGCCATATTCCATTATGAATTTTATAGGAATAGTTAATATACAGGAATAAATAATTTTTTATTAAAATTTTTATTTTATATTTAAATACAAATAAAATTATTCTTTGTTACCAACGACGATGGGGAATTACCCATCATGACTACCCACTAAGTGGTTCCAATCAGTGTGGAAGAATATTTTTTTAAAAAATCGCCAAATAACTAAATATCTAAACATAAAATTAGAAATAACCCGGAAACGGTGTGTTGAATCGCAAAAATATAACTCATTTACCTCCACAGGAGCCTTTAACCAATGGATGTTTTTAATACGGCATCACTCTTAAAAACCAAATCGCTAGAAAAAAAAGGGATATTTAAAATACATATATAGGCACGGGTAGGGCAATATATCAAAGTGAACACATGCAAACAACACAGCGTTAGCATCACATAAGTGGTTGTTGTACAACAATAGTCTCGGCCGGAAAATAAGTATGATGAAGTATGAATAGCATAGAGAACTCATTGAACGAATTCTATTGCTCAAAAGCACTGGGGACGTCTGGCGAATGATTCAAAACGTATTACTCTCTTTGGTCATAACTTGGTTTTGAAGTGAAACATATTTATGCTTTTGTATTGTTTTATGCAATAACATTGCCGAAATGGTGCATTTATATTGAAATATTCTATAAAGAGAATAAGACTCGTTTACGCTCTTTCACTCAGACTCTCTACATGAGAGCAGAAAAAGAGTGCAATAAGTTCTCTATACTATTCAATGCTTTTTATCGTCGCTCTGTTTATGACAAAACCAAAACAATTATTTCAGAGAGCTAAATATTGCTTTTTATTCAGTTGTATGTCAGCATTCAAACAAGTAGGTCGCTGTTGGTCTGGTTATGACAAAACAAATACAGTTATTTCATCTAATGTTAAAACAAATGTAAGGAAAAAGAAAGTGCAATAGTAAAATAGCCTAAATAAAATAAATGGTTTCCCATTACATCTCATGAAGGGACCGGGGAGAACTTCTCACAATCACTGAGCTGTGCGCTTTCCAGTTTTCACTCACTGATTGGGACCTACAGTTTTACACCGATTCCGAAAGGTATTTTGAGAAGCTTTTGCATGGCTATATACTCGATAGTGTCGCCGTCACTATGCAAGGTGACCGCCACCGAAAAAAATTTTAAGGTGGTCAGAGCAAGGTTCGAACCCAGGATCTCATGTACAAGAGGCGAGCATTTTAACCATTGCACCACCGACGGCCAAAATAGCCTACAGCACAAAAAAAAAACCATTTCAAACCACAACAAAATTATTTTAAATTAAATATTATGTATAATGGATGTAAGTACATTTCGCATAAAGCCTTTTGGAATTGACTGCATTCTGGGCTTCATATAAACCTTGATGAATACTTACTAAATGAATTTCTAATGTTTAATGTTTCAAACACACAAAGGTATATTAGCGTTTCATTATAATAAAATATTTGTGCAATATTTCAGTATGTTACCATATCAATATACTTCCATATGCATCAATATATTTGAAGCTTGGTCAATAAACTATTTCTTTCTCACTGAACACTTATTTGATGCATTATGGTATTTTGTTTAGATAGGATAAAATCAAAACTTCATGTGTCATATTTCAGCTGCCACAGATCAACTTTATCTGTGTTGAAAGCTTAACATTAGCAAATCAGAAAAACATAAGTAAAACTAAATCAATAAACTATTCTTTTTTTTATTTTCCAATGTAACATCTACCAATGTGTGTTCATACAAATCGAACAGGTACCGTGTAACAAAAAGGTGTTAACACATCGCCCGTGAGTACAAACAATCATTGATTTTTTTCTTTTAATTATTTGTTTACTATAATTTATTTGTTTTTTTTAATGTTATTGTTATTATTCTGTAATAAGTATAATATTTATTACTATTTTGTTTTATTAGAGTTAAGATTTTTTGTAAATTTTTAATATTTAAAACCAATTTCGAAAATATTCAGCTTCTAGCTGAATTACATTTGTATCAGAATAATAATAATAATAAAGAATAAACAATAACACTGTAAGTAGGTGCAACTGACACACCAAAACGCCGAGACACGTCAACCTAATTTTGTCGCGTAGAATCCAGTGGTGTACCTCGGTTTGAAAAGTTAGCTCGAAATCACGAGATATTTCGATTTTAAATTTGTAGTAGTATGTGTGTAGTATCAGAATCAGCATGATGTAATGATGTTGTTGAAGTTTGTGATTTTACTTCATGGGACGCAGTATCATATTGGTATGTCGATGGATGTACTGGCACAGGCAATTCATCACTGTGTGGAACGAGTACGTGAGCACTTGGCACACCTTTGTATATAAAACCGGATCGGTTTATAAGAATAAATTATTGTGTATTCCATATATAGTCTATCTAAGTGAACTTACTACTTCGATTGAGACCATTTACATCGTTCTTGCACGCGTATCAATTTTCTGTATCATGTTCCCCTGGAGCGGTCCATATCATTGGAAGTTCAAATGGCATCGAATATCGCCGTAATTTTCACCATTTGTTTAACGCACGTAAACTCAGGTGCATGATCAACATTTCGCATTTCTTCAGCGGGGGAACCAAAAAATACTGATTGTAAGCTTTGAGGGCACCTTCAACCAAATGCCGTCGTTGATTTTTCGGTGTAAATTTTCCACACACAAAACAAAATATATTTAATTTTTCGCAATGTGATCTGAATTTATCTTCACCCATTTTTCTATTTTTTCAAAATGGTCAATAAAATGCTCATATTTTTGATGTGTTAACATCTATAGCGGCGGGTAGGGACTAAACTATCAAAGTGAACACTTTGATATATATGTAGTAGCATCGGTTTTGTGATAGGAATGCCAATCCCGAATCCCAAAATTATTACAATTATTATGGTCCCAAATTGTAAGGTAAAATAATTCTGCTTCCAAAAGGATGTCTATTATTTCAACGGTATATAATATATAAATTATATATATAAATATATAAATTGATTTAACTACAGCTTTTTCCCTCAACTAAAATCAAAAATCACCTTAAACCTACTACAAATTTAAACCTACTACAAATTTAATACGGAGTATTTATACGGAGTATACCACTGGAGCCTATGACCCAAAAATTAGTTGGGGTGTCTCGGTGTTTTTGTGTGTCAAAACTTCAAATTTTACTTACAGTGTAATTTGAAAGGAAAACTGTTGCATCTTTTTACCGTGATAAACCAAATCAAAAATTTTTATTACTATTCGTTCATTCACTTTGTTCATCTGATACCCACACCAGCATTGTAGGCCTAGTGGAAGAATATAAATAAACTGTTCACACTTGCATGTCCTTCGAAAATTTAAAGACATTTAAAATGAAAACAGAAGGTTGAAAAAGTGAGTATACAGATTTGCTAAAAATGGTACTTATATCACCAGTGTATAATTTCGATCCTTTACAAAAACCAAATTCGGAGAGAATTTCAAACCTAAGTGTTACTATATCGTACAAGCAAAATGTTAATGACTCTCCATTTACTTACATACTTACTTATCCAGTCTCGGACAACCCCGGAGTGTCAGGGACCTTTCAAAACGAAAATAACATATTTCGCCAACCAGCTCGAACTTTTGCTATATATTTCCAGTTGGCAATGCAAAGTGTACGCAGGGATCCCTCCAGCGGAGTCTTGGTCTTCTTATTTTTCGTCTTCCTTCGAGTTCGGATTCGAAAACCCTTCATTCTGGTTCGTCGTCATCCATTCTACTGACATGGCCTAGCCAGGGCAATCGCGTTATCTTGATCCTCTTAACTATATCAATGTGGGGATATAGCTCATACAACTCATGGTTCATGCGATCCAGGATTGTGCGCCATAAAGCAAGACAAGGTGAATGAGAGTCTGGTACAGCTGGACTTTTGTTACTCGAGAGAGGGCTTTACCTCTAAAGTGCTTGCTTAGCCCAAAATAACATCTATTCGTAAGCACAATTCTCTGCTTGATCTCAAGGCCGACGTTGTTGTTTTTGTTTACGGCAGATCCGAAGTATCTATATAAATTCTTCCACCTCCTCTAAATTAGAATGGTTATGAACGTTTACGCTTTGCTCTAATCGCGTAGAGGCCCTCTTCGTTGAGACTATTAATTTTATCTTGTCCTCATTTACCGCCAGACCCATTTTTGCTGACTCCTTCTCAATTCTGATATCTACATCATTAGCATACAAGAGCAGCATGCCACTTTTGCTGCTGATGGTTTTATTCATGTTGACTGCATCTTTTCTCATAACAATCTCTATTAAGATGTTACAGAGATCACACGATAGGTTATCTAAATAAGTCTACATTGCCTTTAGTTTGATATTCTCTTCAATGTGGCTCCTCAAAACTTTTAAATATATCTACTTAATGGTAATTTGATTTAATTTTAATCTTTTGCTTACCGACTATGTAACCACTTTCTCATTACTAAATCGTAAATGTATTTTAAGTGATGACGTAGTCTTTAAATAGCTCATTATAAAGCATTATACTTCACTCTAACTCATTTCAAATCGACGTTATTTTAACTTTGATTTTGCTCCACTGTGCTGTATACTTATAGTTTATATTTTTTCCCATTTCGCATAAGCTTTTGTTAAACATTTACACAAATTTTATGCGAGAGTGTGCAGTATATACAGAACCAATGTGAAAGGCAGAGGGTCACTAGTGTAGTAGTATTCATTTAACACTTTATGTGGAATCCTACCCTATCCATCATGTTGAATTTTGTTTTGCCTTTTGTTCCATCCTTTCTACTTTTCTGCCTTTTGCCCTTATATAACTTAATATCCGAATTTGCCTGGTTTTCAAATTTGATATGCGATTAGTAGTGTTATTTATGTCTGAGATTATCTGCTCTCAGTTCATGATGATATAGTGGTCAGAGTTGAGTACTAGCTTTGCGTGTGTTTCGCTTGTCAAGGATGTGCGAGTAATAGGAATTTCCGTTTTAAGAGATTGAATCAGAAAGGACCGTTTGGTTGATTTAATATACAGTTGAAATAAATCGTCCGATAAAATCAACAATAGATTTCGGCCGAAATAATTTAACATTTGCGATTGCAACAATGACCACTAATTATGGAATATTTAGAAATGGAGTTCGTTAGTAATATTTAAATTTCTTTATACCATGTATGTTTTGCGGCAGTAAAAACGGGGCGTGCCTCTATGCCAGAAATGAGCATCTCTCAAATGCGTCCAGATAAAAACATGTACATTTTTGAATATGTTGCTTTTCATACTCGAACATTAGATACAAAAAACCCGGTTGGAACGAAGTTCCTTTCGCTATACAGTATAATGTAGTAGTTAGTTCCAACACGCCTAAGGCTCCCGTTGAAAAATGCGATAATTTAAATGGATCTTTAAGAAAATACACTTTTTGTAAAATGATTAACTTTTTTTTAGAAATATATTTTTTTATAGAATGTATTTTTTGAAGTATATTTTTAGGTCCTGTTTGTACGAATATGTATTACGTGTACCCGAAAATGTCCTTTTTTAAAGAGAAGTACTGCTTTTATTAAAAGTTAATGTTTTTTTAAGAAAAGGTACTTTTTGTAAGAAACAGGCATGAGTATGCCATTTATAAGAAAATGTATTTTTTTTTAAGTAATGGGAATTTTTTTAGAATTGGTCTTTTTTCAAGAATAGGTAAATTTAAAGCGTAGATAGTTATCTCAAGAAAAGTTACTTTGTTTCACAAAAAAGGTACTCTTTAACGAAAAGGTAGTTTTATAAGAAAAGGCAATGTGTTCCAAAAAAAAGTAATTTTTTAAGAAAAGGTATTTTAAAAAAATACTTTTTTTTTAAACCGTACTTTGTTTAAGAAAATTTACTTTTTTTAAGCAAAGGTACTTCTTTAAGATATGTTACTTTCTATTTTTTTTTTTTGAGAAAATTTACTTTTTTAAGAAGTGACACTTGTTTATGAAAATGTTCTTTTTTCAAAACTTCTTTCACTTTGGCTTTTCTAAATTTACTTTTTATTGGGTTCAAAACTACAATATATACTAAATTAGCTGGACCCGGGAAACTTCGTTTTGCCTTCAAAGTTTTTGTAATGCGAAAGTGGGAACAAGAATACAGTGGGAAAATAAGCCTGTAGTTGTCTGGAATATTATGAAGAAGAATGTAAAATAACTGTTTGTTAAAAAATTTGATTAGGTTTCGATCGTGTGCTGATTTGTCTAAAAAGCTTCTCGTTATACTATAATAGCTGTTCCCGTTGCGCTTCGCTACCCCTGAATTGTAATTTTAGTGAAACACAATTTTGTTATTTTTTTCTATTTATTCAAGTGATCTAGTTTTGTCATCTGGTGCAAAAATATATATGTAAGTCTGAAGGTTTACTCATACGAGAACATGCAACACACATATATTATCCGTGGGAAAAATACGGATTTGCCAAATTTAAGCCACAGTCTTGAAGCGACTGCCTTGCGCTTTATTAATGATCATCGCAAATGGCAACCGAATCGGAATCTGAAATCTTTAGAAATCGATGGGCATATCTGCAGGTATCATGGCAATGCGTGGAATCAAGGCATCGGTTCCATTATAAGTTCCAGTGATTATAGTAGCCTTGTTGCGTTACGGACTACGTCGAATACGTTGCAGAACTTATGTTGTCTAATTAGAACTATCCATTCCCATGCATTTTTTCCAACTCTGTCGAACTCTCAAAAACGTCTATTTATTTGAAAGCTGTTGTTTTTTTCCGATCCGATACGAAATGACGAAGGAGAAAGGGAGTTCGACCTGAATAGCGTGACCGACTGGTTGGAAAAAGAAAAAGCTTAACCTTTAAAGAAAATTTCTTTAATAAATGAATACGCTAATATTTCCAATGGATTCTTTTGAATTTCATTAAAAAGCCTTAAAATTTTTAATAAAAATGTGCAAGACACTGATCCGAAAAATATTTAACATTGAGAATAAAACGATACAAGAAAAATGTAAAAAAAAAAATCGAAAACATTGCTAATTAAAATATAGCAGAAATGTGTTTAAAACAATATTTTTTATTTTTATTGACTATATTACAACCTCGTGAGGTCAGAGTCTTGCACATATTAATTAAACAAAAAGTTAAACAAATTTCAACATATTCTTCCAACTGGTTCTATCCCTCGCCTTTTCTCGCCAGTTGGTAACACCAAGGATAGGGAGGGATTCTTCTGCCTGGTCATTCCAGAGGAGTCTTGGTCATCCTCTTTTCCTCCTTCCATCGGGTACGTTATCAAAAATCTTTCGCGCTGGCTCATCTTCATCCATTCTGATAACATGGCCTAGCCAGCGCAATTGGCCCACTTTGATTCATCCAGCTATGTCCACGTCAGAACAGAGATTATACAGCCCTGCGTTCCAGCGACGTCGTTACTCCCCATTTTCCCTAACAGGACCATATATTTTACGGAGAATTTTTCTCTCGAAAACTCCCATGTGTTTTTCATCCGCTTGCGATATGACCCAAGTTTCGGAGCCATATGTTAAGACAGTTAAAATGAGAGTCTGATATAGCTGGACCTCTGTCCATCGAGAGAGGGCTTTGTTCCTAAACTGATTGCTGAGCCCAAAATAGCACCTATTTGCAAGCACAATTCTCCTATCTATCCCCAGGCTGACGTTGTCGTCCCCGTTCACGGCGGATCCAAGGTAGACAAATTCATCTACCACTTCAAAATTAAATCGGTTGTCAACGTTCAAGTGCGGACCAAGTCGAGAGGTTCTCTAGTCGTTGACACCATCAATTTTTTCTTGCCCTCATTAACAGCAAGACCCACCTTCGCTGATTCCTTTTCGATTCTTGAAAATACTGCAGTAACCTCTCGCAAATTTCACCCAGTGATGTCTATGTCGTCAGCATACGCCAGCAACATATGGCTTTTCATTTTATTGGTGTTGTTCGTATTTACTGCAGCCTTTCTCATGAGTATCTCCACATGAGTATCTTCCACTATCATTACCTCCTGATCTTCAGTGGAAGAAGCTGAGTGGAGTAGTGCTGAAAAGTGGTCTCTCCACATTTTGAGCACACACTGCTTCTCAGTCACCAGATTCCCATTCTCGTCCTTGCACTAGGGCAGCTCATTATTAGGCCCGTTGGTCGATCCTCTTGCCCTCTGGAAAAACTTACGGGATTCACCATTCATCCTGCACATTTCGGTTCTTTCACTCTCTCTCTGCTCCCACTGCCATTTTCCTCGCCTAAATAGTTGGTTTTCCTCCCTTCTCAGCCTCTTGTACAGCAGACTCGCAGCACGCGTTGTTGGGTCTTCGGGAGGGGGGTTAATCTGCTCCAGCACGAGAGAGAGTTTCTGTTGATAGGACATTGATATTTCCGGTAATTGTAGCTTGTCAATATCCAGTTTTTACTGTCGATATTGGCACCTCGAATCACACGTACATCCATTACACTAGAAGAGTGCCTGCCGTCTATTACCAAGTGATCAATCTGGTTATTGGTCCGTTGATCAGGAGATATCCAGGTCGCCTTATGAATGTCCTTATGCTGGAATCGTGTGCTACTAACTACCATGTTCTTTGCAGCGGCGAAGTCTATCAGTCTGATTCCATTATCGGAGGTGGTATCATGGAGACTGTGATTACCGATGGTTGGTGGAAAGACACTTTCCTTTCCTAATTTGGCATTAAAATCGCATAGAATAATCTTAATGTCGTGGTCAGGGCAGCGTTCATATACTTCCTCCAGGCGCTCATAAAATGTTTCTTTGACCTCATCATTTTTATCCTCTGTTGGTGCGTGCACACAAATTAACGAGATATTGAAATATTTCGCTTTGATGCGAAGCGGGCGCTCACTGGATTGAACCTTGAAATTAGGTGTCGAAGTCTCTTGCCTACTATAAATCCGCACCTAAATTCGTGCTTACGCTCATGGCAGCTGTGGTAAATATCGAAGGTTTTCTTTCTGGTGCAACCATATCCTGTCCATCGCATTTCCTGGATCGCTGTGATGTCAGCTTTACATTTTCCGAGGACATCCGCCAGTTGGAAAGTGGCACCAGTCGTGTATAACGTTCGAACATTCCAGGTACATATCCCCAAATCATGGTCCTCATAACGTTTGCGAGGGTTGTCAACAGTTGGCGGGTTGCTTCGTCCATTATATTTTCCGTGTATTTTCATTGCCGATATAACGGTGGCGGGAGGCAAACCCAGCCCACCGTGGTTCGCATTTTATCCAGTGCCAGGATGATCATGTTTCAGCCACCCATTATGGATCAGACGCTGACCAGAATAAAGTGTGTCGAAACCGTATTTAGGTTTCTTCAATTTTGATCCGCCGTTGGCCAGGGGTGTTGGCTCATCCGCCATCAAAGGACAGAAGAATATGTCCACTACTTCGAAGAGCTTCAGTGACAGGGTCACCTTATAATCCTGAGACGTATCAGCGATCGCATTACCACTCAGGTTGCTCATTCGTTTCGCCTTCTCACTTTTTCTAGCTAACGGAGGTTTCCGATAAGCCATTGCCCAGGACATACTGCGTGGAAGTAGTGAGCTGCTTGGACTGCCCAATGAAGGAATCATTTCTGGCCACTCCCAAGTGAATGGCTATCAGAAACTTTCCACCTCCAAGGACAGTCCCATGTCCCAATATTAGATAATATATAAAAGAGGAGAAAAACTCCAGATTTAGAACGAACTAAATAAGTTATGTTTTACGGAAAAAAAATAAATAAATACATTTTATGTAGATGTATATACATATATAGCAAACAGAAATGGATAATTGAACAATAAAATGCAAAGTAAATATGATCAGAAAAAAAATGTCAAAGTAAACCGAATATGTGCAGTTATAAATACACAGAAATGTACTAACAATTTAAAACAATGAAAAAAAAATTAATGTGAGTCCGATCACAGGGGAGATGTTTAAACATCTAGTATTGAAGTTGGAAGTACTTATGCTTTTAGTATATTTTTTTAATTAATCAATTAAAAGTATCAAAACTTTCAATATTGTAAATACATAGGAATTTGCTGGTTTTTGTTTGTTTTATTTAACTTATTTGGTTAGTAAATGGGCACACTGCAGTATATATGTACTGCATTAAAAATCACAGTAAGCAGCAAATTTACTGATTACTGAAAAAATTCAGTAAATTTTTACTGATAATGAAATTTAATTTGCATTACCAGTAAAATCATAGGGCCGTATTCATAATAATCAGTAATCGGGCAATCATAACCATGTAGGCACTTTATAAAAATTGCTGAAAAAAATTTTAGTAATCAGTAAAAATTTACTAGTTAAAGAATTATTTTTACTGAAATTTTAGTAGTACTGCAAAGTTCCCATCTATGGTAAATGCCTTAAGTACAAATATTTACAAATCTATGGAAAACTGCATCTATAGTACTGGAATTGTTAGCTGTGGGGGTTTGTGGAGAATTGCTCATATGCAAGTGGAAAACGTCAAATAAAAATTTTGATAAAGCTTGCGACTGTGGGTTTGCACAATTTGTACTAAAATCTCCACCCATAATAATTGGCATGAGATGGAGATTGTTACCCAATTGTCGTGCACCAGCTTCAGTGTAAGGCAACAGTACGTAATGAAGATATGTTATAATCTTAATTTATATTGGAATCTAATAGAATTTTTTTTAGAATTAACATTACCTCCATTCAGCTTTGATACACTTTGTGTTGTTTTATGTTCTGAGTTATAATTTTTTTGGTGTTTTGTAAAATATTTTATTATTTTGTATTTGTTGCGGTTGACAAGTTATTAATCAGCTGTTTACTGAAATCTAATGTTATTTTACAGCAATGGTTTTCGAAAATTAGTAGCTAATATTGCACACTAGATGGTGCTTATATGCAGCTGTTAAGTATGAATGACAATCTCAAAGATGAAGAAAACTTTTAGTTTTTATTTTTCCTTATATTTGACAAGTTTAGTTTTTAGTTTTCCGTATTTTGCTTTGTTTTAGTAAATTTTTTATTAAAAGAGCAAAAAATCTTTATAAAAGTTATTAAAATTAAATGTTTTTGTATTCATTTTATTTATTTGTTTTCATTTGCCTACGATAACATAATGTACGACAATTAGTGAAAATTAGTAGCTACTATTGCACACTAGATGGTGTTGAGTATATTGTATGCAGCGTATGAGTACACTAATACACTCATACATAGCTCACACCGATTTGATAACGCTTTACGATTGGTTAACGATTACATCGCACATCTTACTCTAAATTTGTGATTGTATTGTGAAAAAGATTTTTACCCCCAGCGTATAGATGTTTACACATCAAAAATATAATCAAAGAATGCCAATAACAAAAAGAATGTAATTAAAAATATATACCTATATATGTTTGGACATACAGAAGAGACAATAAGCGAATAAACAACAATAACGAGAAGAAAGGAACAAAACAAAAATAAGAAGAAACCAAGAATTTGACAACCTAGGTCAAAAGAATAAGGTGATATTGTTTTATCGGATTAGTATAGTACTATTGGTACTTTTGTAGGGCACTGTATTAAATAACGTTGTGTATAGTAGCAAAAATAAAATAAAGTATAAAGAAATAACAAATAAATATATATACATATATAATTGAACATTAAATGAAAAATAAACAAAAATAGATGCATGCATTTTGTATTGAATAGAAGTAGTCCTAAAAGTATATAGAGAGAAAAATGTACGTATATAGGAATGAAAGAAGATGTACGTATATAGGAATAAAAGAAAATATTGTCAATTAAAATAATAAAATGTATCTTTGGAATTTTAAAAGAAAATAGATTAAAAGCAACAAAATATTTCCTTTTTGACAGCACACGTTATAGACATCATGTTGAAATAATTTTTCTTGAGGTCGATGTAGGGTGTTGTGAAGGAATGATGTTTCTTGATAGATGAGGTGAGAATTTAGACAGACTAATGTACAGACTGAATTAATTATACGGACAAATTGGACACTAATGGGTATTGCTCAAGATCTTGGAGCTCACGGGCAATTCGAAGGCTGTAAGCTCGCTACGCTCCAGATGGGGTGGGAAGCTCAGACTGCGTGACGGATCTGACCGACCTTTGTGTGTGAAAAAGTGTGAATGATTGAGTGATTGTTTGAGAATGTACGCCTATTTGGAACTCTAATTACTATCTTTTTTCTACGACACGAAGATATTATGTTTATGGTAATGCGTGTTTTACAATGTCAAGTATCCACCCAAATACGACGAGCAGCCGGAAAAAGTCACCGTGTCGGAAAACAAGTTGTAACACACGATCTTTGTCAGCAAAGTAACCATAACAGCCCCTATAAGGTTATTCTGTATTTTTTAAAAAAAATCATTATTGGGATAAAACTATTTAGGTTGCTCTCGAAACTGACCTTAATGATATTCATTCGTATCTGTGGTCACTTTTTTAGCTTCATAGTCTGACCTTTTTAATAGCCATATTTTCATTGGTTTTCCCCAAAAGGTAATTTGCATCATATCAGTAGTATATGTACCGAACCTCTTATTCCTACACTGTATCAAACAATTGTCCGTACACCAGCCAGTTGTGAACATATGTATCTCAAATGTATCTCAAAAGATATATGTCCGATTTGAATCAAATATTTTTCTTTAAATCGGCAATATATTTTTTGCGCTACATTGAAATATGTTCTCAAGTGCCTGGTGTACGGACAATTGTTTGATATAGTATATATAATAGTCAAATGTTGACGTGCGTTAGCGGCGGCTCGTTCCTTTTTGGCAACTTTCTTCCAAATAACCTGTTCGTGTGTGTATTCCAACTGTTACATACTGTGAAATGTACAGGGCGATAAAACTATTATTACGACCGATATAAAGGGTTCTATTAAAAGGGGTGTGCCACATCCCACTTCCACCCTGGTAGTAATTCATACTGTACAACAACATATATACCAAATTGTATCTTCATACCTCTGATAGCTCATGAGATATAGCCATTTTATATTTCAAGTTGTATGGCGGTGCCACCACCATTATCCAATCACTACCAAGTATAACTAAGGAGCATCAGCAGGACATCAGTACCACATTGTAAAATTTTCTTAACAATCGGCCTATTAGAAAAGCCGTCAGAATGATTTTTGAAAAGGGGGCATGGCACATCCCACTTTCACCGTAGCTGTAATTCGAACTGTATGAACAACTTGTATACCAAATCTCATCTGCATAGCTCTGATAGTTCTTGATATATAATTATTTTGAATTTGAAGTTGTATTGGCGGTGCCACGCCACTTTATCCAATCTTTCCAAGTATAGCCAAGGGCTGTCAGCAGGTCATTGGTACCTTATTGTGAAATTTTCATAACAATCGGTCTATTAGAAAAGCCGTCAGAGCGATTTTTTAAAAGGGGCGTGGCACAGTCCACATACACCCTGACTGTTATTCCTAACTTTTATACCAAATATAATATTCATACCTCTGATATTCCGTTTTCAAAAATAGAGTCCAATGGGCGGGGCCACGACCACTTTATATATCAAAAATTTAAGTACCCTATTTTGACCACCGACCACACAGCTACATTCTGTGAAAATTTAAAAAGATCAGTCTAACCGTTTTCGAGGCAATATGGTACTAAAAAATCCAAACAAACAAAACAAAAACAACATCTGATTTTCGTAATACTTATTACTTAAATTAATCATTACCATTGAAAAAAGTCATTAAAACTCATAATATAATCATTTGTATATCATTTTTATAATAAATCTCATAATGATTACGGTCCCTGACTGCAGTCGATGAAGGAACACCAGACGACGACGGTTTCGGAGGTAAGAGAAAACTGTCCAAATTATCCGAGTTAGGAGTTACCGGCACAATTAAATTACGTCACTAGGAGCTTTTTTCCCGTTTTAAAGAGGACGAGATGTCTTCAGGCCATTTAAAATTATCAAACATAACGATTTAAGTTTAAAACTTCCGTTGAAGCCAGCACACTTCACATGGGAATGACTATCACAAAGCCAACATTGTAGAAATTACCCCTCATATATGTCCCTGACTGTACAAATGTACAAAACCTAAATCCTAAAAGTATGCAAAATAATACTGGGTTGTACACAGGGTTATAGCATAATACGGTTAAAAAAAATTTGTCTAAATTTTTTTCATTTAGCCCCCATCCCGTAACGTGCGATAAGGAACTCCAAAGTTTCTCCAATTTTTGTATCCCTTCCAGAAAAATAGGACTCTTCGAGGTCCATAAAATAGACATTTGTGTGATCAATAATTTCATCGTTGCAGCTAAATCTCGTTCCACCGAGCCATTTCTTTAGGTTTGGAAATAGGAAATAGTCACTAGGGACCAAATCCGGAGAATATTGGGGATGAGGTACCATTTCGTAGCCCTATTCATGGAATTTGCCATTGATACTACACACGTATGCACTAGACCGTCTCACTTTTAATTTTTTTTCAAAACTCCTCCATGAACATCGATTTTTTTAATCTACTCTAAAAACCAAGAATTTTGGTGTATAACACTTAAATACTGTGATCTCTCAAATGGTTTTTTCGTTTTTAGGCAAAATGGCTTTTTCCCAAAAAATGAGAAAATCTTGCTTTACTAATTTGCCTCTAACTCAAGCAGTTATTAACGGATTTGCACAGTTTTCCTTACCTTTTCTTATATAACAATTGAGCGCGGCAAAATTTTTATATTCTGTAAATGCAGTATGGTAGGAAATTCTAAAATAAAGATTTTGGTGTAAATAACAGTAGCATTCTGTTAAGAAAAACTACAGTTTTAGTCGAAATCATGAAATGACTAAAGTTGTTTATTTGTAAATTTGCTTCAATTTCATAAATACATTAATATAAAGTAAGAAGAGATTGATGTTGGTTTTTTATATTTTCAAATTAGGGTAGTGTATGCATGATAGCTACATCAACATACTGTACTTACAGTGCATGCATACAATGAAACATTGAGATGGTCAAGATCTCTTCAATATTTGAATGCATGTGTTTAACGCCGTGTATGTGCATGTAAATAGATAGGCAAGTTTATGACCCACTTATAGTCAGTTGTGATTTTTGTGCTGATCGCATTCTTCCAAGTCCGTTGACTTCATAGTATTCATGTGAGTAATAAACACAGAGCAAACACACACACACACATGTGATATGTCATATACAAATGAAAGTGACGAGGCGGAGCATTGATGACTGTTTGGGATATTGGGTTACGTTAGAAATCGAACTCAAATATCCACACACCACACACACTAATAATAATATACAAAATA
The DNA here is from genome assembly GCA_963931995.1 of Phaonia tiefii. Taxonomy (NCBI): domain Eukaryota; kingdom Metazoa; phylum Arthropoda; class Insecta; order Diptera; family Muscidae; genus Phaonia; species Phaonia tiefii. Next base: position 200,897,314 of record OZ008368.1, read on the forward strand.
TGGGAGTCCAGCTTGTAGATAAACAAGCAACTCCATAGAAATAATACTTTTGATTTTAGATTTAGTTTTACATTATAAGACTTAGACAAGTTTGTCAAATGTATCTAGACGTAAGAAAAGCGTTTGTATAAAAGCCGGTGCTAGCCCGGAAAATAAAGAGTTCTCTACATGGAACAAAAGCGAAGACATATATTGCTTTTTATTTCCCTACATCAGTTTTCGCTTATTACATTAGCTAAAATTGAATCAAATCATTTTGCTCACTGTTTTCCATCACTAGTGTGTTTTTGACGGTTTTTAGAAGGTCAATTGCGCGCTCAGCAGGGTCGTTAACTACTGTTAAGTTTATTGCAAACTGTTAAATTTTTTGGAAATTTTCATTTTTGCGCCAAAAGGTAGATGGACTTTGAATAAAGTCATAATTGATTCCAATAATATCGAAAAACATTTTTGTGTTCTCAGACACCACGTCAACGATTGTGAGGTTAGCTTCTTTGAAAAAACATTTATAACGAAACTAATTTTGCTGATCCCTTGGAATATTTAAAGCGGATGACATTTCGTCCAACGTATTTAGTGAATGTCTCGGACCAAAAAATGATAAGCTAATCGCTAGTTCACTTAAATACCATAAGTGGCGTGACATTATTTTCAAGGCAGCCTCCGCCACGGAAAAATTTATTTTGCTATATTGCTGGATTTGTTGTATCAAAAAAATATCGTTTGATGCGGCTTGTGTTGCTAACGTGCACTTAAACCAATGCCCAACGTAAATTTTGACCATAAATATATTGTACTCAGTGAGACCACGCAAATGATGATTAAAAAATAAAAACTTTAATTTTATTTTCGATGTTTTGTAAAATGTTTTCAATTTACCCGATAGTTTAATTTGGTTTCGAAATGCAAAAATTTTGAGGCTGTAACTACCGCGGGATATAAATCTACCACGGTGCAATGCTCCAGGAAGGCCAACTGTGATTGGTTTATTTTTGAAAGTTGTTTCACCTAAAAATATTAGACTCAGCTCCAAAAGCTCTGTATAATCTTTCCTTGGTGACTTTTGAACAGAAAGTTGGTTTTTTATCATACTTTTGAGATGTGCTTGACTTTCTTTATCGATGCAAGAGTATATTCTTGAATTGCTGATGCCAGGCTCAATTTCTAAAAGATCTAGCGAGTTCCATTGCGATTTAAATTTCACGAAAAGAGTTATGTCTGGTGACGTCCTTTTTTCTTTCATTGCCAAGCAATATACGCCTGACAATAATACTTCTACAACGTGATGTCTGCAAGCAAGAGTTAGTATTTTTCCCCTGAACATATCACGCAATTTTTTGCACGTTCCTGACTTTTCGTATGTATTAACACTTGTTGTGTCAAAGCATATTCCTTTAATAAAAGGTTCAATTTCCCAATCATCAATGGTTTTTGTAAATGCCTGAAATTGCTCTTCGGCAGTGCCGTTTCTAATTTCAGCAACGCACAATATTTTTGTATTTGATCCATTTGTGAGTACCATAGCAAGCTTATCAATTTTACCATCGACGCCATGCTATTTTGGTAGATGTGACGGATGTGACTTCGCATCGATCTACGTTGTCTATGAATTGTTGCTCGTGAAACCGCAACATCTTTTGGATCTATATTTAAATAGTGAGCAGTTGATAAAATTACATTTGCCGCATTGGAGCTGCTCAACCCTGCATGGTCTATGCTTGCAACAAGTTGCGGTGTTATTTTGCGTTTCGACTTTCGCTGAGGCCTTGGAGGTTTATAGTCCAAATCTTCTTCGCTGAATGAATCACCAGAAAATAAATGATCATCAACAGCTAATGGCTGCTTTTTAGCTTTTTTTTTACTAACAGTCCCATCACTGGTAACACACTTTTGGTCTTGCATACGACAAAAATAGAATCCAACCGCTTTATAAAATCCACTTTACGTTTCGACTCCTTATCATTTTTCCGATTTATGTTGACTTTCACGTAAGCTGCATGCAATGTTTTTAGTTTTCTTGAAACGTAATTTGTATTATGCAAATTTGAATCTTTACGAATACTTCGCCAGATGTCAAGAATTTCACCCGCAACAGTAAGAGACGCATCACTCTTAAATTTCTTGTCTTTTACTAATAAATAAAGCAGTCTACCAAGCGCATCCCTTCCTGTGGGAATTCGGCGTTTTGACAAAAAACTGTTTGGCACTAAGAGAAAAATTTTCGGGAATAAAATAACTCACCACATTGAATTGAAAATACAAACCCACTATCGAAGGCTGAAATTTGATGTCTTTAATTGTAGACATCTTTTAAATCGAAATGCAATTTATAATAAAAATATGTAAACAAACAGTTGAAAGCTTTATGATAATTCACAAATATTTTTCTGTGCAGTGAAGTTAGCTGCGACTAATTTTCCTTCTTAGACTACTTTGACAAGAACACATAGTGATGGAAAAAATAAGTACAATTTTAGCAAATTTAAAAAACATTAAACATATATTAATGTATTTATGAAGCAAATTTACAAATAAACAACTTTAGTCACTTCATCATTTCGACTAAAACTGTAGTTTTTTTTAACAGAATTCTACCGTTAATTACACCAAAATCTTTATTTTAAAATTTCCTAACATACTGCATTTACAGAATATAAAAATTTGTCTTCGTTCAATTTTTATATAACAAAAGGTAAGCAAAAATGAAAAAGAAATTATAAGTTAGTATTTGAAAATCTGAATTTGTAATGCTACGAATAAAATCCATCGAATAAAATGGCAATGTTGCTTTAAGAAACATTTAGGAAATTTAATAAGCTTTGTAATGCATTTAATTAGGTTCAAATCCGTTAAGAACTGCTTGAGTTGGAGGAAAATTACTAAAGCAAGATTTTTTCATATTTTGGGAAAAAGCCATTTTGCCAAAAACGATTTGAGAGACTACTTCCCGTTCATCAATATTTAAGTGTTATACACCAAAATTCTTGGTTTTTGGAGTAGATTAAGAAAATCGATGTTCATGAAGGAATTTGGAAAAAATTATAAAAACTGAGACGGTCTAGTATGCACCCTTGCGTTTGTGGTCAATTGAGAGCAAACGCGGCATCCATCGTGTAGACAGCTTTCTTAAACCCAACTGATCATTTAAAATCGAAACCACACCGCCATATGAATTGCCTATGGTATCAACAATCTCACGCACTTTTACTCTTCGATCGGCCAACACCATATCGTGGATTGTGTCGACATTTTCGGTTGTATTGACCTCAATTGGCCGTCCAGAACCACATCGAAAGTCAGTAAACCACTTTTTTACCATTGAAATCGATGGTGCAAAGTCCCCATAGCATTTATTAAGATTTTCCTTGGTTTGATTGGCGGTTTTTTTCGAAAAAAATAATGTTTAATGAGCACTTGAAAATCACTTTTTTCCATTTTTAAAAAAATTCACGAGGTTGTATATTTTGAACAACTGTTAAACGTAAAGAAAATGACGGAACTTGCTTAACATTTGACAGTAGTCTATTAACAGGTGCTACTTGATGGGAACAATATTGTATTTCATATAACGGACTTAATGATCCACCCTCTACATATAAGTTGCTCCTTGATTTTAGTCTTGTGCATCAATTTTGAGTTTATTTTCTCCAAAAAAAAACGACGCATTTTGAAATTTGCAAATATTCGAGTGATTTTTCGTTAAATTTGAATGACAACCCTCACTATATTTGAAATTCCACATGCTGGTTTACCTTTATTTTTTGATATATTTAAGTCTTACACGTGGTGATTCAACCATTGTTTTGACCGAATAGTTAAAAAAACTAAATTTGGCTATGTTATTATCACTTGAAAAGAAGGATAAAATGGCTCTACGGAAGAGTAATGTGCCTCAAAGACAAATTTCTCGTCAATAACCTAATTTTTGTTTTAAATGATATTTTTATCACTAACAAATTTTATTTTTGTGAATTTGTGAATCAAACTCATAATCTGTTGGTAATTCATTATGGTTAAAAATTATCATTAATTAACACACTTTTTAGCCAATATAATGTTCGGAAAACCTCATGAGATTTAAAATTCCAACAAACTTAACTAAGGCATATGGTGTGTGTGTTAGCAAATTTTTGAAAATCCAGAAAAAAATTTATGCAAATATATTTCTATAAAATTTTGTAAATTTTGTTCAATATATATGTATATATATGTATATCAGATATATGAATGCATATTCTGTTCAAATCGAAAACTTACAGTTTTTTTCGCTTTGCGCTTTCTTCCCACACTTGTAAAATATGTAATGGTACTGTATTGGTACCGATGAAAGGGAATAAGACTACGATTTTTTAGAATACAATAGAGTTTAAAAATGTACGTGGTATAAACTTTTATTACTCAGCAATCTGAGTAAAATATTGAATTTTATAAAACTCTTCCAAGCTGAGGTATACTCATTGATGATGAAACGCTCTAAATATCATAGGTTTAACTACACAGGTTTAGTCAGACTGCTGAATAATTCACGTATCCGATCCTACTTCTTCTTAACGGAATTTTGAATGCCCCTTTTTTGTTAAGTTTTACTCCCTAAAAATAACACCCTCCCCATATTGGTATTATGGTCAGTTATTCCATCGGTTCGCTGATTTGCCTGAATAAGTTGAATTTTCATACTTTATTGAGGTACACCACATACACCAACACCCATCTGCAATTTTATCATCAGATCTTGCAACCCTTTGTCAGGGCGCTGATAGCTAGGTAGCTATCACAGAAATTTTGGGTATTTGGTAATTAATTGTTAATTGTGGCCGTAGGTGGTGCAATGGCTAGTGTGCGGGGCTCTTGTGCATGAGAGCTACCTCGCTTAGTGGTGGCGACACTATCAAGTACTTAAGCATGGAAAAGCTTCTCAAAATACCACAAAACTGTAGGTCCCAATCATTGTGTGAAAAACTAGAAAGCTGATTGTAAGAAGCTCTCCTCAATCCCTTCATGGGATGTAATGGGAATGGGTTTTTTTTGTTGTTAAGTATTTATACAAGATTGGTGGAGTTTAGAATATTAATTTTTCTTTTAATTGAAATAAAACTTTAGTTTTCAAATATTTTGAATTGCTACTGACTTTACTACTGACGATTTATGTTGACAAATGTATAGAACGACCCATATATAATAACAGCCTTGTACAAATACATTGGATATTGACTAACGGTGAACTCTATTGCTCTTATGTTGCTTTGCAATATTTGGTTTGTTATGGTCCGGTGTTGCGTTTTAGGAAAGAATATTGAATTCCAATAAATAAAAACACAACAACAAAGTATTTTTTGTTAAAGACAGTGACATTAGTGAACACACTCATTCTCGTATTCCATGTATAGACACTTGCCCAACTTTCGTTATCTTGTTAATGCAATCGATTTGTCTTATTTATCACGTGCAATTATTCGAAGCGATCGATATTTTGTCTCTCCATTGAACTCAAATATGAACTTTTGCGCTTTAACTGTGCTGGATTCACCTAACAATAACCCATACTAACCTATTTTATTATGGTCACGTGCCATAATTTCCAACAATTGACATGGAATTGGCAGGGAACATGCCAAAGGTAGCAGAAGGAGTAGCTGCAAGAGACTCACAGCACTGAATTGATTGGTGAATCGTTTGCATATTAAGCCAAAATGGAATTTCCAATGACACGTACACTTTTACATTTCTATGTGGGCATGGACCGAATTGTTATAATTGGCACCTTAAAGGATTTTCAATTTGCTTACGATTTAATTTGGGTGAGTGCGATGCTGAATTTTTTGTATCACCTTTTTTGTTTTCGTTAATAAGTTACTACAGGTACAACAGTTTGATATCACTATTGACGTCAAACTGTAGTTTTAACTATTTAATCACAAATTTCTAACCATAGATGCCAGTTACTACATATTTGACACAAGGCTCGCTACCATATTCTCGATAACTCTCGTGGCGTCTCCACTATTCGTTATCTGTCATTGTCGTTACATTTACATTTAGAACTTATCGAAAGCCGTTGAAAGTACTCCCATCTGCATTATTTCTCGAATATTAGAGAGAGATCTTAACCGAATTTAATCGATATTGGAGGAAATTCATTAAACTGGTTTGACGAGCTGGTATGTTGTATCAAAGGCATACTTATAGGCGTAACAGTAATCGCCCTGATATTTACACTCCGACACTAATGTTAATTAAGCCAAATAAGTAGAGCATTCGCATTAAAATTACTTTCATAACCCCGTTAATTTATCCATTAAGCATACGTCATACTTTTAATCGTAACAGTATACTTACCCTACGGGTGTACTTCTGTACTGTATACCTGTACGACTTAACCAATCGGTTTAAGTTTTTCCCTGGAGTCCCTATTTCCTAAAACTTTGATTTAGCATCAGTAAGGCCTATGTAGTAGCTGTCTTTGGAATTCCTCCCATACAAAATCGAGTTTTATTTTAAGTGTTATGCCTGAAAACATATCGCACCCTCAGAAGAATAGTGTCGTAAACTCAAATCAATATTTTGAGAAAAGCCGTCAAGAAGTTTTCACATACGACAGTATTTTACTAAGTTTAGAACATTTTTTCACGTCTTAATGTCTTTTAGAAGGGCATGTCGTACTATTCTAGTTGCAAAGCTCAAAATATTAATGTATGTTGAAAAATTCCAAAGCATTATTGGAACGAAGTTCCTTATCGCACGTTGCGGGATGGGGAGTAAATAAAAAACAATTAAACAATTATTTTAAAACTATTATGCTTATCAACTATATTGGGTACTTTTGCTTAGGTTTGTGCCTAGACTAACATAAGTTGCGAAATTTCATTTTTAATGATAAGTTTTCTAGGTGGAGCCGGTAACCAATATTTTAGTTTTGAACCCATTAAAATGTAACCTTAGAAAAGCCAAATTGAAAGAAGTTTAAAATAAGAAAATTTTCTTAAATAAGTGTTGTAAGAGATTAACTAGTCGCCTTCAGCCATCAAAATAAAAACACTTTTATTTTAATATTTAAAATTGTAAAAAATAATTCTTTATTGATGTGTTAACATCTATAGCGGCGTATAGGGACTAAATCTATCAAAGTCAAATTTTATGCTGCTGCTAAAACCAGATTTTATGCTGCCGCTAAAACCAGATTTTCTGCGACTGCGAAAGAGAATAATGACGTGTTAAACAAAAATGAGCGAGCAAGAGAGCAATGAAAGGGTGGTGTGGCAGGGGTGAGGCAAACGAAATTGTGTCTATAGCGTATGTATGAACATAATAATGTATGTATGTACATGTGTCTGTAGCTGTTGTTGAACGGAGATATGAAGCATAGCCACGCAAAATTTCATTTGCAAGCCTTGCGCAGTCGCCGTTATGGTGACACACTAATACGTCAGCTACTTCGTACAAAGTATGTGTGATGTTGTGTGTTTGGCTGTTTCATTGCTGTTGATATGGCAAACATGTGGTTATGTGACACACGTATACGTCAGCTACTTCGGACAAAGCATGTGTGATGTTGTGTGTTTGGTTGTTTGGCATTGCATACATAGTATACATTGCATACATAGTATATACATACATAGTATGGCCATAAAACTTAACTTAAAAATACAACAGATCTAAAGTAATATTGGTATTTGACAATATTCTGCGTAATGACACTCTGCGGTTGAATATGGACGAATTTGCCGCACCCAGTCTGGCAACCGAATTTTAGATTATACACAAAAAATTTCGCTTCATCTCTAAAATTATCCTAAAATTTGTATCAACATCTTTAAATGGAACTCTGATTATAGAGCATTTCGAATCGAAATGTTACATACTTTTTACCTAAGTTGAATGTTATCTTGTATGTAATACTTGTTTAGTTTAATCGACATGATTAAAAGTATACATTTTAATGTCTCCATATAAAAATGGCACTTCAATGAAGTGAATAAGGGCGAATCAATCAAAAAGATCTGTGTTTTCGCTAGCAAAGCATTAATACAGAATATTTAGCAGCCGGATAGGTTACAATTATGAATGCATAACAGGACCAATTGTTTGTGACTAAAAAGTGGGTCACGATGGGTAAAAAGGAGGGGCAAAAACATGTTCAAAAGAGACTAGATATATAAAATAAAGCGCTTTATTTTGTATATAATAATTTTGCTAGTTTGACGTTAGTGGCGCAATGGTTAGTGTGCGCGGCTCTTGTACATGAATATATGGGTTCGGTCCCTGCTCTGAACACCTTACATTTATTTCGACGACGGTCACCTCGCTTAGTGACGGCGACACTATCGAGTACTTAGCTATGAAAAAGTTTATCAAAATACCGTTCGGAGACGGTGTAAAAACTGTAGGTCCCACAAGAAAGCGCACAGCTCACTGGTTGTGAGAAGCGCTCCCCCAGTCCTTTAAAGGGATGTTATGGGGAAATATTTATTTATTTTATATTAAAGTAGGTATAAGATACCAGAAAGCGGGACAATCCCGTAAGAAGCGGGACACTCCCGCCAAAAACTGGATGGTTGGTCGGGTTATGCATGCATCAGCTTTGCTAGCGTCCGTTGTAGTTCATACAGTTTCGCATATTGTGCACCCTAATGTCTTAAAGACCAATGATTGTATTGGGGCTGTGTGACATACGAAAACCTAAACAATAATTCCGAGTCATTTATGAAAATTGAATTACCACAACTAACTTTATACGAATCTTGCTAGAAAGACGATTGATTGCGAATACAATGAGTTTAATTCGATGATTTTATATATGTTGGTATTCAAGTGTTACAACTATTTACGACACTTCGCAACCCTCACTTTAAGAGGAAGTATAGAACTTCAATATATCACAATCTATTAAACAAAATATGACAACAGAATATCTGTAAAATGTGTTAGTGTCCCACTTTTGTAGAAAGTTAATCGAAAGGACAGCTTTTAATGGCTTTGTTTTTTATCAAATTCGAAAACTTGCTAGAAAGACGATTGATTGCGAATACAATGAGTTTAATTCGATGATTTTATATATGTTGGTATTCAAGTGTTACAACTATTTACGACACTTCGCAACCCTCACTTTAAGAGGAAGTATAGAACTTCAATATATCACAATATTAAACAAAATATGACAACAGAATATCTGTAAAATGTGTTAGTGTCCCACTTTTGTAGAAAGTTAATCGAAAGGGCAGCTTTTAATGGCTTTGTTTTTTATCAAATTTCACTTCACCTTATTCTCCCTAACACCTTGGGAACATTAACCCTAGAGTAAGCCACAAACATATTTTGGCATTTAATGATTTATTCTAACATACCGAAAAACCAATAAGCTCATATATTTTTCGGTTTTATTAATTACCCGAAATGCATTGTCCATGTCCAATTGATTTCCCGCTCGAAGATCCAACCAACAATGATTGGGGTTTCTATGTGTTTTCAGCTATTGTTGTGGATTTTAAATAAATGTCACTTGCAGTGCATACTTTCGGGGTGTACCACTTCATGCGTAAATTAATTTGATTGGCTTCAATTTCTTCAAAACAATACGGCAGTGAACAAAGAACACGATTTAAAAAGAAAGGGGTTAAGAGTTGAAGTAAAATATAGAACAAAAATCCTGTTAAAAAATTGAAGAAGCGTACAATAACACAATAATTAGATTTCGGTCTTGTCTTTGCTACTATCAAAATTCCTTAAATTGTAAATCTGAAAATAACTAGACACGGACGAAAAAGTTATTTTGAGTCAATTGAAAACAATTTCAATTTGTTTGCAAATTCTTTGCTTTTCTGTTTTTCCACTATTTTCGCGGCTCGTACAATGCTCTAGAGAAAATTGATTTGACCAATGTACTCGTAGCCGTTGTAGTATAAATGCCTAACGTTATTCACTTGTCTCTAAGTTAAGCGCTACACAAATTTTTTTTTGTTCTCTTCGCAATGTGCATTTTCCTGTTATTTGTTTTTCATACTGGAATGGAAATTTTTCTTTGTTTTCAGAACCAACTTTCTCTGTTCTTCCAGTTTTTTGTGTGCTTATTTCCTCTTAGTGCAATTGTATTGATTCGAATTGTTTGGTCTGAAATAACTACAGGCTACATGCAAACTCCTATTTGTCGGCTTAATTTTTTTTGTAATTGGCTACAAGAACTTCGCGTGAATGGATAAAAACTCAGGTAGTTGTAGCGAAAACTGTTCGAAATTTGTTATATGTATATTTGTTTCTAATTGCTCAAACTTTCCCTTGATTGCGACTGTACAAAATGATGTATTTAACTTTTTATTTAATTCACAAAAGTTGTTTATTATTTCTGTAGGTCACTTCAATGTACGACCATAATGAGCGTTCATGATTACATCACTTAAATTTTGGCATAACTTTGCTTGAGGACTAGCACCACAGAATTGTTTTTGAGAAAGTTTTTGCATTGTTGAACGGAATTTCAATTAAAAACGAATTACTTTATGGTATTGTATTGTAGTGGGATAATATAATAGTTTTCTTGTAAAAGGCTTAGCTTTTATAAAAAGTTTACTAAACTTTTATTATAAAATTATACCTTTTTTTATGATATTGGTTGTTGACCGTTTGTATTATCTGTATTTAATTGGTCTGGCTCGAGCTCATAAAGTGAACATACCAGCGGTTCGACTTTTGTTTTAAGATTTATTAAATATTTCCATTAGTATCTCTAATCATCCTCAGGGTTATGTATTCAAAAATATTTATCACTAATAACATATTGATCACAAAATGATTGCCAATAATTACATGTATTGTAATTCAGAAAAAACAAATGGCTCGTACGCAGTGTGTAAGCTTTCGTCAACTGTTGTCTGTTTTCTCTGTGTTTGCTTATTGTGTGTGTTGTAATTGAGTCTTTTCTCTGAGGGAATGTTAAACTTTATGTGCTCGGTAGTCTATATTTGCAGCATTTTTACAGGAAAAGTTGAATAAAAAACATGCCCACAACAGCAGGGTCCGAAATTTTCAGTAGCTTCCTAATTGTCAATTCTAAGCAGTCTTGGACACTAACAATTTAAAAAAATAATTTACAGTACCCTCCAGACCCTACTTTTCAAAATGACCATCTCGTGGCCGGTAGGCTACAAATGTTGACATCATATAAAATGTATGGAAATTCACATCACTTTTTACTCAACTCAACATTTTTCGAATGGGACATGTGAACGTGTCATTTAGTATTTTTTTTTTACTCTACTTTCTTGTGCATGTTTGTGTGTGCTTACATATTTGACTTCATATTGAGCATTTATTGAGCGAGGTTGACGAAGAAGCAGAGGAGACCCTAGATTTTGCTGATTCGACTGATGAGTACGTACCACCTGACCATCAAACAATTTCCTGTTCAAGTGATGCTTCTGGTGATACTGGAATTTGTAAGTAAGCTGCAAGTTGGTGCAAATCCCAAAAATCTGATGCCGAAAACAAAATGATACAGTTTTTGAACAGCGTCTTGGTGTGTTGGTTTCAAAAGACAATACTATTTGGCTTTCCAATCTGCCTGCTCAAGCTCATAATGTGTTTCGTGGCACTGCTGTTGGCCCAACTCGTAGGGCTCATCGAATCAGCCGCATTTGATTTGATTTTCACCCCATCGATGCTCGAACAAGTTCTGATTGATTCTAACGCAAAAGCCGACAAAACATTTCAAAAGTGGAATGACCAAAACCGCACCGCAAAGGAGAGGGTGTGGAATAAGGTGACAAATATTGAATTGAGAGCACTCATTGGTCTTTTATTTTTCGCAAGCGTTAATAAATTAAACGGTGAAGATGCAGATGTTTTGTGGAGTACAGAAGCAGTTTGTTATTACCGTGCAGTAATGCTGCAATCTCGGTTCAACGAAGTTTTTCTGTTCATTCGGTTGGTTCATTCGACAAGTTAATGATAAGCCTGCTCCAATGTCTGCATTATGGGCTTTAATGAACAACAATCTTCGCCGGTACTATCAACCACCCGGAGAAATAACAGTTGACGAACAACTATTTGCATATCGCGGAAGACCTAGATTTACGCAGTAGATCCCATCCATGCTTGCAAAGCATGGCATCAAAGTCTGGTTCGCATGCGATGCTAAGTCATTCTATCCTTTCAACAGCGAGATTAAGTCAGTGAAGAGCTCAAATGCAAGTCGTGGAACCAATGTAGGAGTAAGTGTCGTGCAAAGGCTGGTATACCCTTGGGAAAACACCGGAAAACCCACTATCAGTGACAATTTTTTCACATCATTGAATCTGGGTAGGCATTTGATGTCCAAAAATCTTGCTCTTCTTGGTACTGTTCGTCAAAACAAAACATTTGTGCCAAATGAAATTTAGGCAGACAGCAAACGAGCAGAATAGCCTGCAGTTTTTGGTTTTCTCGAATAAAAGTTTGCTTTGGTGTCCTACGTGCCAAAAAAGGGAAAAGCAGTTGTACTACTTTCCAGTATGCCGTGGACAAATGCTATTGTACCTGAAAATAAAAATAATCCACAATATTCCTTGACTACAACGCAACCAAAATAGGTTTGCGCTGCCCTTTGGCAATGGTTTTAAGATGCTAGAAATAAGCGTTCTAGCCGCATTCATTATATGTTCGGAAACCAACAACTACATCCTCGAAAATGAAGAAAGTTCCTGCCAAGCCTTGCAAAATAGCTCTTCATGCCAGCAATTGCATAGCGCTCTGAAAATCGAAGGATATTAGGCCATGCTTCAACACGCCTGAGCACTAGTATGAACCACTTGCCTGATATTTCCGACGACACACAGCCCATGCACCCTCTTCGTTGTCTATATTATGAAGTAAAAAAGCATGAAACTACACCCAAGATTTTCAGTTGGTGTAAAAACTCTGTATGTGACACACATGCCACCACGTATACTTTGGGTAAATTCTGTAACATGAATGAAATTTAAACTTTTTCACCTTAACTTTTTATCTAAAAGTCATACATCTATATACTTTATTTAAAAATGAGTTTGTGTTTGTTAACCATAGTACCATATAGAAGTGGGCGGTGTCATGCCCCCTTTTCAAAATTCGTTGTGACGGCTTTTTATATTCTTGTCTACAATTTCGTCATCGTGGTGCCAACGTATACCTTTGGACATACGTCAGTCTCTTATAACATTACATTTTATCCGATGTCCAATATTAGACTTATTCTTTTCCCTCACTTTGGACTTTTTCAGGCCAAATAACCCGCTCAGGGTATTGTGTGATTTCAACGCCAACTCATATGACAGTTTGTTGTAGATATCAGAATGCTTCACTCTCGGAATAACCTGGTATATAAGTCAAGGATTTGTACATTTTCGGTGGGGTTTCGTCTGGTTGATCTAGTCCTCGTTCCGTAAATTGTCCTGTATGTCTATTCCGATCCAGTAGGCCAGTTAATGTTGTGGCCAGGAAATAATTTTTGCGAAGAACTACCTTTATTCTACTTATATTTTCCACATGAAACTACTTGTCGCTGATCTTCAGAACTCTATTCACGATATTTTTTTGTCGTATTGATAATAATTTATCTAGGGTGCTTATAATTGAAGTTAATTAGTCTTCTGGACGCTGTAGTCTTCTGGTACCAATCAAGCTTGAGCAGGTTGCCTTGTCGAATTACCACAGATACAAGATATGGTAATTTGTTGTCCTATTCCTCTTCCATCGTGATTTTTATTTGTCCGTTGTATGTGTTAAGAGCCTTAAGTGCGTTATCCACTTCATTCCTCTTTATCACAACAAATAAGTCGCCAACTTTTTTTGCCAAGATTTTAGGCCTCACTTCCAACCCCGTCAAAGTTTCGGCAAGTAACTCTTCCATTATAATCTCAGCTATCACTGGTGTCAGCTATCACTGGCACTCCCAAAGGCATAGCTTCCTTTGCTCATAAAATGTGTCCTCGTGTTTGAAATATCTCGTGTTTATATGCAAAAATTTCAGTAATTCAATGAATAAGTCTTTTGGTATTTGTCCTTTGGTATTTGTCCCAGTATACTCCATTTCTTCTCTTCCGTCTTAATGGCCATATGTATCGGTACTATTGGGAGCAGGGACACCACGTCGAATGACACCAATATTTCCTCATCATCTATTCTGATATTCTCAATTCTCGATTTAAAATCAATCACACCTTTAACATTATATCTGGAGTCCTACTGATCATATGCATACAAAGTTGGATTGGTCTAGTGGAGTTTCCGTCATTATGAATTTTTGGGGAGACCGCATATCCAGGGTCAGTCTATTCTCCTACATAACATTCATCAATTTCCGATTATATAAATTTCCCACCAATCTGATATTCTCGTTCCGTAAACTAATCGTCGGGTCTCTTTTAATACGTCTATGTGTACAAATATCCCTCAAAATCTGGTTCATCCTTGATCTGTAATCTTCCCTGTACATTGTTTCTATTTCCACCGTTTTTAGCACTCAAAAGCAATACGCTGTCATTTTGATCTAAAAAAAATTTTCCGGTTTCCCCCACTGTGTGTCCCTTCGACTCAACCTCGTTTTAATTAACTTAATTTAGTTCTCGAGACTTCCTGTGGAAAAACAGTGGCAATGTACAGGGAAGATTACTGATCGAAGATGAGCAATATCTTGAGGAATATTTGGGCATATAAACGTGTTCAAGGAGACCCGATGAGAAGCTTTCGGAACGAGATCAACAGATTGGTGGAAAAATTATATACTCGAGAATTGCTAAATTTGATGGAGAAGAATAGGCTGACCAACAGGTTTGCCGCCATCTGACTAACTAAAGAGCACAAAGTCTTGAACATTGTGTTTCTGCTGTTCGGAATATCACCATATTGCCAGAAATGTAGTCTAGCCAATACAGCCTGCCAAATACTTCCTTCCGCAAAGTGGGGCCGATTACAAACAAAGTGGTAATAATATACGAACTTTTGAGGTTTGAGAAGTTGTCACTTCCAAACGGTCAGAGGTAATTAAAAAATTAATTGGAGTTATTTTTTCCAGAACTGTTCTCAGTAAAGCGTTGTATTAACAATTAATATTTGAATAAAAACAGGCGAGCTGTTAACAAAATCTAAAAAAGTCAGAGCAAAAATGTACATGTTTTTCACCATATTTTTTTTTTTGCCTCTCTTACAAGATTTCTTTAAGCAACGAATCTTAAAAATTGGATCAATATCTTTGAAGTTCGCTATCGATGTGAAACTTTTAAACCGAAAGATAGATTGGAAGGAATACAGAAACAAAAGACTTTCGCGAACAATAACGTAAGCATTGCAAAGAATGGTAATGTGAAAGGGGCAGTAGCAAAAAATAAGAGAACAGAAACGAAAACATCAATACAATCAGATACAATGATTGCACCCAAACGAAAAATCTGTCTACCCGCAATGGTTTTATGGGTCATAACAATACACACATACAAAACAGGAAGTACTATTTCAACAATAATAAAAGCAATATTGTTATTGCTGTGGTAAAAAATAAGATATACTTTTTAATACTAACACAGCCACACACATCTCACACCAATAGAATAGTCCTTAAGAAGCTTTAACCTGAAGTATTAGCAGAAACACACAAATGGTCGCAAAGAAAATGCATTTCAATTGTAATTTTATCTGTTCCAAAAGGATTTTTGAAATGGATAGGCGTTTATGTGGGTGGGTGGATGTGTGGCAAAATTTTATCTAAGAGACACTCAGGATATTTCGAAAACATATAAATAGAGTTTTTTTTTAAATGTCCGCTCTTTCCAAGTTTTCTATCATTACACTCACATATAACTTCAGTTGAGACCGTAGCCGAAGTTAGAGGTTGTCACCATCTCATTAGATGTTGACACAACCAAATTCGAGGTTGACACAACCTCATTAGAGATTCTCACAACCGAATTTAGACAGTTTCACAAATGTTATTTTTATTAAATAAATTATTAATTATTATAATTTTTTTTCTTGAAAATAATTGTAATAAAAATCAAAAAATTGTCCCTAAATGGTCCTTTAATTTGAAATTCGTAATTTCTTATTTTTGTTAGTGCTGTTCTAAGTTAGAAAATTGAATTTCTGCAAAATGATGTCAGAATTTCTGCAAAATGATGTTAGTTGATATCACCGTTCAAAACTTACAAAAGAGACCATCCAATATTTGGAGCAAAAGGGTTATGTCTAATAGCAGGGGTAAGAAAAAAAATATCGCCAGTTTAAAATACATTGAAACCATTTAAATGTCCAAAAGAAAAAACAAAGTGTCTTCAAACATTCCTGCCGAAATATAAAAGTCGAAGTAACGACGACTCCTGTAAGAGTGAATGAGAACTCAAGTTATGTAACAGAGAATGTGATGCGCGCAGACCATCAATGCCCCAGTAGAGGGGCTGTTCAAGGCCGGCGACGACGATTTAAAAAGTAGCATCTTTCAGTTGCTCAATTTAAATACAAACGATCCAATTGAATTTCAGCCTTCTCTCAAGCGTATTGCTAGGAAATGCCAATGCCAGTGGTTACATATGTACCTATTCGGACCTATTTTGTGAGGAACTTGGGCTGGAAATTAGCTAACAATGACCTACTCATGGTTCGACAGATGTTGGAAGTACCCACAAAAGGCAAATCTACGCTTACCGTCAATTGTCCCAGAACGAATGAGGCTATGCTTAAGCTTGTTATCCTTACTAAGCATACATGCACTTGCAGAATGGCACCGACCCACACCAAGACGTCAGTGAAGGTTGGTACAAATCTTACCGACACATTTGATACCAAGTCTCAGGTAATACAAAAATACCTATTATGTGAACTCTTCGACATCTTAATAAAGGTAATAACAATAGAGCTGCATTAACCATAAAAACATTAGCAGCAAAAGCTACATGCTGCTCGCGTATGGCGAAAACAAAGATAATAAATATTAAGAGCAATGGAGAGGGCTTATGTGGTAGTTTCGGCTTTACGAGTATTTCAAAGATTAAGCCTACTCTCGAGAAACAAAGCTTCAGTTGTGTTCGGCCCTAATACTACCTTTATCGGTACATGACACCGAAATGTGGTTCATCTCGCAAGACAATGATCTCTATACTGAGAGTATTGGACAGAAAAATGCTCCGCAACATCTAGGTATATAAAACACTATGAAACAAAACTATGGTGATTTGTTTGGAATGGATAATAACTAGTCGGCTGTAGTCAAACCATAAAATGCAGACCACTGTGAAATTTCGCTTTTTTTCTTCAAAAAAAGCCAAATGTTTAATTCGTCTACTAGATAGCATACGAAAAAATTTGAATATCTCGTATAAATAATTCAATAAGTACACTTTGTTATTATATAGGAAGAATGGAGCCTTTTAGCTATAACACTGATTGTTTGCGAAAAAAATCTACGAAAATAACCTGTGCTAAATTGTATTTTGATGTGGCCACATTATGAGAGACATTTCTGTTGGCGATTCAATCCCAAATGTTTCATCATTTCTATGACTTTTAATTCAAAACATTTCATGTTGCCTACTTATTCCGGGTAGTGATCGAAGCAGGGGTATGGACAGCAAATATTAATTATCTTATCAGGGGTCTTTCATTTCGATATCGGTGGTTAAACACATATTATAAAGCCTTTTAATTCAAATTCACTCTCAAATAGATATGCTCTTTTGATTTCCCTGCAACATTTGTGGCCAAATACCCTAATACCCTTGACAAAGCAGAAATAGACGGTAAACGCCAGAAGATTCAGTGTATCAAATCAGAATGGGCTTTTGAAGCGCCAAATAGACATTTAAAGCATAAAATCACATACAGTGTCAATAGCTGGAAAAGTACTGTATTTAGATGATGACTTTGTTTGTTCTTGTTTTTCATATTAAACCATTTTAAGCTTTAAATCGAAAAGTCTATCATAACCCCAACTTTATCTTAAATTTCATAATTAGGAGGACGTTGCTCAGGCCCCCGTGGAGGTAGACCCAACTAACATTTGTTTTCTCTCATGATTTGAATTAAGTAAAATATAGATTTTTTTCTTTATGCGAAGATGTAACATTTGTAGATGAATGAGTAATTTTGAGCTGTGGTGACACAGACATTCTTCTCAATTCTCACATTAAGTTGTAAAGGTGAAAAAAAATATAAATATAACGTCGGAAGCTTATAATATTAACCTCAAACACTGAACTTCACAGACAACAGAACAAGAACTATATATTTGCTCAAATAACCGTAGGCATATTCCGGTTTGGCTAGGCCATGTTATCAGAATGGATGAAGATGAGCCAGCGCGAAAGATTTTTCATAACGTACCCGATGGAAGCAGGAAAAGAGGACGACCAAGACTCCGCTGGAAAGACCAGGCAGAAGAATCCCTCCGTATCCTTGGTGTTACCAACTGCCGAGAAAAGGCGAAGGATAAAGCCAGTTGGAAGAATATGTTGAAATTTGTTTAATTTGTTTGTTTAATTATAATGTGTAAGACGTCTGACCTCATGAGGTTGTGATATAGGCAATAAAAATAAAATAGTATATTCCGGTTTCATATTTAATCTATCCCAGTTGCTCACACCAAAATCACAATAACAGCGAAAAGGTGTAGACCGCCGGACAACCAACACATTTCATATTGGAGACTATGCTATCATTTCTGTAGACACATATTCACAGAGTGAATGTTAGCTCTGCAAGTCCAAGTTTAAGTTTGTCTAGGTAAATTTAAGGTAAATTTAAAGACAATGGGCGGTTCGAAGTGTTTATTGCGGGTATACCATTTTTGACTCGGTGCATTTAAATTACCTTTTCCCGTTGGAGTATTTTTTCACAATCAAATCGTAATTTTTTTATTCACTCTGTGTATGGAAGACAAGGCAGGACTGATAGAGCATTTCTCTCACCCCGTCATATTAATTGCATTTTTGAAGAAAACAGCATGTGAATATTTTATCAAAATGCTGCTATAAAACGAAATTTATTATGTCATGCCCTTTTTTTATTTTGAGTGCAACATCTCCTAAACTGTATGAGATAGAGTTCACAAAATTCGAAAATACATCAAATTTTTTAAAAATTTAAAAAGGAAAACATGTAGAGAAAAAGTTATAATTAATTAATTAATATAAAATAAATAATTGTACGCTTTATGAACAACTACATCAAAATATGTATAAAAATATCCAATGATTGTTCGAACTCACGGGCGATGTCTTCACACCTTTTTGTTACAAGGTACCTACCTGTTCGATTTATATGATCTCATTAGTAAATGTTACATTGGAAAATAAAAAACAGCGTTCAATCATATAATGACGTTACATTTACATAACAAATATTATTACTTAAAATTATTTAAAGACCAGTGCAAGCACATGTGTCATTATTTTCCTGCTTAATACTTTTTATTTTATACCCACAAAAAACAAAGAGAATGCACAGCAACAGACACATATTCATACATAGTTTGTAATGTTCGTATATACGTTACACACATGGTAAAATTATCCCAACTGATTTGTGGTTTTTTAATTTTTTCCGTGGGTAGGCTGTCAAATTTAGTTTGTTTTGGTTTGTTAATAAAATTCAAAGAATTTCAATCAAAATGCAATTTAATAGCATAAACTTTGTATCAAGTAAGACAAGGTTATACAATTTTTCACATTTTGTGTATATGGTGTTTTTCATTATTCAGCTAATTTTGACATCTTAACCACGGAATTGCTAATGCAACTAACTTATAAATAATTCTACCATGGCTACACAAGTTCACACAATTTACGTTACTCTCTTGCTATCTCATTTTTATATAAGTATAACCACGTCATTATTCTCTTTGCTCTGAGAGTGCTCCGCACCCACACAAGACAACTATTCGCTGCCGCTACATCAGCGTGTGTTTTTCGCAGCTTGACAATCTGTGTTTCGCAGTCGGACAAATCTGTGTTCTATATAGGGGTGGGTCACCCTTCTCATTTAGGGGTATGGAAAATATATGTGACTTGCTCCACGACAAGGGACCTCTGCGCCGAAAAGAAGTTATTGAGAAAAACGCGTTTAAAAAAAGCGCTTCGTTTTTCCGTGTTTTGCGCATGGGTATGCAACTCTTCCTTCAACCTGATCATCTGGCGATGTATTTCGACTCTCTGGTACTTGGTTCGATGTTCACTATGCAGTGTTGCCTCTACGAAACTCTATGAACTTTTTTTAAATTTCAAGTATTATATTTATTATCTGTTTGTATCACATTTTTCAATTTTTTCATTAATTATGTTCATCTTAACAGGTGATTTGTAAAAAAAACTAAAAGACATAGAAACTTGCGGTTTGCGGCATTTGAAAGAGGGTTCCCTTTCCGTGGAGCTGGTCACATATGTTGCCGATTCTGTGACCTACCCGATACACACACAAAATTTCATGCAAATAGGTCCAGCCGTTTCGGAGGAGTTTAACGCCAAACAATCTGTGATCGCAGTCGGACAAACTCAGTTGGATAAACTGGGCCTGGATGCATTCACTTTGTGAGTTAAGGCTCTACCAGAGTCTATAGATGTTAATACATCAAAAATAACGAAAGAAAGGACAAAATTTTCTTTAGAATCAAAAGTAGTCAAATTAGAAATGTTTATTCGACCAAAAGATATTTAATTTTGGCCGATGGAAATGGTTTCTGAACTAATGTGAGCCGAACCGGCCCAAAAGTATCCTCACACCAAAAAAAAACCTTTATCATTCCTCAAATACAGGGTGCGGCTAAAGTTACTACATGATGTAAAACAATTGTAACTTCTTTGCTTGCGAGTATTTAACTTTTTCTTTTTTCCTATTTCAGAATATAAACTTGGGAGAATATTTAAAAATGGAACGCTATACAATTGCGCAAAGAACTAAGATTGTTTTTCTATTCATTGAAAATCATCGTTCGATAATTAATACTCAACGTGCATACAGAAGATTTTATGGTGTAAGAACTGCTCCAACGGGTCCAACCATTCGTTCGTTGGTGAATAATTTTGCTGAATATGGGACTGTCGGAGATTCAAGACGTACGGGCAGACCTCGAACTGGCAGATCGGCCGAAAATATTGTTGCACTCAACAAAGTTATGGAAAATGCCATAAAAAGAGCACATTTTTGCGTTAGAGAAAACGGTTCTCAATTAATGTAAAAAAATAACATAAAATAAACTTTCTTTTTATCATAATTTTTTTTGTTTTTTTCATTCCATTCAATAGTTATTTAAAAAACAAATCATATAGTTACTTTAGCCGCACCCTGTAGCTATCCAGTACGCAATGATTGATTTTGTTTCTTTTCAATATATTAATTCAGTGAAAATAAATTTAAACCAAATTTTGTCGACCCCAGCTTTTTAAATTTAGTTTTAATATTTTCATGTCATCCATAAGTTTTAAAACTGACTAAATGTAAATTTATTTGGAGGAGAGAATTGTATGTGACTACTTTAACAAACTTGGAAATATATTTCCAAACTTAGGAACTGATGTAAAACATATGCTAGAGTTATTGGAAAACATGTATTTTATAGATTCAAACACAAGTCCATGAAGAAGGTGGAAACCATACCACCACAACGTTAAGGGAAAACAATAAGTACATTTGTTAAATTTAAACTGATAGACCGATAAGCCAAAAATTAAGAAAAATGAAAACCACAAAATTGATTGGTCAAATACAAATAAAGTAAAGCAAATCTGTAATTTCCATTAAGGCTAAGAGGTCATATTTGCTCCGGTTAGTGAAAGAATTTAAATGCCGCGGATGGGATTCAAACTCGCACTCGCTGGACTATCGTTTCGATGTTTGTGGTTATATTCAGCAGCATCTAGATCGTGAAGCCACCGCAATGTGTATTCCCATTTATCGCTAACCGAGGTATTTTATCGTGTCTAACTTACACGTACTAATGCCGACGTTTGAAACTTCTATAGAACGCACTATTCTAACTGTAGTTTTTTTTCTGTTTTGGTTTGGCCCTACGATATGATTCAATTTTAGTTGTCTTAGATCCAAGTTAGTTTTAAAGTTATAAGCACTTTAGCGATAAAGCCCTCTCCCGAGTAACAAAAGTCCAGCAGTACCAGACTCTCATTCAACCTGTCTTGCTTTGTGGCGCAGAGTCCTGGCTCCTATCGCCAATCAGACGAAACATCTGTACGAGTTTTCGAGAGAAAAATTCTTACGGCGAGTATCGACGACGCATGAATCATGAGCTTTATGAGCTTTATCCTGACATTGACATAGTTAAGCGGATCAAAATAACGCGATTGCACTGGCTAGGCCATGTCACTAGAATGGATGAAAACGAACCAGCACGAATTGTTTTCGAAACCGAACTCGAAGAAAGAAAAGTAGGAAGACCAAGACCCCGCTGGAGGGATCAGGTTGACGAATCCCTGCGTACACTTGGTATTGCCAACTGGACAAATAAAGCAAAAGATCGAAGTGGTTGGCGAAATATGTTATCTTCATTTTGTAAGGTCACTGACCCCCGGGGTTGTCCGAGACCGGATAAGTAAGTCAGTAATTTCCTTTAAGGCTAAGAGATCAAGTTTTCATGTCACAAGCATCGAAAAGATCGTCCAGCGAATGTAAGTTCGAATCCCACCCGCCTCATTTGCATTTTTTTCACAACCGGCATTTAAAACTAGCTCGGAGCTAAGATAGCAACAATTAAAACAAAATTGATTTTTATTACAGAAGTTGTTCTCAATAAATGCAATATTACACGGATCTTATAAAAAAACGTTGTTTCATATAACATCCCACGAAAGCATTGGTGAGAGCTTCTCACAACCAATGAGTAGTGCTATTTCTAGTTGTATGCCCACTAATTACGGCCTACAGTCTTACACCGATTCTGAACGGTATGCGGAGAAGCTTTTCATGGCTAAATAGTTAATAGTGTCGTTGTAACTAATCGAGGTGACCGCCGTCGAAAGAAATGTAAGGTAGTCAGAGTAGGGCTTATGTAGAAGAGCCGGATACACTACATTGCACCACCGACCTATTTAATAATTCTTTTAAATTTTGGACGATTATTTGTTGGCATTGGATTTGTATTAGCGATTATTCGAATTATAAACAAGTTCAATTAATGGCTTACCCTACTGTTTACTCTACTTTTCTCTTCACTAATTCTATTAGTTTTGGTTTGATTAGGTCTGCTATGATCTGTGGATGAGTGCATATGGTTGTATGTTATTTACTGTATAAGTATAAAGTTATAACGATAATTCAGAGCATAAACATTTGAGTGTGGGGCAGTGTTATCATGTTAGCAAAATTTGTGCCGTTTTGGCATAATTTTTTTGCTTTTGGCACTTCTTTTTTATAAAATAATGCACAATTTACCCAAAAATTATCCAATTTTTTTTAATTTTGGTGTAATGTTTTAGCACAATTGTTTTGCAAATGACACAAATTTTGGTGGTGAAATTTTCTCGTTTTAATTTATCTGAAAAAACAAAATATTTTTCCTTTTTTGTATTAGTATAATTTCGAATTTGAGTCCCCATTATTTCGAAGCAGATATATGAAGTGACACATTATTAGTTAAAGGTAGGAAATTTACGAAATGGGTCGCTTTAAGCTTGAAGAAAATTGGGGAATATTAAAAACCTTCTTTCAAACTTCTGAGTCTTCAACTCAGACTTTAAGAAATCTACGAAATAAATTCAATAGAAATGGAGAGCCATCAACGTAGTTTGTGGATCTATTTTTGAACCTAGTTCGACTATCCGGGATCATATTGGACAAAAAAACTTGTATACGTGGTCGTCCAGTGCATTCGGGAAGAAATATTTCCGATCTAGCTCTATGAGAAATCTACGAACTAAATTCGATAGAAATGGAGAGCCATCAACGTAGTTTGTGGATAAATTTTTGAAGCAAGTTCGACTATCCGGGTTCATATTGGACAAAAAAACTTGTATACGTGGTCGTCCAGTGCGTTCAAGAAGAAATATTTCCGATCTAGCTGATAGTCTGGTCGAACAGTCATTAATATTGAACATTTCTCAATTGGACATTTCTCGCACTTTTTTGCATAAAGACCTCATTATGGAGGCTTATAAATGTTATGGACGCAGAATTACACAGAACACTAGTATGCAAATTTTAACATAATAGTTTCGCACAGAGCACAATTTTTGGGGACATTTGGCATAATTTTTTAGTCGGCCTCTGACAACACTGGTGTGGGGATAGTTTTTTCTTGTTCTTTTTCGTTATATATCTTCTTAATCACAATGTATTTATAACGGGCGAGAGTAATACTTAGTAATAATAGAACAACAAGACAACAAACGCATGCATATTGTTCCTTGAGAAACGATTTGTTAATTGTTAGTATAGTTAAATATAGTTAAATGCATGTATCAACAATATCAATAAGAAAGAAAGTACAAAACAAAATACATTAAAATTTTAAAGTTCAGATTATGAACAACATGACAAAAGTAAATCAGAAACTTATCATTGATTCGTGTCTCAGCCAATTAACAAACTATAAAACATAATTGTTATCTTTGGATGATTGTATCGTTGTAACGCAAGGTTAAGCTCTTTCGCCGGAACTCCGTCTGTATTTGATTGAGGCATAGAAATGAGAGAGTGGTGAATTGGTTTGGGCGACGACTCACCACTTTTGCCGGTTATAATCAACAAATGGTAAAATTATAGCAAAAACATATGACCAATAACGAATGTCTGTTAGAATGTCTGAAGAGCACGTTCTTATATGCAAGCATTTTAATATTTGAATTAATTTATTACAACTAACGTTTACCCGAGAATATTTTGTAGTACTCAGTTCAAAATCGGTAAATTTTGAATTGTGACGGTTTTGAACGAAACGACCAATATGTATGTGGATTAGGGTGGGTAAAAAAAAATTTGCTGCTGTCACCACCTAAAAATAAAGTTCAGAGTGTTTAATGACAATTTGCAAAATATTGCGATTCTGGGTTCAGCAAATTCTGAGCTATTTTGCTCTAAAAACACCTCTAATTATCAGGTTTTTTGGGTGTAACTTTTAAGATGTTACAGATGTTCGGAAAATTTATTATGGATACGTAGACCTTTAGGAGTTCTTGCATGGCAATTATTGTTTTTATTTGTATTTTTGAAGTTGATTGAGTTGTAGAAGTTTAAATACCGTTTTTTAGTGGATTTTCGTGGAGTCCTAAGAAAAAATCAAAACAACACCGTCATTTTTACTCGTATATTAACACTGAAGATGTCATTGTGAAGGTTATAAACTCAGCTTCGTAGCTCGGTATGGTTCTTTGGCACATAACGTTAATTTATACAGCTTATTTTTATTTTTGTCGGTAGTATTTCAAAATTTTTCGAAAGTTATCATTTAAAACTACATTGATCGCAAAAAATCTTGCAAATTTTTACCCGCAGTAAAAACGCAATTTAATACCTTTGAAACTGTATATAAATTATGTATATCCGAAAAGAAATGGTCGTAATATATGTGACCAGGGCCCTATTTCACCAACCACTTTTCATTTGCAAATTTGCAGTTGTGAATATTGCATAGTGAAAAGATCTTACGTTTCACATACACTTTTCAATTGCAGTTTTTCAACTTTTCAAATTCCTTTTTCATCTTTTCACTTTGCAAATGTAAAGCGTTTCACATACACTTTGCAAATTCTTGTTGTTCGTTCTAGTTTGCAAAGTAAAAAAGAATGTACTACAGTAGCAACTCAATCATATGAATTAATTCAAACAAGGTAAATATGCACACATTTAAATTTTAATGAAATCGTATAAGTTAAAATAATCAGTAAGACAATTTTTTGTAATAGAGTACATTATTTTTAAAAAAATAGGAAAAAATAAACATGTTAGAATTTAGCTGATTACTATTCCGAGCGTTGCTATTGACGTGGATAAATATTATCGAGCACCTACTGTAATACATGTATTTGTTGTTGTTTACCTATAATGTATTGTTGGCATTTGTTCAAATTATGGAGTACATAACGACAACCGATACCCGTTATGAAGTCTATGCATACAAGTTAACACATTGCATACAATTCTCCCATACTTTCAACTAGATATAAATAAAATAACAACACAACATACCTAAATGTAACATAGTGTGAGAAAATATTCATGTAAAATACATCTAATTAACTTCCAACCATTTAAATTATAAGAAACATTGTAAAATATTGTATAATACTTATGATTCTCAACACTGCTAACTATCTTGGTGCCAGTGCTGCCCTTCATTCAGCTTTGGCAACGTCTTCAGATAAAATCAACTCTGAGCGATTAGCCTACAGCTGATAGAGAGATAGCTCTGTGACCGGGCGAGTTTACACAAGTTGAGAAGATGGAGTCGACGCCAACTTCTCCACTTGCTTCTTCTTGATGAATGTGACCTTCAACATAACTGAATCTCTTCTACTATTTCATTATTGTGTTTGAAGTGGTACGAAGCGAAGATGAATCGAGCGTCTCAACAACAACTAAAATTGGCAGTTTTGGAGGTAATTAAAAGCAAAAAGGTAAATTTAATTAAAACATATTGTATAGTACACATACTGCATATTTTATTGAAAATTCTGTTTGCATTACTAGGAAACTCTTTTTGCATCCTTTCAAAATAATGCTGTCACTAAGATACAAAAGGAAGCAGGTTGGCGGGAAGTTCTAATAAAAGCGCAAGCTGTTGGCTTAGCAAAAGACAAACATGACTGGATGTACGCTCGAGACAAATTGTTCGGGCTATGGAAATGCCGAACTTTAGTAAGTTGAATTGTATTATGGCTCTTTATAAATATTTTTCTTGTGAGTGTTTCTGTATCACAAATCTTTTACAGGCCAAAAGAGATAACGCCAGAAAGACTGGGACAAGTGGGGGAAAAGCAGCAAAACTTGATGACGTAGACCAATCGATACTCGACATTATAGGAACAGATTCTCCTGTAGTAAATGGATTAGACTTGCCTGAAACAGGTGGGGACCCTGGGTTAGTTGCGCAAGCAGAACGTGATAGGCAAGCAAGATTACTTACGCATACAAATATCAATGCAAAAAAGAAAAAACTACGAAACGTCTCTGCCAATGAAAGCGAAATGAATAGTTTGAAAAAAGAGCTGCTAAGAACAGAAATATATAAAAATAAATTAGAAATTTTGAAACTTGAAAATGAACTTGGGTTACAGTGTTCGAAATATACAAAAAGTTTTGAAAATGCAAGCAATGAAGAAAGTGTCAGCGTTAATAGTACTGAAGAACGTGAACTCCATGTAAATGCATTTTGAAAAGAACATTATGTACATATGAATGTATTCCTGAATAATTATTCCTTTGTTTTTTTTTTATTTGTTTAATGAAATTTTTTATCTATTTTTCAATAAATTTAAGCAATGTATCTCCTGTCTTATGTGTTTTTATTTATTAGATGTAGAAAAAATTAATTAAATTCTCAAGAGTTCTGTTAGTATATTCAGTTGGGAAATTCTCTTCTGCATTTATCTCCTCTTCTGCTTCTTCGCTTACTTCACCTAGGTTGGCCAGAACTTCTTCCTTATCTATGGCCACGTTATGCAAAATCGCACATGAAAGCACTATTTTTGCTGCAAATATTGGCTGAACGCGCAAGTGGTTCAAACAGGGAAATTTCTCCTTTAAGGCGCCTTTAATGAAAATAAAGCATTGGAACAATATAGTCATGAAAAATATAAAGTTTACTTACCAAAACTGTTTTCTACTATTCTCCTCGTCGATTTATGTGCTCTATTGAACCTAACTTCACGAATGTCACTAGGATTTCTTCGAATCGGCGGAATCAACCATTCCTTCAATGGATAGGCGCTATCGCCTAAGATGATGGCATTAGGAAAGGGGCGAAATCCATTTTCGAAGTCGGCAAACAGTTGCGAATTACGTAGGATGCGAGCATCGTGGACACTACCTGGCCAATTAGCGTTCACACTGTAATAGCGACGATTCGGTCCACATACCATCATCACATTAAGCGAATGCCTTCCATGTCGATTAACGAAATGCTCTTCGTTTTCAATAGGCGCATCAATATTTATAACAGTGCCATCAATACACCCAGCAACCTGAGGAAATCCACCTTGTCTCAGAAATTGTGAAGCATTCTCGCTACTGTTCATTGGCCAGCAAACAGTGTCTTGAAGCATTACTTCTACTAATGCTTCTGCAACGCGGTGAACAACTCTGCATACAGTTGCCTTGCTTACCCCATGCATGTCCGCAACACCATGATATTGTCCCCCGTTGCCCATCCAGTGTAACGCAGTTAACAGTTGCTGCAACGGACTTAATGCATAATTTTTTTCGCTCTGTAGTAACTTGTCACCGATTTTATTTAAAACAAATTCAATTTGAACTTTATTAAGTCGGAACCGCTCAATAGTTACACTCTTTTCGAGTATTTCATAGTTTTTTCTATCCCGAATACACCTATTATGAGTTTCCCCATCACTTTCTTCGAATAACCTTTCGAACCGATGCATTATCAACGACTGAAACAAACTGCAATGAGAAATTTCTCTATGCATATTTAACTCGAAATTGGCAATGTACATACGGAGTAAATAGTTTTGGTGAAACAGAAACATGATAAATTATGCAACTTTTCAACAAAAATGACTTTGCAAGTAAAGTGCAAAATGTAGTTTGGTGAAACAGCCACTTTGCATTTTTTCAACATTGCATCATTTAGTTAGTTGGTGAAACACAAAATATTGACACATTGAAAAGCTGAAAATTTGCAAATGAAAAGTGGTTGGTGAAATAGGGCCCTGGTCTACGGAAAGGGGGCTTAGGTGTCAAAAAATCAATTTTCACTTTTTGGTTGATTCGGATGGAAGATGAGATGCTTTTTCACGTGGTGAAAAGGAGAAAATCCTAACTTGCTTAGAAGTGTACTAACACTCATGTTTCATTTCATACGAAATGCGAAGACGATAATCAACAGAAACAGTAAAGGTCACTTCTTCAGTGTTACTTTTTTAAATGTTCCACACTAGCAACTTACACGATGAACCAAAACAATATTCCGACCAACAACAACACTTACTGGAGGTCACATATGCATTTTTGTTCAACAACTTTGAAGCTTTCAGGTCTATAAAACAGTTTAATATTGAATCTGAATGCATTAAATGTTATTACATTATACCTTACAGCCCACATTTGGCACGTAGCGATTTCTGACCATTAAATTGCGTGGTCGATGTATTTTGAAAACAGAGGAAACGGTTGATGCGTTCAAAACACATATGGCGACTCTATGGAGTACTTAGCCATGAAAAGCTTCTCAAACTACCGCTAGGAACCGGGGTAAAACTGTGGGTCCCAATCAGCGAGTGTAAAACTAGAAAGCGCACATCTCATTGATTGTGAGAAACTCTCCCCAATCCCCTCATGGAATGTTATGGGACACCATTATTTTTTTCATATCGAAAATCAATTTCCATAGTTTTTAAAAAGATTTGCAGTCGCTTGTATTGCTTTGATTCTGTATAAAACACCTATCTCTAACGTTGAAAATCCTTGCCTGCGCAGCTTCATATTCCCGTACGTGGGCCACTGACCAGTTAGTTTCATGTTTTGAACGCATCGAGGTTTCGCTAATCAGCAACCTCATTAGCTGAACCTTTTTTTATTCGTCCATAAACCAACAACAACTGATAAACTTAATTATTTACCAGAGAAACTGGAATAACGTTAGCTACAGATTCCAGGGAATAAATAATTTTTAAGCAGCTAGGCTTTTAAGTACAGTCTGATGTAGACCTGCAATAGGCCTCTACACAACTTGAATGATTGTGATTGCGATTCTATTGTTTCCCACAGTGCCAGTGCAACCTCTTTAATATAAAGGTATCCTAAATGTTAATGGAGTAACATTAATTTTTACAACAAATTAGTCCTTTTATACACATACAGCCCGATTCTGAATACTCCCCGGGAGATAATTCCCTGGGAATTAATTTTTCCCGGGAATAAAATCCTCCTATTCTAAACAGACGGGGAATAGAATAATAAGGGAGAGAGAATTGCGAATTTTCGAAGTCAGCTGTTTTGCTTTACGACGTTTGGTTTTGGTTATTAAATGCAAATAATTTTAAGCAAATAAAACTTAATTAATAATTAAAATAAGTGAAAATGTACACCACAGTCTTTAGAATGGTAGCAGAAGAACGACCAGGAGGAGGAGAAGCAACAACAAACGTTTGCAAGGAGATAATTACGCGATGCGACGAATTAACTGGAGCTGCCGCAAACTTTGTAAGTAAATACGGGAACGTACATACTTACTTGGCTTAACTCTAGTTCAGGAGCATTTCTTGGAATGGAATCAAAGTTGTATCATCAATATAGATTTTTAAGCTGAGCTGAAATATACATTTTTTTTTGTACGATCGGCCCATCTTCTAGAGATACGGCCTTCCGAAGCTTGAGTGTATAGTCGGCTATATCTCTGAAACTACTTTCCTGACCTTGTTGAAATTTATGTCATTAGAAAGGTCTTTTTAAACTCTACAAATACGGATAAAAATATTTTACTTTTTATTAACCCATTGTGGAATAGTTTAAAAAAAATGATTTTATAACCTCACTTTTTTCTTAAAAATCATTACTTTTCAAAAATAGACCGTAGTGTTGCTATATTTTTTCTACACACTGGACGTAGACAAGATTTCAGGCTTTCTTTCAAGGTATAATACGGCGCAGTTGCCCTTGAAAGACCGGGGATATAAAAAGTTAAAGTTTTGTTATCAAACTTTCAACATAATAATACCTGTTTTCATTAAAATATCAAAAATTATTTTAAAACAACCAGCGATTTTACTGATTTTGCCACACATCGACTTAAGGTACAGAGGGAATTTGTACCCCTCCTGCCTGAGCCAAGGTGAAATATAAATTTAACGATTTTCAAAAATTTTAATTTTGAATTAAATTAAATTAAATTTTTAATTAACCCCCAATGGATTAATACAAATAAATAAGTGCATACACAGATTTATAGAATTTAGAAAGACCTTTGTAATTATACTCATTTCTACTAACTTTGATAACCTCTTTTAAAACTTTTGAACTCAGTGCAGACGCTTTTCCCGGTGGTGACATTTTGGTGTAGATCTGAGAGTTGGTGCTAAAGTAAATTTATTCCGATGAATAATGCCATAATATTGATTAAAATAAAAGTGATTATTTAATTTTTATAGAAAATATTAAATACTTTAATTTCTGCGCAGTACTCCCTAGCAATATGTTGGCGGAATTACTCCCAAAAGTTGTTTCACATTCTCCATTTTATTGACATTTAGAATACCTACTTTTTTCCCGGGGAAATATTTCCCTTTTTCGAAGTTCGTTTAGAATAAGGGAAAAGGGAATAGGGAAAAAACTCCCAGGGAGATTTTATTTAGAATAGGGGAACAGGGAATAGGGAAAAAACTCCCCGGGAATTGCTATTGAGAATTGGGCTGATAATAATTCGCCATGCAAACCTTTTCATATGGGCATATCCATTTTGACGTTACGTGACATTTGTACGAACAAATATATAAAACCAATATGAAAAAGTTATATTTTTAAAAAGCTTTTTTTATATTTGCGTGGTAATTAAGTAACACTTTATTAATTAAAGAGGTTGAGAAGAATCGACACGGAGGATTCAAAAATAGAAGAAAAATATGAGCTGGCGTGACGTTACAAAAAAGAGAAGTGGGTGTTTAACTTAGATTATACAATTTCAAAACTCTGCGAATTTGGCAACACTTTTTTTATGAAACTTTTTGTAGTAGCATTTAAATCAATATAAATTTCTTTTCCAAGTTATAAAATTTAAAAATGTTTTCTTAATTTTTTTTTATTTACCTTAGTATCTGACGTGACGTTACATTACTTAAATGTCCACTGGACAATTTTTAGTTAAAATTGTTATTTAAAAATTACTTAACGCAAATAAAACATGTATTTTAGCTTCTATATGTATATTTTAACTTTTAAGATATATTTCGCTTGTGAAAAGACATTTTAAGCGAAAATTTTTTTTTTTTTGTAAAATAATGATTAGGAGATCAAGATGAGATAGCAGATAGTTATTAAAAATTATAAAGGGATCCGCCATCTAACGGTTTTTTTTCAACTAGTGCTTATTTCGTGAATTGTAACACTTAGCTCATGTCTGATTTGACAGATAATTAGTTTTATCCTTCCGCTGAACGAATATGTGTATACGCTTGAACAACGCTGGGAAATATTGCGACATTACTTTGAAAAGTGGGCCTGCGATCGACTTACAGAAGATGCCGATTTTGCCAAAAATAAAATCATCTTTTCAGATGAAGCTCATTTTGATCTTGGCGGGTATGTAAACAAGCAAAATTGTCGTATTTGGGGCACAGAAAACCCGCACGCATACATTGAAAAACCGATGCACCCAAAAAGAGGCACCGTCACTCCAGAGGCATAATTGGGCCACTTTTCTTCGAAAATGTGCAAGGATTGGCCGTTACAGTTAATCTCGATCATTATCGGGCCATGTTGAACGAATTTTTGTTCACAAAAATTGAACATTTGATTTCAAAAGGACGGCGCTACGTGCCACATAGCCGAAGCTACACTCGATGTTTTGCTCCCTGTTTTTGAAGATCGCATTATCAGCCACAGAGCTGATGATCGTTTGGCCACCTCGGAGCTGCGATTTGACACCGTTGGACTATTATATGTGGCGTGCCCTCAGACATAAGTGTTACGCCGGCAAGCCCGTGACAATCGACGCTTTAAAGGACAATATTCGTGAAGCCATTGGTGAAATACAGCTGCACACAATCGATAATGTGCTTAAAACTTGGACCAATCGTGTAGGCTACTGCACGGCCAGCCGAGGCAGCCATTTAAATGAAATTATTTTCCGTTATTAACCGGAAGGATTGTACTTTCAAATAAAAAAAGAAATTTGAGAAAATATTCAGTAGTTTTTTTTTATAGCATTTTCAAAAAAAACTTATTTGGCGGACCCTTTGTAAAGGTCTTAAAATATTGTTCTAGTTGAAAATGCAGTTTGAGCCGCTTTTATTTGCACGTCTTCCACTTTCGAAGATTCGAATTGCATAAATACTCTTAGAAATGTAAATTGTAAAACATGAACCTGTATTTTGTAGCCCGATAACACACCATCACAACTAAGAAAACCTAGGAACTCTTCTATTTAATTAATTTGTAATACTTCTCTTAAATAATACATGTAAAAAAAACTGGTAGATAACTTTTAATTTTTCGGTCAGGATGGACCTTTCTGTGGAAATTCCCATATACTAGACGCATATCATCACATTTTCTGATTTTCTGAACATGATTTCAATAAACTTGCTGAACTCCAATGGAAAGTCAATGGGAAATTTGTGTACAGACACACACCCACCCACTCCTTCCGAATATTTTCGTACACAAACGCTACTCCGAAAACTTTCACGAACATTCCAAAAATATGGTTTGCAATGCACAAATCATTATCTCCTTGCAAAAGTACGTTTTATAATTTAATGCTCTGAGAGGTGTATAATTCTGCAGTAATATGTATTCTCTCTGTGCAACTGGCAGTAAATAAACTTTTCGAATATTCACCACTCTTGTATGTATGTATGTATGTCCTAGTACATTTATGTGTGTTCAATAACTCTAAAATAGAAGCAATAGCACAACTGAAAATGAGGTATAAATTTAGACTTCCTGTATATTGGGCAGTTTCCCACCAGGATACTAAAATTCAGTTGAGCTTTGATTGTAGACGTATATGGTAGAACGAGCGGACAATGTTAACCTATTTGTTTTTAAAAAATGCGTCCCTTTTCGTACTACGTATATGTTGGCCTGTGTTTGAACAGACCAATATATTAAAAGGACGTAGAACTTCATGATGTATAATGATAAAGACCGAAAGCAAGATTTATTTAGGCGAAGTGGAAATAATTTTGTTTTTTAGAAGATACTCATACAAGTGAACAACAAACATCAAAACGGTGAAAAGTGCGACGAACAACGCGAACAACAGATGAAGAAACGTTTTGGAGGTTCCGATACCTTAAAATATGTTATGAAAAATATGCGAAATATTCGGTAGTCTGTTTCAAATTAATCAGTTACTGTTCCTTCGCTATTGTTTTCAGAACGTTTCACTCGTGAACATTCACATCTGTGATCACGAGCTGTAACAAGTCTAGGAAGTGTGCATAGAACATGATTGCAGTAACGGATGACAAAACAAACCCGTTGAAATGAATATAAATTACAGGTGAAATCAAGTGCTGACGGGCGAAGACAAAAATATATAGATAATACTTCAAGTCCATAATGTAGTATTTAACAAATAGTATATACGCTAAGGCCTTGAACTATTTAGGACTATAAAGCATACTTTTAGGCGTAGTAAACCAAGAACCTTCCTTTTTTGACGCCGGTATTGGCAGTGCATTTCAGCAATATTTAAAATATAAGCATTGATATGGGAGAGCTATACAATTTGAAATTGCTAAACCATAAAAGAAGCAACAGCAAATGCTTCGGCTTGTAAAAGCGCAAATTTTTTATAGCCACTTAAGGAAGCAAGATTGAAAACAAAATAACTCACGAAATTACTTATAGAAGGCTCAAATCTTGTTACAACTCGAAAGAGTTTTCGTACAATGGGAAATGTTTATGTGATTGAGACCATAAAATCATATTAAAGCAATCGAAGCCCATACACATTAAAGATCAAAGTCAAAGTAAATGGCAAAAACTAAAGAACAGTTTATGAAAAAATTCGTAATAAAAGAAAACACAATGAGTAGGAAGCTTTGCAGAATACTAGAATCAAGTGAATTTAACAAAAAGTCTCGAAAAAATTTGAAGTAGTTATATTTGAATTTCCCAAAGTAGATGCTTAACAAAATGGCAAATTTTATGCGTCTCCAACATAATCAAATTTATCATAATATACCGAACGATATTTTTTTAAACCACAAAACATAGAAATGTATTGCAAAATTGCTACGGCCAAATGGAAATTCTGTTATATAGCCATAAGGAATCTTAAAAAATTCAACGAATTCTTAGGTCCAGAATAAGCACTAAACCAAAATATATAAAAACACCTGGGGTAATCCATATTTATCTCCGTAAGTCCACACGTATAGTCGTCGTAGTATGCTGAAAAGAAAAAAATTGCATAACAAAGAAAATCCCCACTCCGCCACACTGATCAACCGCAATTACTTAGACCAAAAACAACCCAAACCATACGTTCCGCAAAAAAAATTACTGGGGGTTAACTGTGGTGTAACTTTGATCAAATGCTTTCACAATGCAAGTTTTGCGTCCTCTTTGAGTATACCCGGAGGATTGAAAATCATCTTTAGCCAGGAACAAATAAATCACAGCAGAGAATAACATAAGACAATTATTTTTTTGCTGGTAACATTTACAACAACATTTTAAAAAAGACCAACAATCAAGTACGAAGAAAGTTATATAAAGTTATAAGTACGAAGAAAGCTATCATTAAAATGCAATTACACGCAAGGTATGTGTATAACATCAAAATGTGATATTTTTTCGATACAATATAATAATAGACTAAAGTTGAAAAATGTGGGAAAATCCAGTAAAAAAAGTCACTTTTGGAAGTGACATGTCTCTTATTTCGATGAAATTTTTCCCCAAAATTTCATGTATTTTGGAATTTTTTTGTGGCGTTTATTGACCAAAAACCACATTTTTCACATATTTTTCTTCTGATAATAACTCGAAAACGCTTTAACTTAAATTTTTGAAATTTCTCAGGCATATTGAGAACAGAATTGGTATTAGGAAAAAACTGATAAACAAAAATAGATTTTAAAAATTCTTTAAAAAATTACCGTTTTCTCAAAAAGCTTGTATAGCAAAAATACCCATCATCTTTTATCGACACTTTACCGTTTCCCGCATGTATATGGAGCAAAAAATACGAAAGTTATACATCTTTCTGTAGGACAACCTCAGTAATGTCTGTATGAAAAAATTTATGAAAATTGTAAACAAGTCAATATTTCTGGCTCAAATTAATGATTATTTTTGTTTCCATCTATATATGTATGTATGTATTTCCATATTCATTGACACGTAATTCAAAAACTGAGGACGTTCAATTTTGTTCTTTAAATAACTTTAAAAAAAGGGGTTTGCTGGAATTCATTTGGGACATGCACTTCAAGTGTTAATCAATTAAGAAAAATATCCGATAGAAATTAAAATAAAGTTGAGTCTGCTCCCGAAAATGCACTTGTGTTCTTAAAGTGTAGGCTTTTGATTGGGAAAATGGATTCGGTAGAATCTGAAGTTGCAATTAATTGCTTCAAACCAGCAGGCCCACTTGGAAGTAAAGTAAAGTTAAATACCGGCCTTGTTTCCCTTGACGAAACTGAAATTGGTGACAAAAGGTAAACTGATTTTGCGTTTTATTCTTCTATACTTACTTACATACTTATCCGGTCACGAATAACCCCGGGTGGTCAGGCACCTTACAAAACGAAGAGGACAAATTTCGCCAAAAAGTTCGATATTTTGTCTTATCTCTCCCGTTGGCAATACCAAGTGCACGCAGGGATTCGTCAACCTGATCCTCCCAGCGAAGTCTCGGTCTTCCTAGTTTTCGTCTTCCTTCGAGTTCGGTTTCGAAAATCCTTCGTGCTGGTTCGTCTTCATCCATTCTACTGCCATGGCGTAGCCAGCGCTATCGCGATATTTTGATCCGCTGAAATATGCTAGTGTCAGGATAAAGCTCATACAGCTCATGATTCATGCGTCGCCGATACTCGCCGTTGCGTACTATAGGGCCATACATTTTTCGGAGTATTTTTCTCTCGAAGACTCCTACAGATGTTTCGTCTGCTTACAATAAGACCCAGGATTCTGCGCCAGAAAGCAAGACAGGTTGTATGAGAGTCTGGTATAGTTGGACTTTTGTTCCTCGAGAGAGGGCTTTATCTCTAATGTGCTTGCTAAGCCCAAAATAACATAAAATCGCAAGCACAATTCTCCACTCGATTTCAAGGCTGAAGTTGTTGTTTTTGTTTACGGCAGATCAGAGGTATATAAATTCGTCTACCATCTCGAAATTATAACGGTTATCAACGTTCACGCTTTGGTCTAATTGCGTGGAGGCCCTGCTCGTTGAAACCATTAATTTTGTCTTGTCCTCATTTACCGTCAGACCGCTTTTCCCGACTCTTTCTCAATTCTCGAAAACACCGCAGTAACTTCTCTAACTGTGCGTCCAATTATATCTACAACATGAGCATACGCCAGCAACATGTGACCTTTGCTGCTGAAGGTGTAAATCATGTTGACAGCAGCTTTTCTCAGAATAATCTCTATTAAGGTGTTAAAGAAATCGCACGACAGGGTCTCACCTTGTTTGAGAACTCGCTTAGTTTCGAAAGGTTCGGTAAGATCCTTACCAACTTTCGCTGCGGATTTGGTGTTCGTCAGGGTCATCCTGCAAAGGCGTATGAGATTTCCAGGAATACCAAGCTCGGACATTGCTTGGTAGAGTTTCCCCCGTATCGGGCTATCGAAGGCCGCGTTATAGTCGACAAATAGATGATAGGTGTCGATTTGTTTTTCGTGGGTCTTCTCCAGGATTTGGCGTAGCGTGAAAATCAGGTCGGTTGTCGATTTTCTAGGCCTAGAGCCCACTGGTATGGTCCACTCAGGTCAGCGATAATCGATTTCAGTCTTTCGCACATTATGCTTGATAGAACCTTGTATGCTATGGACAAAAGGCTTATTCCACGGTTGTTGGCACGGAGACTCGGGTCACCTTTTTTAAATATGGGACATAGTGCATTGAGACTCCAAGAGATGGTTTACCTCCTTTCTTTTCTCCCCATAGCGCTCAGACGCAGCTCGCGTTGCAATTGACTGAAGCATTGTCATGCGTGCAGCGTTTTTTTCATCACTTGCAATGCGACACTCTTCATCGTACCATGGCTTGTTGCGAAGCGGTTTTTCAAAACCAAGTACGGTTGTTGCGGCAGTTTTTATAGAGTCGAAAATGGGTCTCCACTGCGGTTCAGGATCGTTATCGGGAGGGGTGGGTTCTGTGCCAAAAGTTGCGAGAGCTTCTTTGAGTCGGCTGTGGCTACCTCTGCTAATTGCAGCTTTCCGATGTCCAGCTTCCTCTGCGTCTGGTTTCGTACGATTTTCGCTCTACTTAATTTTGTGCGAACCTTTGCTGCTACCAGGTAGTGACCAGAATCGATGTTATCTCCTCTGATCACTCGTACGTCCATTACTCTGGATGAGTGCCTTCCATCAATTACCACGTGATCAATTTGGTTCTTAGTTCTTTGATCAAGGGATACTCAAGTAGCCTTGTGGATGTATTTATGCTGGAATCTTGTACCACTAATGACGATGTTTTTGCCGCTGCAACGACAATCAGTCTCATACCGTTTCCGGAACTGTCAGCATGTAGACTGAAATTGCTATTAGTTGGATGAAACACATTCTCCCTCCCTACTTTAGCATTAAAATCTCCTAGTACAATCTTAATATCATGATCAGGGCAGCGGTCATACGTTTCATCTAGGCGCTCATAGAATATACCTTTGGCATCATTATCTTTGTCTTCTGTCGGGGTATGCACAGAAATTAGGGAAATATAAAAATATTTCGCTTTTATGCGGATTTTAGCTATAAGTTCACTCACAGGATTGAACTTAGAGACTAGATGTCGCAGTCTTTTGCCAACTACAAATCCGCAAACAAATTCATGTTTTTTCTCATGGCAACTGTAGTATATGTCGCAGTTTCCTTTTCGTGTGCAGCCATGTCCTGTCCATCACATTTCCCGGATTGCGGTAATGTCAGCCTTATAACTTTCGAGGACATCTTCCAATTGGATACTTGCACCGGATCTATATAGAGTTCCCACATTCCAGGTGCATATCCTTAAATCGTGGTCTTTATAACGTTTGCGGGGGTCGTTTATGTTTTCTTTTTCGTTCTTGTATTTTCACTGCCATTATGAACGGTGGCGGGAGGCAAACCCAGTCCACCGGGTTTTTGCATTTTACCTACTGCCAGGATATTTGATTGCAGGCGTCCATTATGCATCAGACGCTGACCACGATGCAATATGTCGAACCTGGATTTTCTTCTTTTGGTTTTTTATCCGCCGTTGACCCATATGTTTGGCTCATCCGCCTTCTAAAGGACAAAGGAATAAGTCCGATAACTTGATGAGCTGCAGTGACATCAGTTACCTACTCAGCCTGAGACACATCAGTGATCGCATGACCAAATCAGGCTGCTCATTTATTTTCGCCTTCTCACTCTAGCTAACTAACGGAGGTTTCCGATAAAGCCATTGCCCAGGATATACTGCGTGAAAGTAGTGAGCTGCTCGGACTGCTTGAAAGTGAATGGCTATCAGAAACTTTCCACCTCCACGGATAGTCCCATGTCCTATATTCTTCTATATTACGTATCAAAGAATATGGAAATACATACATACATACATAGGCTCATTACATAGATTACATAGATATATAAAATAAATAAATGGTTTCCCATTACATCCCATGAAGGGACAGGGGAGAAATTCTCACAATCACTGAGCTGTGCGCTTCCAGTTTTCACTCACTGATTGGGACCTACAGTTTTACACCGATTCCGAACGGTATTTTGAGAAGCTTTTCATGGCTATATACTTGATAGTGTCGCCGTGACTATGCGAGGTGACCGCCGCCGAAAGAAATTTAAAGGTGGATAAGAGCAGGGTTCGAACCCAGGATCTCATGTACAAGAGCCGGGCACACTACCATTGCACCACCGATGGCCACAATATATAAATTCATTAATTTGAGTCAGAAATATTGGCTTTTTTAAAATTTTTAGAAATTTTTTCATATAGATATTACTGAGGTTGTCGTACCGAAAGGTCAATAACTTTCGTATTTTTTGCTCTATATACATGCGGAAAACGGTAAAATATTCATAAAAGACCTAGGCTTCACATATATTTTTTTTCGGATTTTTCGAAGTATGGGTCTTTTTGCTACATAAAGTTTTTTGAGAAAAAAGTTTTTGTTTTTCAGTTTTCTTCTGATACCAATTCTGTTCTAAATATGGCTAAGAAATTTCAAAATTTTCAGTTAAGCCGTTTTTTTTATATTTGATTTCTACCAAAAGTCAAAAACAATTTTTGAGCTTTTATATATAGTATATATTACATCAATTGTAGACAATATGTACACAATAGTACCAATTAATTTATGTGTGTCATTTAGAGGAAAAAGGTAGTAAAAAACCTATATTTAAAGTTAATGTGAAAGTTTGTGGGTAAGTTTGTGCAGTAGTAACTAAAGAGAATCTATATTATTTCATTTAAAGTTCTTAGTTACTACGAGAATAACTTCTCAATTGGGTGTAGTTTGAGCTTCTGCATTTGCTTTCAAATGATAGAGTCAATCTAGTTATCAAATCTTCAGTCAGTTCTTGTCCGAGTATACGATACAGGTCAGCGGTGGTTTACCGACGCGGCAAATTATGTATGATTTTTAAATTTTTATTTTGAATTATTTGAAGTTTCTTTTTGTGAGTTTTTGCACAATTACTCCCAACTGGACAGGCATACGTGAGAATAGGCTTAATACACATTTTATATAATAGTAATTTATTGTATACGTTTAATTTCAATTTTCTCTTTAAGAGAGGATACAGAGCCCTACCACATGCTATTGCCTTTGAAATTGTGTACTCCAAATGAGCTTTGAATTGTCTAGAATCAATCCAAGTTATTTTACAGAGTTTGAAAGTGGAATGGTGCATCCTTGGGATGAAAAGATTCTTGATGGAGTTCTTTTTGGCGATTTATTAAAAGGAAAGAGTATATCCTGGGTTTTTTCGTCATTGATCATTATTTTCCATTTAGCAAAGTATTTGACCTTGCTCAGCGGTGATTTTCCCATTCGTTTTATAATTGCTTTAGACACTTTATCGTGGCAAATGAAGGCACTATTATCAGCGTAAAAAGCTACGTCTTGGCCAGTGAGAGATTACAAATCTGAAATTTATAAAGTGTATAACAGCGGCGACAAAACCGATCCCTGTGGAACTCCGGTAGGAATGCTATGTTCTTTGGAGTAGTGATGTTCTACATTGGCCACAAATTTTCTATCAGAGAGCAAACTTTTTATCAATTTTATTATATACAAAGGGCAGATTATTTTGTGCAATTTAAATATGAGGCCTTTGTGCCAGATATAATCAAATGCCTTCTCAATATCCAGGAGAACAACTCCTGTTGACAGCCTAATATTTTTCTTGGCATTTTTAAATTGACTACTCTTTTAATCTGGTGTGTCGTTGAATGCTGATCCGTAAAGGATATGGCTGTTATCATCAACGTATAGCTGAACCCTCTGAAGCAACTTTTTTTCCAGTAACTTACCGACAGAGCTCAATAGGCTAATGGGTCTGTAGCTTGTTGGTAATTTGGGTGTTGGTAATTTTGGGTCTTTGCCTTTTT
Source organism: Phaonia tiefii (assembly GCA_963931995.1). Classification (NCBI taxonomy): domain Eukaryota; kingdom Metazoa; phylum Arthropoda; class Insecta; order Diptera; family Muscidae; genus Phaonia; species Phaonia tiefii. The sequence goes on from OZ008368.1 coordinate 200,938,907, forward strand.
TAAGAATTGGAATAACCTTTGCCTTTTCGAAGCCTTTGGAAAATAAGAGTGACTTAAACAAAAGTTTAAAACATTTACCAATAACGCCAATGCAGGAGGAGGAAGCTTTTTAAGGACAATATTGTACACGTTGTATAATCCTGGTGCTTTTGAATTTTTGAGCTGACGTATGATAATTTTGAGTTCGTCAACATTCGTAAGTGAATAGGATTCTTCGCTAACCATAGCTCTTTCTATGTTCTCGAAACATTCATTTACCTTTTCTTCTAGTGGACTTTCCATGTTAGAAGTGGCATTTTGTGCGTTTTCAAAATGTTGTGCAAGAGCTTCAGCTTTTTGATCACAGTTTCTTATTTCGTTATGATCCAAAAATTGTCCACCCCTTATATGTTTTGCAATTTTCCAAAAACTTCTTTTTTCCCACAGGTAAATTTTAAAGTACTTTAGACCAGGGGTTATTTCTAATTCTATTGATATGAAATGTTATCAGCTTTGACAGTTCTCTAATAATTGAGTGGTATGTTATTTTTAAAATTCTATCAACACATCTCTTAACCTTTCTTCTTCATTTATTTATCGTTGCTATAAGGTGCTTGCATAGAGCAGTCAATTTTAAATTGCCTTTTTTGGTAAAATGATATGGAATTGTTTCCGAACAAACATTAGATATCATATTTGTAAAGGAATCTCCTTGTTGAGTACTGTTGACGCGAGAATTTGAAGTGTAAGTAATGAAGCAAAACGATTCCAGTCGGCCTTTGAGAAATCGTGGTATAATTTTTGCCTTTCATATGGGCTATTAATGGCTGATCGTAATGGGAACATGGTCTGAACATAGCTTATCCGGAGGAGTTAGTATATCAGAAAAGTTTAATGTAGAGTCCGTGACTAGTAGGTCGATGACTGATGGTCGTCGGTCAACCATGTTTTGGGGTATTATAGTATAATCGTTAGGATAACAGATATAATAGCCAGTTGATGGTTGTATAATGTATTTCCAGCGGCGTTTGACTTGTGCTAATATGTTGAGCGTTTAAGTCACCGAGCAAGAAGAAGTCCTCACTAGAGGTCAAAAGATCCAAGTCACTAGGGAAGTCAACAGGATAATGGGGGGCATGGGCAGCTATAAACAAAATCTCCTTTTGATCAATCGTAACAGAAATGCAAAGCCGTCCAAATATGTTCGATTCAGCACTTTTCGATTAAGCATGCCTTTGACATCATTGCTGTAGGTTTGCATATTCTAAATTATAACTTCGAATTGTACTGACTTAAATCCTTACAAGCTAACACTGTGTGATGGGCTGAATAATTTTCTGTACAATAATAAAGTTATTCATATGTAATATAAAAAATTAATAGTTTCAACGAACACGACCTCCACTCGATTAGACCAAAGCGTGAACGTTGATAACCGTTATAACTTCGAGTTAGTGGACCAAATTATATACCTCGGATCTGCCGTGAACAAAAACAACAACGTCAGCCTTGAGATCAAGCGGAGAATTTTGCTTGCGAATAGATGTTATTTGAGATAAAGCCCTCTCTCGAGTAACAAAAGTCCAGCTGTACCAGACTCTCATTCAACCTGTCTTGCTTTATGGCGCAGAATCCTGGGTCCTATCGCAAGCAGACGAAACATCTGTAGGAGTCTTCGAGAGAAAAATACTCCGAAAAATTTATGGCCCTATAGTGCACAACGGCGAGTATCGGCGACGAATGAATCATGAGCTGTGAGGGCTTTATCCTGATATTGACATAGTTAAGCGGATCAAGATAACGCGATTGCGCTGGCTAGCCCATGTCAGTAGAATGGATGAAGATGAACCAGCGCGAAGGGTTTTCGAAACCGAACTCGAAGGAAGACGAAAAATAGGAAGACCAAGACTCCGCTGGAGGGATCAGGTTGACGAATCCCTGCGTACACTTGGTATTGCCAACTGGAGAAATAAAGCAAAAGATCGTACTGGTGGGCGAAATATGTTATCTTCGTTTTGTAAGGTCCCTGACCCCCCGGGGTTGACCGAGACTGGATAAGTAAGTAAGTAATATGTAATTTAATATCTACTTGAATTGCGGCTTACGAAAGCAGCGCAAAGGACTTATATGCAGTTCTTTTTTATAGGTGGCATTTAAAATTCTTCAGTAAGTCCTGCTTTATACATAGGGGGAATTAACATCAAATTGATTGATAAACAAACCTTTTATCCAGCATAGCATAATTTCTATTACCTTGAAACTATTATATATCCTATAGTAATACACGATTCAGCTAAATAATTCCTACAAATTGTGTACTCTTTTTACAATAACATAAAACAAAGTTTGATAAATCTCTTAATCCAGACAAATTTATCTCAGAACCTAAAGATCGGTAGAATTTGATATGTTCGAATATAAAAAAACAAACAAACTTGAGCCAACCGCATTATATTAACAGGTGGGCGAACACTTCAGCCAACTTTGGGCTTTCTACTTTGAATTTTACCAGGCATCGAACATAATTTTAACCACTTTATCATCGGTGGTGCCATGTTGGTTCACAACTCTCTGCCTTGTGAAAAACTGTTCCTAATCCCTTCGTGTGATGTAACGGGAAACCATTTATTTATTTTATTATCAAACAAACGTAATCGGGGATGCATTGTCTTAAATCAAACGTCCATAGATATTATTTAAATGTATTAAAAATATGGTTTACTTCCAATCACATATCGCTCATGTTTTCTTTACACTCTATAAGTATTGTCTACTAGTTCTCCAATTGCCAAGTTTCATCGAAAACCCCTGGTCTATTCTATCAGAAGATGAATTGCTAGAATAGAAATATTAATTTTTGGCGATGTGGGGCAGAATTTCTTACAATCAGTGCATACAATTGAGATTAGCGTTCGGCATTGGTTCTTCGCAACAAAAGATATGCTAACTCATGAGCCCATAACAGATTATTGTACTTAAACACAAGTACATCATTGGGGTATTTTACCGAACTAACTTATTGTGGTCATCTTGCAATGAAATATATAATTGAGTGTGTATAATTGAGGAGTGGACTATAAGGTTTTTCGTGTTTAGGGCGAAGGCTTTTGATCGCCATTTTGGGTTGGTTGACATTTTTCAGTTTGTATTTGGCAGCAGTCGATAGGAATTCGTTATGTAGAATCCTATGCATCAACAGCGTGCTTAAGTTATTAAAACATTTTATATAAATAATCGTTCAATTTTAAAAACGCGAAGAATTTTGGGTTTTTTTTTTTTGTTTTAATACCAAGCAAGTTAACCATTCAGCGTATTGTAAAGAACTTTGAACTTTGTGTACACTGAGAGATAAAGTGTATGCTAAAGAACACCATTATTGAAGAAATTGGAGCAACAACTCTCATAATATGACAAAATATTTTGCAAAATATGGTTAAAATATCACATATTTGCGAAGCGGCCATTTAGCCGATATTATATTTCATGCATAATTGTTATAAACCAAACTTTCATGCAATAAAATATTGTAGAGTTTAAGATTTATTCAAAAAAAAAATCAAGGGCCTGGAATATAAAAAACACTCTGTACATAAAGTTATTACGGAATGTCTGAAGGTACATTAACACTATTTGGGGATTGTCTGCGTGTTTACTTGACGAATCCTACATACACTCCCGTTCACTTATTTAAAGACACTAAAAATTCCATATTCAGCAGCCTTTTTCTTTTGCAATTTGTAACCGATTGCAGAATTTTAAAATGGAAATGGAAGCCAAACATCTTGAGATATTAAAAAATCATGACAATACTGGGTTCTTAACTAAAGAACTTTTTTTGAGTAATTTTTAAAAAAGACCAAAAATGTGCTTTTCTTGGTTCAATTGAATAAAGGCACTTTATTATTTTTTTATTATTTTTAAAGTAATCGATGATGTTTTGTAGGGATCGTTTCTTTATTACAATTTATTACACTTTAATCATTTTATGAGTCAAAATGGCAAAACATAAAATTTTAAATCTATCGGAAAAAACTAAAATCGATGTTTACCGTTCCGAAGGATATTCTAAACCGCGCAATAGCTAAAAAAGTTGGACGGAGAGCAACAGTTGTCGAGAATTACATCAAGGACCCCGAGGCTTATGGAAACAAATTTTAAAGGACGGGTTTCATTGTCTTTATCTACGTATGAGGAAAGAAAAATCATCAGAATTGTATCTAATTCTGCCTTGTCCTTGTCAAAAATATGAGCTCAAGCTGGAGTGGATGCGAGCAAGCCATCAGTACGCAGAGTAGTTAAGAGCTGTGAGTATCTTATATACCAGAAATTAAAAAAAAAAACCGCCACTTAATGCTCCTCGTAAGGAAAAGCGGCTTAAATTCGCAAGAGACTACATGGTATGGGATGTGCAGCCAAGAGGTCATTTAAATGACTGGATAACCGTTGTATTTACGGACGAGAAGAAGTTTAATTTGGATGGGCCTGATTATTTCCATGATCTGCGCAAAGAAAAGCGTTTTTTGAGCCGACATCACATCCGAGAGGGCGGCGTTATGGTGTGTGGTGCTTTTATGTACTATGGCAACATCGGTCTCAATTTCAAAGTGCAAAAATGACTGATGCAAGCTATAAAACATTATTGGAATTGGCTTCCCCGAAGTTCAGTAAATTGTTTGGTCCCATATCTTGGATATTGCAACAGGATAATGCACCTATACATAACGCAGGAGTAGTAAAGGAGTCCATTGCAAGCCAAAATGTTAATATTCTTGACTGGCCACCCTATTCGCCAGATCTAAACATTATCGAAAATGTATGTGGTTGGTTATATCGTAAGGTCTATGAAGGAGGTAGACAATTTGATAACAAGCAGTCACTACTTCAGGCCATTAAGGATGCTTGGAATCAAATTCCCGTTCGATTACATAAATTATCTTTATCTCTCAATGAAAACCCGAATATTTGAAGTTATTAAAAACAAAGGGGTTTGTACCTATTACTAATAGTTCTTAAATAAAGTAGAATAAAGTACAAAAACAAGAAGTAGTTAAAGTGCCTTTATTCAAGTGACACAAAAAAATAGCACATTTTCTGACTTTTTTATAAATTGCTCAAAAAAATTTCTTTAGTTAAGAAACCATTATTGTCATAATTTTCTTTATATCTCAAGATGTCTTCCTTCCATTTCATTACAAATTGCAATAGATACAGGCTGCTGAATATGGAATTTTTAGTTTTTTTTCACATCCTTACACAATGACATGTACAGTAAATCGGATGGACAGAAACCAATAAACGCATGCCCGAACTATTTATTTTTATACTACTTTAGTTTAAGTAAATCACACATGTACAGAAATACAGTCATACATCTGATATTGTGTTGAGTAGCAACAATGATAATACAATTATTACGTGACATTACCTAACAATACAAATAGGACGAGCTGCATCATATAAATAGGTCGCGAAAACAAACAGACACACGAACAGAAATATACACAAATTAATATAATGAAAGTGTATATGCCAGTTCCGCAGCAACTGGACTTTGTAACATAACACCCACACATGCTTTAAAGTATTTCTTATTTTACAGGATGGACAAATGTTTAATCTACTGGAATATTATAAATATGGACATATTCTGTAAAGTGGATTCAAAAAGTGAATTTTAAAAATAGTTTATTTTGTTTTGAATGTAATTATTTTATATTCCATTACGAGATTGGAGTGACAACTTGAATTTACTGATGTAAAAACAAGCTTAAAAGATCTGGTTTCTTAAATCCTTTCTGCATTAGGATTATAAAAAAGGAATAAATGTGAGTATCACACTGTATTAAAAATCAATGAACAGTTTTTTAATTGCATATTTACAAGCTTTCTTGATCGAAGTTATTATCATACGCTAATGCTATACGTCCCAGTTGGAAATTTTGTCTTGAGGACATTGCAGTAGTATTTCCTTAGGACTATGTCAGTAGGTGATGATAGTTTATATAAGACATCTTCTTGACATGTCGGTAGTTTTGACTTAGTTGACATAAATTGTGAAGGGGCTGACAATCTATGTAAGACCGTTCTATTGCTTTGCCAGCACTTTGTCATGGCTGACTCTTATTAAGACCAATGCTGAATGTCGATTGAGGTTGTCTTCATCATTTGTCAACTGCGAGTTATGTGTGTGGATTTCCAAATTTTTCAAAAACTTCAAACTGAAAAATTTATAATTATTGGTAGTTATAAAATATATACCAGTTTTCAGAAATAATATCAAAATATTTGAGATTTGTTAGAAGAATATGCAAATTCTCATATCATTATTATTATGTATGTATGTATGTCTCACTTTTTGTCATCTTATCTATCAGATTTTATTTAATATCGTATAACAGAACAAATACATATATATGAACATATACATAAATTCTAATAAATAAGTATCTATAAGATGACCCGAAACACCATATTTAAAGGCGGCTTAAGTAACTGACCCACTGATGAGTGGTTACTCAAGACGTCTTGTGTACAAGCCATAAGGTGATCACCACTTTTCGCAAACTGTGGAAAATTCGTGCTGACTTTTGACCAAATGTGTGAAAATGTCAGGAGGTGTCATGACATTTTTTTTGTATTGGAGCGGGTTGGAAAGTCAGAAGTGACTCTGACATGTCAGTTCATTGTTATTGATGATGTCTATAGGAAGTTTCCAACTGGGGTGTTATTTGCTGAAGATTTGATTTAATACAATCCATATTAAGGACCAACTTTCGGTTGTACACTGGTTAGTGTCCGCGGCAAAAATACATAAGAACATGGAGTGCGGTCGGAATTGGTGTGAAAGAGAACACCTCACTGATTGCCAGCAGCTATATTCAGTCCCTCCATGTGGTTGTAATGGGGAACTATTTATTTATTTTGATTTTCGGCATTAAGGTCCGATTGAAAGTGAGTACCGATATCTATTTCTTGGCTTGTAATTAAAATGCTAGAATTGTCATTATGATCAAGAACCAGATATGTTGGACAAAATATATAAATTTTAACTCTAACGTTGCATTATACTCTTGACTTTTGTCCACTTACATACCTAAATACATCTGTTGAATAACGAACAAAAGACTTTTGTAGAAAGTCATTAATTAAGTAGTATTATAGTTACTGTATTTACGGTGGATACAACATGAATAAAATCACAACCACAGACACGTATTCACACACCTTGCATACTGCAACCATTACATTTAAAGATTCGGAAAAACATAGAATCCAAAAACACAAAACCCACGCATGAGAGCATATGGCTTAACATCAACACTTTTCCATACACACAAACACATTCACAAATAAATGTACACATTTTTTCAATAACATCAAGTAGATTACTTATATTTGCAAAAATTTATGTAGTACAGTGTGTCCCCCATGCAACATATGTTGATTGTACTATTGTTCTCTATATAAATTTTTATTTATATAAAGTAAATAATATTCTTGTTGTTTATTGTACATACACATATATATACGAGGTTGAATTTTATGTTCGGGATTACAGAACAAAAACAATTATTAATCATTGAAAACCACTTTATTGTTTTTCAAAATATTCCCCATGAAGATTTATATACTATTGCATGCGTTTGAACCAATTGTCGAAACACTTTTGCCACTCTGATTGAGGTATCTCCAAAACATGCTTTCTGAATGCAGCAGCCGCTTCTTCAGGTGTCGAAAAACGTTGACTTCTCAGTTTGTTTTTTACGTACGGGAATAAAAAGAAGTCATTCGGTGCCAAGTCAGGACTATACGGTGGATGACTCATCAAATCGATGTTTTGCGTGCTCAAAAATGCAGTTGTTTCAGCCGATGTGTGAGAGCTCGCATTGTCGTGGTGAAGAGTGATCCATCTTCGGCGGTTGGTTGTCCTGATTTCTTGGAAGACAACTGGAAACAAATAGTTGTTCACTGTTCTGCGTTGTTCTAGTCGTACGGTTGCGACATGTCCGGTTTGCTTGGAAGTGCTTCGGACGCTCACAACTTTTGTTGGATTTGGCTCATCTTGAAACACCCATACAGTTGACTGCTGTTTACTTTCGGGCTCATACGCGTAAATCCAGGATTCATCACCTGTCACAATGTCATAGACGTGTCTCGAAGCACCGCGATCGTAGTTTTGGAGCATTTCTTTCGACCAATCGACACAAGCCTTTTTTTGGCGATTGACAAATTGTGTGGGATCCAACGCGAACAAATTTTTTTGACAGTCAAATGTTTATGTAATATTGAATATATGCTTGTCCCACTAATGCCTAAGGCTGTCTCCATCTAACGATAGGTTACATGACGATCTTGCAAAATCAGTTCGCGCACAGCATCAATGGTTTTCGGAACAACAGCTGATTTTGGACGACCTTCACGAAATTCGTCTTGGAGTGAAATACTACCACTATTGAATTCACCATACCATAGATAAACACTGGTCCTTAATGGACCTTCATCGCCAAAAATTGAATTAAGTTCATCCATGCACTGTTGCTGAGTTAATCCACGTCGAAAGTTGTAAAAAATAATTGCACGAAAATGTTCACGATTTAATTCCATTTTTTGGGCTGAGATGAATCTTTAAGTTACTGTAAACAACACAAATAGCGCTCGTATGTCAAAATGTTCTGAGCACGCATAACCTCAAAAATGTCCAGCTTTACGATAGAGCTGTCAGTTGCCAGATTGCAACACTAGGGTTGCCAAATCCCGAAACATAAAATTCAACCTCGTACTCATGTCCACGTTTATGTATAGTGGACATGGCTACATGTGGAATAATAAACGAGTCCAAAATTTTCAACGCATTAAAGTTTAGTTCTTTTGAGCTGAGCCTCTATGGCTCAGGAAACCCCCTTGTTGATGCATATGAGAATCATTTGCAAATTGGGTGCAAACATATTTTATTCCGGTATTCAGATTGCTTATTTTCATTTGTTCATCTGGACGTGTGTAACGTGTAGAGAATGGATGTGTAAAACCGAACATAAACTTAATAAACCACTATTCTTACAAAATACTCTAATCAAAAAGCTTTTATTTTATACTAGGACAAGTACAGAGTGAATGGTTAGTGAAAAATTTAAAGGTGTAACCCACGGTGCGCAGTAAGATATTTGAAGTTTATGCGTTTTAGATCAAAAATGTTTAAAGACGTAATAAGCTTTTTGTGTAAGAAATTTTTTCTAACATCAGAAGCAAGATAAAGGCTGTTTGATGTAGTCGATTGTAGCGATATTTTAAGCAAAGTCGTGCTTTATTTTTCCGACACAAGAATAGAAAGCAAAAATGAGTTCGTCATTCGTAATATCGGAATTATTGATTTCGAAAGTTCTGTAAAGATGTAGATATACGAAACAATCCCCATGCAAACATGAATGTGTTCTATTAAGGTATTTTGTAATTGTTCATTGAATTTAGCATATTCAATAAAAGTAAAATTAATAAACAGAACGTGGTCCTGGTAACACCAGATGATGGTATTCCTATACTTCTCTATATAACGTAATGGAGATATATAAGCGAGACCATTTAATGTGCAACGGACTCTATATATTAAAATTACTGAAAATAATTTAGGGAAAATGCAATTTTTTCTTTAATATAAGTAGCAGTAATAAATTTTTTACAAAATAATGTCTATAATAATTCCAAACATATTAAATATTATTCACTAAAGAGCATAGATTTGTATTTGGTTCTAGCTCTATATTTCTCCTACGATTTAGTAATTTATATTTGCAGTTCATTTTGAAATTATACTGTTTGAAAGGTATTAAAATATGCTAAGCTTATATATGTATCAGGCCGTACTGAGTTGGTGTAGAATTTTACCATATATAAGGAATTTAAAATTTTACCATATATAAGGAATTTAGCGTATTAATTAAAGAACATTTGACATTGTACTAATGCTTCTAAGTAAGAACTAAGTACAGTTTTAACAAAGTCATTCAACAAATCTTTTATAAACTAGCGCAAGAACAAGATAGGTATCAAGATACCTATTTTGTATATCATGTTGTATGATTCATATAAATTATATGCACATGTTAGCGTATGAGTAATATATAAAAAACATTTACTGATACGTTTGCTCATATAATTTACTATCTCTTAAGAAAATTTAACTTGGAAACTTTAGCATTTTAATTCAGTACAATTATTTACTGGAATTTAACAGCTGTTAAAATTAATTTTTAAATTTGTAATCGTTTTGATTTTTGAATTATTTTGCAATAAAGCTGAACCTACCACAAAAAATAATCAATGAGTGTCCGAACTCACGGATGATGTGTTAACACCTTTTTCTACACGGTACCTGTTCGATTTCTATGAACAGATTAGTAAATGTTACATTGGAAAATAAAAAATAATAATTTTTTTGTATACACCGGGCAATGCTGAACATCAAATGACTCGCTTTGTTTAGCCATAACAACAACAACAAAACAACCAAACACACAACATCACAGATACTTTGTACGAAGTAGCTGACGTATTAGTGTGTCACCATAACGCCGACTGCGCTTGCAAATGAAATTTTGCGTGGCTATGCTTTATATCTCCGTTCAATAACTGCAATAGACACATGTAAATAGATACATACATTATTATGTTAATACATACGCTATAGACACAATTTCGTTTGCCTCACCCCTGCCACACCACTCTTTCATTGCTCTCTTGCTCGCTCATTTTTGTTTAACACGTCATTATTCTCTTTCGCAGTCGCAGAAAATGTGGTTTTAGCAGCAGCATAAAATCTGGTTTTAGCAACAGCCTAAAATCTGACTTTGATAGATTTAGTCCCTATACGCCGCTATAGATGTTAACACATCAACAAGGGGCCCCTTAATTTTCTGTATTTCAAAAAGCCTTATGTGTATGTAAATATTCAAAAATATAAGCGCATGGTCCAATTATTCGGTAAAATACTGTACATTTAACAGTCACATGAAATCCACTTTATAAATATGTCAACTGTATTTTGCAAACAAGAGGAAACTACAACGACCATTGTAAAGAATTTTGAAGCAGGAAGTAAAGTATGACCAAAGTCTTAGCGTACGTACGGCACAAAACAAGATTACGGCTAAAGAAGAACATTGTTGAAGAAATTTTTTTTTTTTTTTTTTTTAGCAAAATATTATGGTTTAAAGAGCAGAAATTTTAACAGCGGTTAGAGGCGGTCATTTAGCCAATATTATAGTTTATACATATTTGATATAAAACAAACTTTCATACATTAAAATATTATTAGCAAATCAATAACTCTTCCAACTCATGGGCAATGTGTTAACACCTTTCTGCTACACGGTACCTGTTCGAACACATTAGTAAATATTGCATTGGAAAATAAAAAAGAATAGTTTTTGTGGTGAAGGCTCTTTTGCTATTGGACTTTCTTTTTTCTTACACCTGATTTAACATTAGATGTAATAGTGTTAAAATAAATAAAGCAATATTTAACTCACTGAAATAATTCTTTTAGTTTTGTCATAAATAGAGCGGCAGCAAAAAATATTGAATAGTATAGAGAACTAATTACACTCTGTTTCAGCTCTCATATAGAGAGTCTGAGTAACGGAGCATAAACGAGTCTTATTCTCTTTATAGAATATTTCAATATAAATGCACCATTTCGACAATGTTACGCGTATTACACATAGATTGATAGATTGCCCTGACCGTGCCTACAGATGTTAGCATATCTCAAAATATTGTACCGCTTAAAATTTATTAAAAAAACATCTGCCTGGAACAAAGAAAATCATTGCAGATCTACTTTAGCGTGTAATCAATACGAATGTCAAACCGAGTAAAAGAGTTGTACTCAATTATAAAATTTGAATAGTACCTGAAATATCAAACTGACAGAAACGGAAGAGTATCAGTTATATAGAACTAACGTGATAATTATCCACAAGTATTATTATCGCCATTTAATATTTTTAGTGTTAATTAGACGAATGGTTATGGTTTATTACGAATCAACTAAAACGTATAATCAGCAGAAATGCGCACAGGGGAAAAGCGTTTGCATTCATACTCGCATTTTCTATAATCTCAGGAACGGTAACAATTGTTTGCAGTTCATAACTTTCTCTCAATACACAATGGTCCAGATTATTAAAGAAAGTACCAAAATAACACTAACAGACTTTTGCGAGACCATCCCAATTATGGGCTAAAAAATTCGAACAAAACTTCTCTCTTCAATTTAATTTCAGAGCGCATCTCATGCAGTGAAATAAACGCAATTTTTTTCCAGTTCTATTCTCTTTCATAAAATATAAATGTATAGAATATTATTTCTCTCTTGCGTAAAAAAGTAAAAAAAAATCCAAAAAATCAGCCAAATCCAATCAGACCATAAAAACGCGATGAGTTGATTTCAGTTGAAATCTGCAATTAAGCTTTTTGTCAGATTGCAGTAAAAATAATGTGTACATTGCTTCCATTACATGCTCCCTTGCTATAGAATTTAAAGTTCTACATTTTCGCCGACGTTTGGCTTTTCCAATTTTTATAATCCTTTGCATTCAAGGGTCACAGAAAATGTATATGTCTCTGGTTGTGTTTTTCCTACTAAGCCATAATTAAAATTCATTTGGCATGCAATTTGATGTAATTTATTAAAATTTAACTCACGGAAATTACAATTTCATTCATTTGTTTATAGTAAATGGATAAAAGATTTTTTTTAATGTCGTTGTAGTGGAAATAACTGTTCCGTTCATGTGCATGTGCTACTATTATGGAACAAATTCAAAACACTAAGCCCTTTTTATAGGAAATTATAGTTTCGATTATTGTTTCGGTTAACCAACGAGGAATACAGAAATTATACAAGTGTAACTACCAAACTAAATTATTCGCTGCTATTCATAAGCTCAGTATGGTCAATATATCTAATTTCGTCTGCTTATTAGGACGATGACAATTTCCTGAGGAGTATAATTTCTCAAACTGGAAATAAAAATCGATCATCATCAAGATTCATAAAGTGATTAAATTCAATAAATATGCTATTACCTATGATTATCAGATATATGTATACTAAACATTTTCAGTACCTATCATACGCCCCAAATACATTAATCGTTTTGTGGCGTCAGGTAAACAAAAATGGGTAAAATTTTATTCAAAACAACTATTTCTCAAAATGTGTACATGTATATTAACCACACACATGATCAGGTAATATACTTACTTACTTATCCGGTCTCGGACAACCCCGGGGGGTCAGGGACCTTACAAAACGAAGATAACATATTTCGCCAACCAGTTCGATCTTTTGCTTTGTTTCTCCAGTTGGCAATACCAAGTGTACGCAGGGATTCCTCAACCTGATCCCTCCAGCGGAGTCTTGGTCTTCCTATTATTCGTCTTCCTTCGAGTTCGGTTTCGAAAACCATTCGCGGTGATTCATCTTCATCCATTCTACTGACATGGCCTAGCCAGCGCAATCGCGTTATCTTGATCCGCTTAACTATGCCAATGCCAGGATAAAGCTCATACAGCTCATGATTCATTCGTCGCCGATATTCGCCGTTGTGCACTATAGGGCCATACATTTTTCGGAGTATTTTTCTCTCGAAGACTCCTACAGATGTTTCGTCTGCTTGCGATAGGACCCAAGATTCTGCGCCATAAAGCAAGACAGGTTGAATGAGAGTCTGGTACAGCTGGACTTTTGTTACTCGAGAGATGGCTTTATCTCTAAAGTGCTTGCATAGCCCAAAATAACATCTATTCGCAAGCACAATTCTCCGCTTGATCTCAAGGCTGACGTTGTTGTTTCTCTTCACGGCAGATCCAAAGTATATAATTTCGTCCACTACCTCGAAGTTATAACGGTTATCAACGTTCACGCTTAGGTCTAATCGCGTGGAGGCCCTGTTCGTTGAAACCATTAATTTTGTCTTGTCCTCATTTACCGTCAGACCCACTTTTGCTGACTCCTTCTCAATTCTGGAAAAAACCGCAGTAACTTCTCTAATTGTGCGCCCAATGATATCTATATCATCAGCATACGCGAGCAGCATGTGACTTTTGCTGGTAATATAGCAAGTGATTATTTTTGTCATACGACAAAAACTAAAATTTTTTAAAACATAGGCAAGACCTAATAATTAATGATGTGCGACCAGTTAGTTAGGCAGGGAACCTGATTAATCAAACTAGAGATTAACCATACCTTTTGGTTAATCATATTTACGATTAATCGAGTAGTCTACGTTTTCATTAAGCAATATTCATGGTTAATCGATTAATCCACAAATAGAATAACCAAAAATTTGAATAAGTGAACCATTCTTGTTTTTAGGTTTTCTCATTTTAATTTTTTCAAGAACATTCTTTACTCAAGTTTTTCGAATATTTCCTATTGTGTTATAGTATAAGTATATGTATTTGTAATTTTTCCCCAAAAATGGTTTAAAATGATGAATGAAATTCTTCAAATGTGATTGGTCGGAATAATTTATTATTCGATTAACTAACTAATCACAATATCGATTAATCAAAATTATAATTATCGGTTATTCGCCCATCCACTTATAACACATTTTCATATACATATATACACTAATCGACAGCATTGGTTTATTTTTCGTTGATTTTTATCGAAATTGTAATTCATAGTTATACTACCCATTAGCTGACAGATCAGATATTTCGTCAGTATAAAGGTTTAATCAACAGAAGGAAGGAGCTGACATTTGTCTACGATCGTATCGAAGTCAGTAAACATCAATATGTATGGATTACTGCTGTCTTACTCCTCATGTGTCACTAATAATATGTCACCACCAGGTATACCAAACGGGAAATCCCGAATTCCGAAAACCCGGGATTTACGAATCCCGGGATTTTAATAATTAAATCCCGGGATTTTTCGGGATTATAATGAATTTTGAAAATCGTAAAACTAAAAACATTGACAAAAGTTCGGTGTGGTGTTAATTTTTAGAAGAGTCGAAAGGTGCAGCTCAAGCAAAATGCAAATTGTGCAAAAAGTTTTCAAAAACCAATGGCGGCTCTACAAAAGGTTTAAGAACACATCTTAACGTAAGTTAATTTTGGCATATCTATGTCTATTATACGGCTTGCTCTCCAAAAATTACAAAATTTATCGGGTCGGGTAGAACATGTTATTTTAACAAAGAAAGTAGAATAACAAAATCGGGGCAAAGGCATAGTTTCGGAGTTATGGACCCCGACATTTCGGATACTTTTTCCACTAACGTACCGTGTAAAGCCATTGATATCACTTTTTGGTATAAAACAAATCATAAAAATAAGTCGCTTAGTTATCGAGTTATCGGATGTTTACGTTTCTCAAACAAAAATTTAAAAAATTTTTTAAAATATTTATTGTTTTTGTTTGAAAAATTAAAAAAAATCGATAATTTTTCTAAATGTCAACATCCGATAACTCTACAACTAAGCGACTTATCAAAAAGTGCTACATTATTTTATGGGTTTGTTTTGAATAGTTTTATACAAAAAACTGATATCAATGGCTTTACACGGTATGTTAACGCTATAACCCAATCACATATCGTAAATTTCGGGGCCCATAACTCCGAAACTATGCATTTGCCCCGATTTTGTTATTATACTTTTTTGCTTAGAATAACGTATTCTACCCCCCTTGTGGTTGTTTTTTGGAGTGTAAGCCGTAAAAAATATAAAAATAGAGTCCCGAAAAATCCCGGATGATATTTTAAAATTAATCCCGCTTAGCATCCCTAGTCACCACATAATTTTTCACTTTTTGTATTGAACTCGATGGGAATTGTTATCAGAAGCTATGTTTCTTATATGATAACATATAAAACATATTTTTACTACATAACTATATAGCAGTTTTTAGTTGATGAAAGAGTCAAAAATAATTTCTTCTGCAATTGGAGTACCATGTGTGGTATAGCATCAACCAATATAAATTTTTATTGTGGTTTCTGTCGTTACCAATAATTGCTGTTGTTACCAAAAAATGTTATATTCACATTTTGCGGTCATTCACGTAATTTTGGAACGAAGCTCCTTATCGAACGTTGCGGGATGGGGGCTAAATGAGAAAATTTTAAACTACTTTGTTTTAACTGCTTTATTACAACCCATTATTATCAATTATATTGGGTAATTTTGGTTTGGTTTGGTTTAAAGGGAAGTTTACTAGGTGGAGCCTGTTTATTACATATTGCAGTTTTGAACCCAATAAAAAGTAAATTTAGAAAGGCCAAAGTGCAAGACTGGCAAATCACTGAAACACAACCCTGGGCATAGAATTACATTTGGCAGCACATTTACTCTTACACTCGTACTTTTGGTTTGGTTTGTGTCTAGGCAAACATGTGGGGGGGATAATTTTTGACTAAATCTATGTTTTGTCGAGTAAAGTAATTTGATAGACAATCATTACCATCAATATAAAGACAGACATTATCGACGCACATATAATGCGCTCACCGATATAACATATAATGAAGCAAGTTTCAACGGACTAGATCACAAATTCATAAATTATTACAATATCTAGTAATAGTTCAAAAACGTACCAAACAGTGCACCCAATGGGTAAACCTAACTCGAGTACGCGGAATCAGTGGTGCTATCCGCTTTCCTAGGTTGGCTCTTGTCTTCAAGATTTTTGAGATCGAAAATTATTGTTACAATTACCTTACAACTTAAATTTTTCTCAATTTTCGAACATTAAAAAAAATATAAAAAAAATAAAATTAAAAAAATATTAAAATTAAAAAATTTAATTTGTGCTGATCCATAATTGTTGGAACCGTAATTTTCTATCTCAAATATCTCGAAAACAAAACCCAAGCTAGAAAAATGGTTAGCACCACTGGATTCAGCGTGCTCGAATTAGGGTGCCCGCTTGTTACAAAAAAAAGTTCCCGATTCGAGCACAGTGTTATTGATCAATAATGTCGATTGCTTCATCTTCTTTGCGGGTATTTCCTTTCAATTATAGTATTTTATACATGTTTGTTTTAGCTTCTTTCCAACATCATCACATACCACTTCAACTTATCTAATTGTAACAATTGTCCTCCTTTTTCATTAGAAGACATGCAACTAAAAACCAAAACAAAGAATTATCAACCAAAATCCGCAAGAATGTCTGCCACAATTTATATTCTCCTCTATCTTTTGTGTAATTTTTCACATGTGCAGAAAAAAATAAAAAAAAATCGCTAAACAAACAAATTCAAACAACGACAATGATTAAAATTTTAGCTTTACATGCCATGGCTTGCAGTCACGCGCTCTATATTTCCCCCTTTATTCCCCCTTCTATTCCTCTTTTTAATTCCAAAGCATAGAATATCTGTTTAATCTTGTCCCTTTCACCGTGAGCATACAAAACAAAAGCACAGCGTCTGTTGGAACTTAGTTAAACTCGAGCACAAAAATAATAAATGTTGCATATCTTTACAAACAGCAAATGCCCCTT
The DNA here is from genome assembly GCA_963931995.1 of Phaonia tiefii. Taxonomy (NCBI): domain Eukaryota; kingdom Metazoa; phylum Arthropoda; class Insecta; order Diptera; family Muscidae; genus Phaonia; species Phaonia tiefii. The sequence continues at coordinate 200,956,413 of OZ008368.1, forward strand.
TTGTTTTGTGCAGTGATATCCTTGTATTGTATGAATACACATATATGTATGTATGTATCGCTACAAATACCCTTGTGATGATTTATAAACAGGTGTGCCGTAGTAGCGGTATGTTTGCTTAATGAGCAATAATATCCAACTAATGTATGTTCATTTCATTTTATTTGCTTTCTAACACAGCGTTGTTTTCCAGTAAGTTTTGTGGTATTAAGCTTGAATCCTGTTGGGAACAACACATATTTGCAAATCTGGGCCAATGTATTTAGCTCTTTAAATTAAATAATAAAATGAATGATAATTGTAGACGTTAAATAAATAAAAAAGAAGTAAATGCAGGAACTTCTAAAGAAGAAATTTAAATTGAAAGGTCAAAAAAAAATATACGTGTATCGGCGTTTTGTCAGATCGGATCAGAAACTTATTTTAGGGCGGTTCAAAGTTTCCGCCCCTCGGAACATTCCTGCAACATATCGCCATGCAAACTTATGTGTTCCTTACTTCTGACGTACAAATTCAGATAAACATTTTCGTGTTTTTTAACTTTAAACTTCGTGTTTTAAAACTCGCCAAAAACTGCTCCAAAACGACGGGGGCGTGGTCAAAATGTCACCTTTCCAGAACTCCATTATTTTTTTTAGTGTTGCACAGTGTAATTAACCTGTTGATGTAAACCCTGTATTACTGCTCCAGAAATGTGTTGAAATCTAGAAAATTATTTCTACTAACGGTAATACTTTTTACTAAAATTTGATTTAATATAGCGTGAGCAGACGTGGAGAGATTTTATCTAATCCTGAAGACTTCACGGATAATAGTAAGCAAATGACCACAGTTTGAACAGCGCAACTTGTTCTGCCTATGACTAATATATTCATACGTTATGTTTACATGCGTCCAGGTGAGCAACGAACTTTGAAGATACATTTCTTAAAATTACATACATGGGGCAAATTAATGATATAACAATAATAATTTGTAGTTTAATTTGAAGGTTAAGTTGTAGTTTAATTGAGTTTAAATAACTTTCACAATTGTACTTCTTTCATGTGTTAACATCGATAGGCGCGGGTAGGGCAATCTCTCAAAGTGAACATATGCAAACAAAACATAGCGTTAGCATCACATACGTGGTTGTTGTACAAGGTGTTTCAAAAGAAGTCATCCGATGTTGTTTGGCTCTCATTTTTTTTCCAACTGAAAAACTTCCATTCTGTTTTTGATTATCTTTATTTGAACCTGTACAATTTTATTGGTTAAGTTGGGAAGATGATATCGGTTAAAAGGGCGCCGTCACAATCGATGACCATACGGGCTCGTTTTATGGCATTTTTGTTCATAATGATTTGAAAATCATAATGAGCGGTGAGGCTCATTTCCACCTCAGCGGGTACGTGAACAAGCAAAACTATCGCTTCTGGGGCACCAAAAATCCACGAGGGATGCACGAGGAGCCATTATACCCGCTCAAAGTGACTGCATGGAGGGCTGTTCACGCTGGAGGAGTCATCGGGCCATTTTTTCGAGAAAGCCGCTGGTCAAACGACAACAATGGATGGTGCGCGCTATAGGGCCATGTTAACCAAGTTTTGTCTGCCGCAATTCGACAACTTAGGAGTGGAGGACATGTGGTTCCAACAGGACGGAGCAACGGCACACACTGCGCGAGCCAGTGAAGGCGGCGTTCCCGGGTCGCCTCATCTTTCGTTTTAGCGATTTGCACTGACCCGCAATATCGCCCGATTTAACCGTTCCGGACTTTTTTTGTAGGAGTTTTTGAAGTCCCATGTTTACGTGAATTACCCCGAGACACCTGGAAGCCCTCAAGGTCAACATTCGACAAGAGTGCGAGAATCTGTCGCCCGAAGTTCTCGCCGAAGTGATGAAAAATGCCATAAAACGAGCCCGTATGGTAATCAATTGTGACGGCGCCCATTTAACCGATATCATTTTCTCAACTTAACCAGTAAAATTCTAGAGGTTCAAAAAATATAATCAAAAAACAAAATCGAAGTTTTTCATTTAGAAAAAAATATGAGAGCCAAACAACATCGGATGTATTCTTTTGAAACACCTTGTACAACTATAGTATCTGCCTGAAAATAACTATGATGATTTTGATGTAGCGGCAGCAAAAAAACAAGCAGGTCGTCGTCGCCAAAGAGTATTGTATAGTATAGAGAACTCATGTAACCAATTGTATGACTCAGACGCACTGGCGACATCTGGCGAATGATTTAACACGTATTACTGTATTTTTGTTATAATTTGTTCTATACATAATTTTGATGTGAAACATTGATGCCTTTGGAATCATTTCTGCTTTTTGTATTGATTTATGTCAGAACACTGTCGAAATGGTGCATTTATACTGAAATATTCTATAAAGAGAATAAGGCTCGTTTATGCTCTTTTACTCAGACTCTCTACATGCGACCGGAAAAGAGTGCAATAAGTTGTCTATACTATTCAATACTTTTTGTCATCGGTCTGTTTATGACAAAACAAATACAATTATTTCAGTGAGTTAAATAGTGCTGTATATATTTTAACAATATTACATCTAATGTTAAACCAGATGTAGGAAAAAGAAGGTGCAATAGCAATAGAACCTTCAGCACAAAAATTATTCTTTTTTATTTTCCAATGTAACATTTACTAATGTGTTCATAGAAATCGAACAGGTACCGTGTAACAAAAAGATGTTAGGGCACAGTTCGAACACTAATTGATTTTTTTTCAAAGATTTCCTTCATATCTGCCAGTTTTTGTTTTCAAACATTTAATATGAACACTTTTGTGAATTGGAAAATAGTAAAGGGTGGGCCATGTAAAATTTTGAATTTAATTTCTCTTCAAAAAAAAAATACAAATACAATTTTTTTCACAATTTTGATTTTATTGGTAAGGCCCAACATTGACATTTATGAATAAAACACATTATTCAAATGGTTTCCATTGCCTGCTTTACAGTACGTCATTTGATCTACCCAATTTGTCTGTATATTTGCGACTGGGGACTCGAAATTATTGGCGTAATAAGTACCATTCACGTAGCCCCAGAAATAGTAATTTGACGGGGTCAAATCGCAACTGCGAGCCAGCCAATGTACTTTTGAATTTCGGCTTATTACGGGGTTTTCGAACACAGCGCGCAAAGATCGATTTTACCGTTGGCTGTGTGGCACGTAGCTCCATTCTGTTGTATCTTACGTCATTCATGTTATCCTGTTCAACTTTTGGGAACCAAAAATCATTGTGCATGACACGGTTGCACTCGCAGAAAAATGGAGCTATGATCCCGAATTCCAAAATCCATACCAAGCAGTTAATCGTTGTGGACGCATCCGTTTCTCCTCGACAATTCCCATTTCTTTTACTTATATTTTATACATTATTATCTGGGGGAATAAAACATAAACGTTGCATCCTTTTTGTTTCTTATGCGTTCTCTAATTTACAGCTCCACATTCATACAACCCCTTGCATCTTACAAAGTGCATATTCGCCGGGGAAATTCAGACTACACCTGAGCATTAGGGTGGAGTGAAAAGAAGTTTAATTTGTAATATTGCGGAAATGTTTCCTATTGTGACCCATAATGGTCATGTAAAATTTGCATTCTGGCAAAAAAATTTCTTCGGCAAATACATGTGACAGATATGGTGTATCTAGTGCAAGTGCTCCGGCGGTTTTGTAGGATATTGGTGTAGATACAACTGAGGACAACTCAAAAGATATTGGTCGGAGCAAAGTTTGAAGAGAATGCCAGGAAAACCGGTCCAATGGTCAGGATGACGGACTTGATGTCCACTCTACTAACAAGCGGACTGGCACTGGGCTCTACTTCGACGGGCGTAAAGAGAAACCACTGCTGCAGGTTAAGAAGGGCAAGAAGTACTATCATCAAACAGTTGTAGAAGAGCAGGTATTATTCGTTCAAGAACCAGGCGGGAAATCTTACATGGTCATTATATGTCCCAAGTTTTCCGCGCTATTAGAAATTTAAAAAAAAAATAAAATTCAAAAAGTATTTTATTCACTCCACCCTAATGAACATGCACTAAAATAAGTCAGTTGTAGTTTATGTTAAAAGTACGATAAACAAACAACCTAGCCTAGAAAAATACAGAGTGCAAAAGCGACTTAACACAGAATAATACTTTATTTTATACAGTTGCATATTTCATCACATCGTAGTCGTTCTTACGGGGTACTATTTTGTCGAAATATACAACGTCTTCACCACCGTCGCGGGAATTTATTTACTTTTAGTTTCTTGTAAAACACTATTATAAGCTTATGGAGTGTGCGGTCCGTAGACTCTGGGTCTTAGTAGGACAACTTAGCATAAACTTGTGTTTGTGTATATTGTTCTTCCGTCACCATACAATTTCTCTGGAAAATGTTAAAGGGAAAAATATATACTTTTCTGCTTTAAAGTTTGTAGTTTGTTTTTATTTAAAGTGTGATACTTAACGTAAGAAGTGCGTTAAAAGCGTTAACGCTGAAGGTGATGCTGGCAATGTTGTTGGTGTTAGTCATGATCAAGTTGATGAGGTTTAGGGGCGAAAATGTAAAGTGTATACAAAAGATTATTTGAATTTATTTTTGTTGTACAAAAATAAAGTCTCTTAATGAAGCCTTGAGTAGGAAGAATACGTAATCTGTTTGAGGTGGCCATCACATTCCGCTGTTTTTTTAAATATTCTTAATCATAAGTTGAATGAAAAAGGAACATATAAAGTTGCCATCTTAGTCACAATCAAAAAACGATTAGGACACAATCCGCGTGATTGGCATTTAAGGCCACTTTAGACTATCAATAGAAATTTAACGATTTGTAAAGGTAGAAGTGGATTGAATCCCTCTCATCCATTTGATCAAAATCCTACGATCGTTTTTCTTTCGATTTACTGTTTCAGTTTTGGATAATGACAGAAAATATAATGACAAAATGCAGAAGAATATGTGAGTAATGTGGCAAACAACCATATACGGGAGAAAATAATTATGTTGCAATAATAAGCTGTAGTTTAATTTGAATTACCTCTACAAATGCATATTAAAAAACAATCCGAATGAGTGTTCGAACTCACAGGCGATGTGTTAACACCTTTTTTTTACTCGGTACCAGTTCGATTTCTATGAACACGTTAGTAAATGCTACATTGAAAAATAGAAAACAGCGTTCAATCGTACGATGGCGTTACATATAAATAATATTAATACTTAAAATTATTTTAAAGACCAGTGCAAGCACAGTGCAAGCACCTCTAATTATCAGGTTTTTTGGGCGTAACTTTTAAGATGTTGCAGATATTTGAAATGATATGTAAATTATGTATATCCGAAAAGAAATGGTCGTAATATTTTCCTTTTTGTAAAACAACTTTGAAGCTTTCAGGTCTATAAAACAGTTTAATATTGAATGTGAATGCATTACATTTTTAAAAAAAAAATTTTTTTTTAAAATTTTTTTTGTAAATATTGTGGTTTTTAAAGAACATAATCAATTAAACTACCAAACCATTGTATTTCTCTTATTTTTACGATTTTATTGAAACATTTAATGCATTCACATTCAATATTAAACTTTTTATAGACCTGAAAGCTTCAAAGTTGTTTTACAAAAATGCAAATATTTTCGAATATACATAATTTATAATATAAATTATGTATATGATATATTATATGATATATGATATATTATATCATTTCAAAGGTATTAAATAGCGCTTTTTACCGAGACTAAAAATTTGCAACATTTTTTGCGATCAATGTAGTTTTAAATGATAACTTTCAAAAAATTTTGAAATACTACGGACAAAAATAAAAATAAGCTGTATAAGAATCCAAAGAATCATACCGAGCTACGAAGCGGAGTTTATAACCTTCTTAATGACATCTTCAGTGTTAACATACGAGTAAAACTGACGGAGTTATTTTGATTTTTTCTTAGTACTCCACGAAAATCCACTAAAAAACGGCATTTAAACTTCTACAACTCAATCAACTTCAAAAATACAAATAAAAACAATATGTGACATGCAAGAACTCCTAAAGGTCCACGTATCCATTGTAAATTTTCCAACTATCTGGAACGTCTTACAAGTTACACCCAAAAAAATTTGCTGAACCCAGAATCACAATATTTTGCAAATAATCATTAAACACTCTGATCTTAATTTTTAGGTGGTGACCTAAAAGTGATTTTGTGTTTGTATGTGATTTTACCCACCCTAATGTACATTCATACATTGTTATGTTCGTACATACGCTACACAATTTCACACAATTTCCGTAGCTCTCTTGCTATCTCATTTTTATATTCGTACAATACGTCATTATTCTAAAAAATAGATAAAAAAAATTAAATGTCAAATTAAGTGTCAAAATTAAATGTCACAATTTTTAATTTAAATGCAATCGTTTTATTTGAGAGATCGCTAGAAAATTAATTAACTAATTCATTTTAATTACGCTCTTTATTGAAAGTATCTAGACCATTGTTGTTGAAGTAGGCGGACCATTGTAAAACCCCATAGTGAAGAAGAATATACTTATTGAGGCTAAGAGAAAAACTATTTTCTAGTTTTTAGTGCATTTGTAAAAAAACACTGTAACTTAATTTTTTTTTAATTATTTTTTTATTGAATTTTTTTGAAAATTATTTGATTTTGAAAGGACTAATACAATATAAAATAGAAGGTTGAAAATTCCTCTCAACAGTTTGAAAAAACAAAAAATGGTGTTGCCTTTATATTTATTTCGCGGGGTGATTTAATAACAATAACCCGAATGCAAAAATATTGACGACAAAAGTCAACATAAAACTAGTCAGGAAAGGAAAAATTCGTACGGAACTCACCAGAATCTAGCAAAATCCGTTGTATTGTGTTACTTTGTAGAGAATAAATAACCTTTGACCTTCAGGGTTATGTCAAAACATGAACATATATAGTATTTTTGGTCGAAAAGAGGGTTCATGCAAAGTTCCAAGAAAATTGGATCATAAATGCAACTTGTACTTTCATTTCAATAGTTGTACATGCATTCAGAATGACGGACACATATCCCTATATCGATTCGTAAAGCGATTCTGAGATGATCGGCTTAATTATTCTAGGGACTATCGTACTTCCTTTGTTCGTTACAAATAACAGCACAAAGTCAAAATACCATATACTACAGTGCGGGCTTAAGGTATAATAACTTTTATTGATTTAAAAGTCTGATTTTTTACAGCTTGTGTTCTTTCAGAAAACATTTAATAATTTTGAGCTCAGCAAAAAACAAATTTTTTTTCTAAATAAAAGCCGAAACCTCATACTTTGATACTATGTCATCATACCCAATGCCATTTCGTAATTCTCCAAGAGTTAAAATTTCTATAACAAACGTCGTTTTTTAAGGCAATTTAAAAAAAAATCCAATGAGTGTTCGAACTCACGGGCGATGTGTTAACACCTTTTTGCTACACTGTACCTGTTCGATTTCTATGAACACATTCGTAAATGTTACATTGGAAAATATAAAACAGCGTTCAATCATATGATGACGTTACAGTTAAATAATATTAATACTTAAAATTATTTAAAGACCCAGTGCAAGCACATGTGTCATTATTTTCTTGCTCAATACTTTTTGTTTTATTCCCACAAAAGTCAAAGAATGCAAAGCCACAGACACTTGTATATACATACATACATTGTTATATTCGTACGATATAACCGAAGATCAACATAAAATACTTTTTTAATATTACTCAAAATTAAAACACTTCAATCTCGGCTCGCCGATATCGGATCGCCTTAATTTTTGGCCTAAACTCTTCGTCGAAACCCGCACTAGCTTTTTAATCCAAAAGTTAATAAAATCGGCTATGAATTTCCGGAGAAAATCGCGTGGGAAAATTATATGAAAATCGCCCAATAATCACTTTCAATACCGACTGCCAAGCAACGAACAAACAAACGATGATAAGACAAAACCGAAGATCAACATAAAACACTTTTTAAATATTACTCCAAATTAATACTCCAAATTAAAACACTTAAATCTCGGCTCGCCGATATCGGATCGCCTTAATTTTTGGCCTAAACTCTTCGTCGAAACCCGCACTAGCTTTTTAATCCAAATATTAATAAAATCGGCTATGAATTTCCGGAGAAAATCGCGTGGGAAAATTATATGAAAATCGCCCAATAATCACTTTCAATACCGACTGCCAAGCAACGAACAAACAAACGATGATTTACTCTTACAAACCTAACACTTGCGTATGTATTAAATTTATAGCTTACTGCCCTAGAGGCGCGCGTATAGATGTTAACACATCAAAAATAAAAAATACTTGATTAACTTATATAGGGTTTTTCAACAGAGACGCTGCAAAAGTAAATCGATAAGGACAGCAAACGACGCCATATTTTTTCCGCTCTTTTGACATTTCTCTTCAGTAAGGTTTGCCATTTCATCATGGTAACAACGAGTCGAAATTATTAAAATTTACTGCCGAAATTTGGAGTCAGTGGCCTCAACTTTAAGAGCGCTACGTCCAATTTATGGTCGTCATAATCGTCCTACCAGATCAACAATTGAGCATCTAGTGGAAAAATTTGAATCCACAGGCACAGTACAAAATGTTTCCGTGCCAGTGAGACAATGAAGTGCCCGTAGTGTCGAGAATATTGTTGCCGCTGAGGCTTCAGTTCAAGACAGCCCAAATGTGTCTCTCACACGTCGTTCTCAAGCGTTGGGCATCTCTGTGACGTCGTTGTGACGAATTTTGCCAATAGATCTTGGCCTGCATCCTTACAAGATCAAATTGACGCAAGAACTGAAGCCGATTGACCACCATAAGCGTCGTATGTTCGTGAATTGGGCTGAGCAAGAGCTTCAAAATTATTCGGATTTTCATCGGAAAATCAATTTCAGCCATGAGGCTCATTTCTGGCTGAATGGCTTCGTCAATAAGCAAAATATGCGTTATAGGTCAGACAGCAATCCACACGTAATCCATCAGTCATCAGTGCATCCCGAAAAAATTACGGTTTGGTGCAGTTTATGGGCCGGCGGCGTCATTGGGCCGTACTTCTTTCATGATGATCAAGACCGGCACATTACTGTGAATGCGAATCACTACCGTGCAATGGTAACCGAATATTTTTGGCCCCAATTGGATAATATGGACAGGACGGCGCCACAAGCCACACAGCGATTGCCTCAATCAATTTATTGGAAACCAAGTTTGGTGAAGGTGTTATCTCACGAAATGGCCCAGTCGATTGGCCGCCTCGGTCGTGCGATTTGACGCCGTTAGATTATTTTCTGTGAGGCTACGTCAAGTCTATGGTCTATGCCAACAAGCCAGCGACGATTGATGAACTTCGTACGAATATCGAACGTGAAATTGCAGCAGTATCGGCCGATTTATGCTTGAAAACCGTCGAAAATTTGGTTCAGCGTCTGGACTTCTGCAAGCGTGCCCGTGGTGGCCATGCAAAAGAAATCGAGTTCCATACATAATGGCATCGAACGTGGTTTCACAGGAATAAATAAATTCATTGGTATCTAAAACCGGATTTGTTTTATTTAAAAAAAAACTTTTGTAGCGCTCTTATTGAAAACCCGTTACCTAAACAAAATTTTATTTGATGTTTATCTAAATAGCAGAGACACAATTGTTACAAAAATAAATCGCAAAACGCTGACTTGAAATGTCTTCCGCTGCACTTTTTACTACTCCACTCCAAAAAATTATTGAAACTTGGTAGAATATAGCAGATAAAGTCAATGAAGTATAATCTTTTCTTTTACGCTTGTAGATGTTGAATGTTGTCTACTTTTAGCGGGTACCTATTACTTTTACCACAGAGTATCTTATATTTTTGTATAACTCCCCTGTTCTGGTACTGTTCAACCCTCTGTGTAGGCTAATGGCAAATAACAGGTATGCAATACAATTTTTGGAATTTTGTCTCAAAGAATGTATGTTTTACTCTTTTAGTTTTTAGAACTCTTATGATGTCGTTCACTCTTCTTAAAGCACTAAATATATTTTTCTTTCAATGCACTGTAAATTTAATATTGGTTTTGCGTTTCCAAAATGACCGTTCTATTAAATAAAAATATACCATAAAAAAAAGCAAAATACACCACAACCAGTACTGATTGCGGAAAAAAACCAAACGTCCATGGCCTTAACCAAAATGTCCATTTGTCACAGGTGCGAAACGTTTTGGTTGTATGAGATTTATACAAATATCCTTAACCAATCCGAATTTAAGAATATGCAAACACTTTGTGGGGAAGAGATAAAGAAGCCATCATGAAACTGATGCCACTGCATGTTGAGTTTAAACCTTTCATTGTTTATTTGAAACTGTTTTATAATAAATATATCAATCTGAATATTTCCAAAATAAAGTTATAGAATCGGGAAGTTATGGATGTATGATGATGCCATATCGGAAAGATAAATAGGCCGATTTTCATTGCGAAAGGTGTGGCTTAAATATTTGATTAGTTCGCACTCGCATATGTATACTATATAATATACACTACTAATCACGGGAGCAGTATTTTTAGGCAGAACAAGGTTGGCTGGTTCAGCCTGTAATAAGTATAACTTTATTCTAAAATCAAATATTATTGTGAATCAAATAATCTGACATCAATATTCCCAAAAACATGAAATGCTTCACTGCTTCTTAAAACTAGTTGACAACGAAAAACATTAATAAATATATTTCCTATGAAATGATGTGTTTTGAGCTGGTTTTAAGGAACACTTGTTTTCCTCGAAATGAATCAATTCATGACGTTACAAGTCGGAGAAAAACACACAATGTATTCGCGCTTTTAAAATTTTGTGGATAAATATATGATGTCAGTTGGTAGGTTGACCGGGTATGTCACTGTGACACATTTCGAATACTGCCGGTGATATAAATAACGTAAATAATAGTATCCTAAAGATAATCACTTGGGCGTTAATACAACGTAAGAACTGCGCAAGTGCCTAAAACAGAGCTCAGACAGAGCTTACTAATACCTATTTCATATTTAACGATTTGGTCAAGCTGCCCTCATATTTGTTAAGTGATGTTGTGGGAAGACCTTCTAGTGGTAATCAGTCAAGGGCCATACATCGCATTAAACTTTGATCGTCTAATATTTACTTTCCCTAATTTATAAATATAAACTACAAAATGTTAAAAAAAAAAATATTCTGCATTTGCTTCCATCATACTAGCATTATTATATTAGCCTAATTACTTTGACACAAATTTGACTCAATAGCTTAAAGTGTTGTTCCAATTATACGTTTAGGTTTTTGTAAACGGTGTCCCAACAAGAACGCATTCGAAGTGTCATTGTTTGACATTTGAACAATTGTTATTGTTTGCTAGTAGAAGGTACGAGGGTAGTAAAAATGGAGCGCTACACGAATGAACAACGCATTCTCATTGTGAAATTGTATTACCAAAAAAAATGCTGATTTTGCAGCTAAAATCATCTTCAGTGACGAGGCCCATTTCCATCTTGATGGCTTCGTCAATAGGCAGAATTGTCGCATTTGGGGTGAGGAAAATCCTCGAGTGATTCACGAGAAGCAAATGCATCCTCAACGTGTCACTGTGTGGTCTGGTTTTTGGGCTGGAGGAATCATTGGACCTTTTTTTTTATAAAAATGAGGCAGGTCAAGCGCAAACAATCAATGGTGTTCGGTATCGTGAAATGATAACCAGTTTTTTCTTGCCTCGAATTGAAGAAATTAATGTGGAGGGCATGTGGTTCCAACAAGACGGCGCCACATGTCATACAGTCAGAGAAACAATTCAATTGCTGCATCAAAAAAAAAAAAATTTGTGTGAGTCCGTTCACAGGGGAGATGTGTAAACATCTAGTAATGAAAATTTTTTTTTAAGTTGGAAGTACTTATGCTTTTAGTATATTTTTTTAATTAATCAATTAAAAGTATCAAAACTTTCAATATTGTAAATACATAGGAATTTGCTGGTTTTTGATTGTATTATTTAACTAATTTGGTTAGTAAATGGGCACACTACAGTATATATGTACTGCATTAAAAATTACAGTAAGCAGTAAATTTACTGATTACTGAAAAAATTCAGTAAATTTTTACTGATAATGAAATTTAATTTGCATTACCAGTCAAATCATAGGGCCGTATTCATAATAATCAGTAATCGGGTAGTACTGATTACTGAAAATTCAATGCACCTCATCGTAGTGATGTAGGCACTTTATAAAAATTGCTGAAAAAAATTTTAGTATTCAGTAAAAATTTACTAGTTAAAGAATTATTTTTACTGAAATTTTAGTAGTACTGCAAAGTGCCCATCTATGGTAAATGCTTTAAGTACAAATAGCTAATATTGGCTTTTGGTAACTAAAATAAGATACATATTTAAATTTTTGACTCGAATGCATTTAAAAATCTATGGAAAACTGCATCTAAGTAGTGGAATTGTTAACTGTGGGGGTTTGTGGAGAATTGCTCATATGCAAGTGGAAAACGTCAAATAAAAATTTTAATAAAGCTTGCGACTGTGTGTTTGCAAAATTTGTATTAAAATCTCCACCCATAATAATTCGCATGAGATGGAGATTGTTACCCAATTGTCGTGCACCAGCTTCAGTGTAAGGCAACAGTACGTAATGAAGATATGTTATAATCTTAATTTATATTGGAATCTAATAGAAATTTTATTAGAATTAACATTACCTCCATTCAGCTTTGATACACATTGTGTTGTTTTATGTTCTGAGTTATAATTTTTTTGGTGTTTTGTAAAATATTTTATTATTTTGTATTTGTTGCGGTTGACAAGTTATTAATCAGCTGTTTACTGAAATGTAATGCATGTAGTTATTTTACAGCATAGATAAAGGAAATATGTAGATATCGCCCAGGTGTTGTCAAGTACTACCACTAGGTGCTGTGTTGTCGTTTTGTAACTCTCACTGAAGTTTCTCATAACTTTCATTGACGTTTGTTCAACATTGTGGGAAATTTGATACTTACAAAAAAAGTATCATTTTCCAGGTTGTGTTATTCGAACAACTAACTTCATTTTTTTATATCATTTTGTTCCCCACTTTCAAGTTAAAATTTTGCTATATTGATTGTGTCTCTTTGTTTACTGTTATTGTTGGTGTTCGTTTGTGTTGAATTTCAGAGCAACGGACAACAACACAAAAACAAAATCCTTGTTGATGTTGCCTACCACACCTATTGTTAGCACCTGTTCTAAATACATCTTGCAAAGTATATTTTGTGCGGGATCAAACGTTGTAATTAATACATTTAGCTCCATCTAGAAAATATCCCCTTGAACAACAAATTTCCCAAGGCATGTGCGATATCTAGTTAATTCCTTTACCTAAGTTTTACAGCAATGGTTTTCGAAAATTAGTAGCTACTATTGCACACTAGATGGTGTTGAGTATATTGTATGCAGCGTATGAGTACACTAATACACTCATACATAGCTCACACCGATTTGATAACGCTTTACGATTGGTTAACGATTACATCGCAAATCTTACTCTAAATTTGTGATTGTATTGTGAAAAAGATTTTTACACCCAGCGTATAGATGTTTACACATCAAAAAATTGCGCTCTTGTTGGGACACCCTTTATTATATTTTCATGCTCCGGATTTTAAGTTTGCTATTTTTGTTTCTATACTAGTCATAACTTATCGTAGAAAATAAAGACCAGGAAGGACACCTAATATTCCAGCAGCTAGTTTCAAACGATGTTGATGATTTTATTCCTGAAGCTGATGATATTCACCTTAAGGGCCAACACAGCATTTACAATCTAGCTAGGTGTTATTTCAACAAACAAACAAACAACGCCCCCCTCAAAATGGAAATCACAAGTGGAAGCAAATTATAAGCATAATAAAATTTACAACGTCCTTATAGTTCTCGTGGGCACTTTCGTAAACAAACAAACACGAATTTAACAATAAAATTCCAAAAGAAAATTGAAAAGAAAATGAATCCGCTTTAACAATTGTAAATTCACAAATATTCAGACTGCACAAATTGCTAAGGGCGCAATTTTTATATCCCGCATAGTCCCATACTCAACAGTTGTCCACCGCTTTCGTTTACTACGTAATATTGAAAGTACTTGAACGATAAGAAACCCAGAGGGAATCTTGTTGGTGGGGTAAAACTAAATGCAACATCGTAAGTTTGTCGTGGCATGGTGGGACATTGTATCAAGTTTGTGTGTTTTCCGTGAATAACATTTTAGGCCAAAAGTTCAAATATAATAGCAATTATGTAAATGCTTTAGAATGAAATATTTTAATAGCTGTCGACACTAGTTATTCTCCCTAGAAAAGGTCCTTAGGTTGTATCTTTCTCTTATTTTAATACCAAGCTTTCGATGTGACTCATCCACCTGGTTCTTCCATCGGAGTCATGGCCATCCTATTTTTTACCTTCCTTCGAGTACGTCTTCGAAAGTCTTTCACGCTAGTTCATCTTTATCCATTATACTGATCTTGATATTTCGATCCCCTTAACGACGGAGCATTTTTGCTTGAGGACTCCCAGTGCTGTTTGTCCATTTGTGATACAGCATTTTGATCCGTAAAGCAATGCTGTTTGTTTCAGGGTCTGATATAGCTGGATCTCTATTTATCAACAGAAGGGTTTATTTTGAAGTGCATGCTTAACCTAAAATAACAATTATCAGATTTATCTCATAACTGACATGTTGTTATAATTTACGGCAGAACCGAGAAAAAATTAATTCATAACCAACCCCGAAGTTCTAGCGCTTATTAATGTTAACTCTCTGGTCAAGACCAGTGGAGGCTCTGCCTGTTGAAACCATTTGCTAATTCTATCTCGGTTGTTGAAAATACCGCGGATTGTCGACTGACTCGACAAGATATTATCTTACCTTCCTGTAATGGGTGAAAAGAATGCGATACCGAAACACGGTTGTAGCCAGTGCCAACAAATACATGGAAGAAGCAGGTAGTGTTGTAGTTGAAGGCAGCAATAACAGCAACCTTTTTTTCGTTTCAGTTGTCAAACTCTACACAAATATATACCAACAATACAAGAATACAAAAAAGTCTAAAAACAAAATACATATTATTGTGACAATTAAATCGAAAAGTGACATGGAAAAAATTAAATCACCTGTTTAATCGGCTACGCCTGACAGATAATTCCATGTTCAACATTTAGAACATTTACCGCTCGTTGTTGTGAACATTTTAATTCCAATTTTGTTTTCAATCGGAAATAAAAATCTATCCTTCAAATGTAGAGACATAAAAGTATACGTAGTCTTCCATTAAAGGAAATAATGTAAATGATATAATATAAATTAAATTTGTGTTTTTGAGTCTCTCCTTCTTGATGATATTTTCATTCATAAGAAATAATAATAGAATTTATCTAAGACAACTTTTGTTGTCATTTCTTGAAATTTGAACATTTGGCAATATTGTCACTGCTCTAGTCGGAATTTAAGTGGGAATTTGAAATGACGCTTAATATCGCTTAGCTGCCCCGTATAAATTAAGCTATAATTAACTTTACCACATAAGTTCGTAAGTTTTTTCCATGTCAAGCTGTCGAAGGAAGCCTTAAGCTCATTTGACGTAATGTGTATATCTGGTCGGGTTTGATTTTTCCAGGACTTAGGCGTATTACGAAGTTGAACCTGTCACTACACGGAAAAATAAATATAGTAGTTAACTTGTTTTTGAATGTAACCTTTTCACAGCACACAATTAATATTTACAGTAATTTTCTTTGCAAATATCGCTAATTCTTTGACTTAACAATGATCAGCACAATAATTTTTGTTTGCGGTGGCGGTAAAAGCGTCTTAATATGTATTGTAAACAACAATGTAATATACAAAAAATTTCAAAAATTCAGTTTGCATTTATTTTTAGCTGTATACTACCCAAAACTCGCACGAAAGTTTCCGAACCTTAAATTCACGTTGGTTTTTACTTATAGTTTGTATGGTAACGTGATATTCAACTTCAGCTCCGTACTGAGCATTAACCTGCACTGATAAGGACCGATCAGGTCTGCAACAATTGGCGACAGTCTTTACGCTTGAGACGATACTTTGCACATACATATATACGGATAACGCATTTTAAATACATGATATAGGACGCTGGTGCATGCTCCTTGCCAGCTCTCCGCCGCCATCCTTAAACATCTCAGCTGGTAATTAGCACATCTTCTTCTGAATCGGCACTATCGTCCCCTTTTTGTTAAAATCCATCATCTGTACCCTATTGTTTTGTAAATTGTTTTTGTTTTTTTCCTGCATATGTAGTTTTCGCATGTTGTACTCTGTTGTCTGTATTTTTAATAATGGTGCTGATGATTACTACAAACGTTGTTGGCATGTTGATTATGAACTTCTGAAGCATTTGTTTGAGGATGTGTGTGCCCTGTTATCGTCCGTGACATTTTGAACACGAGCCCATAGTTGTTGTTAATACAACTGCCAGCATTAAAAAAGTTAAAAAAGAGTGATGTTATTTATTCGCCAGCTCCGCTCCTTCCTTCTCTTTTTTTCTTCAAAGTTAAATTAGAAAATGATGTTGTAGTTGCTTGTCGACGACGAAAACTGCACTAAAGCAACGCTATATTGCTAAATTAAAAGGCTCAGCGTAAGAGGATTTGATGACGTTTTTCTTTAGTTTCATGCATATCGCCTTAATTAAAATTCTTGTTATAAGGATACACACATCCTTTTCGCAAGGTATATCTAAAGAAGGTGACGGTTAAGCTTGTTCTTGTTATCTTATTGTCCTTTGTAGAGTAATTTCTTCTTTCGTTTTTGTCTTTAAATAGAAAAAAAATAGAAAAAAATGCCCATAAGTTTGAATATGTGGTAAAACTTTGTTTGACGTTGCAATTTTTTTTTTGGTTGTTTGAATGTTAATAAATTGAGGCAATTCTGAACTAATTTCTTATCTTCCAAGCAATTAGTAAATTGTGCTTCGAGTTGCTACGCCACCAGTTTTTTAGTGGCAATGAGTCATATATGTAGTATGTAAAGAGTTTTTCAATAAGAGAGCTACAAAAGTTTTTTTTAAATAAAACAAAACCTGTTTTAGATACCAATGAAATTCTTTATTCCTGTGAAAGTGCATTCGATGCCATTATGTATGGAACTCGATTTCTTTTGCATGGCCACCACGGGCACGCTTGCAGAAGTCCAGACGCTGAACCCAATTTTCGACGGTTTTCAAGCATAAATCGGACGATACTGCTGCAATTTCACGTTCGATATTCGTACGAAGTTCATCAATCGTCGCTGGCTTGTTGGCATAGACCATAGACTTGACGTAGCCCCACAGGAAATAATCTAACGGCGTCAAATCGCACGACCGAGGCGGCCACTCGACTGGGCCATTTCGTGAGATAACACGTTCACCAAACTTGGTTTCCAATAAATTGATTGTAGCATTCGCTGTGTGGCTTGTGGCGCCGTCCTGTTGCAACCACATGTCCTCCAAGTACATATTATCCAAGTGGGGCCAAAAATATTCGGTTATCATTGAAAATATGTAACTTAACCATTTAGAATGCTTATTTTCAAAAAACTTTCTATTGTATTTACTTTCTTGCCAAAATTTTTCATTTCACTATTAAAAAACGAAACTCTTTTCATTAATTTTTTCTTGTTAAAATTGTAAGTGCCTATTTTTTGTTTATCATAAATACAATATACTCGTACATCATACTTTCGCTTGACGGAAAATATTGATAATGTTCATCATCATCACTGCCTTAAAAATTTCAACTAAATTGTGCCCATTGAGTGGCTACGTAGTCAATGGATATATCCTAATTTTTGATGACCAGCCGTCGTTTTACTAACAACAATAATGACAATGAGAGTTGCATTTTTATGAAAAAAAAGTCACATGTTTATATTAGAGTTAGAGAAAATACAGAAACCTGTTGTGAATCAAATCTGTATTAAAAAGTGACAATGCCTAAAGAACATTATAGTTAGACCACAGAGCAATATGCAAGAGTCTCTATCACATTCTCTCGATGACGACGATGTATTAATCCATTTCATCGAGTTCGAATTGCTGCCTTATTTTATTCTCTGTACATAAAACGGACAGAAATAAAAGGGAATGCGTATTTACGTTCGGTGTTCCAACATAACACATAATTTGGCTGTCATTAGTATCAATTCCCTACTACTAAGTCGATCAGCTGTGTCATGGATACCCCGTAGTTAGACACTTGTTGAGCATTATAAAAATATATCAAAACAAATATATAAGTAGTATATATTCTTTATAGGCATTGGAGAGGTTGTCATAACCAGTGAGCTGTGCGCTTTATTTTGAACTGACTGATTGGGTTCTACAGTTTTTATACCGGTTCCGAACGGTATTTTGAGAAGGTTTTTCATCGCTAAGTAGTCGACAGTGTTGCCGTCATTAAGCCGGATGGAAGTCGTCCATAGAAATGTAAGTTGGCCAATCGCATCAAACCCATGGGTTCATGTACTAAAGTCGCGCACAAATCATTGTATTATATTATACTGTTTATGAAGAAATTTCATCGAAGCAATCGGTTGAATGAGAAAGTAGGACTGTTGCAATTTTTGATATAACAATATCCGGTGTGTTCCAGAATTATAGAATTAGCGATAAGAAGTTAAAATTTTCCCCAAGTTCGCATATTTAAATGACAATAATTTAACATAAACATCTCAGTTTGCCTAAAAGTTGATTCCTTCTCTCATATAGTGATTCCCAAACGCTATCTCGTTTGGATTGATAACAACAAATATTTAAATATGGCATAACTTATCGCAATAGACGTATATCTTTTACATATTTGCATGTAGAGAAAATTGGAAATAACTAAATATATCGTTTTCCTGCCAAACCATAGTTTTCTATGCCGTTGAGAATATCATTAAATTTCAACTTAAAAACTTGTAACTTAGAGAAACAAATTTGGATTTGAAATAGAAAATTTGACCCAAGGAGTACAGAATTGCTTACCATAATTTTAATTTGAGTTCTCCATTTATACATATGTTTATGTATTTGAAAACCACCTCATTAATCCTATTGTAACTATTGCAACTATGTAAATTAAATATCTTATCTACAACTACAATATATTAATGACATGTTATGTTATAATGACAACAGATTTTTATGGGAGTAAAATCTGATGCCTTAACTAACAATTTAGGGACTTTCTGGTAAATTTGGAGTGGAAATCCTGGAAATAAAACCCAACGTTCACACCAAACAAAATAGCACACTAATTTCAATAACCATGGATACGAGTATTTTTCGAGTCCAGGAAAAAATTAATCATTATTTATCATTGTAAATGGTATTACTGTCTTTCAAAATATTCTCATATGCGCTCAAACATATTTTCGAATCACTTTTTCCACTCCAATTGAAACATCTCCAAAACATGGTTTTTGAACGCTTCAAAAACGTTGACCACGCAGCAAAAGGAAGGCATTATGTGCTAAATCAGGGCTGCACGACATATTGAGTGTTCAAATAGCCCATTGTTGCAGCTGATGTGTGAGAACTCGCATTGCCCTGATGCAAAATTATCCCTCTTCTCTTGTTGTTTCCCTTATTTCTTGAAACACTGTTGGCAAACAGATGGTGGTATACCAATAAAAATTTATCGTCCTACGTTCCACTGGAAGCACTGTGGACACCTGATCAGTTGAACCCAAAAAAACGCGACCATTTGCTTCGATGTGCTTCTCCCACGAAAAACTCTTGTTGGACTTAGCTCGTCTTGAAATACCCATACGGTCGATGCTGTTTTTTCGGGCTCACGTGCATAGATCCATGATTCGTCACCTGTGGTGATCTTATACACTGCATTTGAGTTCCAGCGGTTGTAATTTTCAACATTTCCTTGATCCAATCGGCACAAGCCTTTTTTGAGCATTCGTCAAATTATTCGGGATCCATCGAGAACAAATCTTTTTCACGGCCAAATGAACATGCAATGTCTTATTAATGCTAGTGGTACTAATGACCAAGGAAGTCTCAATCTCACAGTAGGTCACATGTGTGCATTGCTTTATCATTTCATGAACAGCATCGATGGTTTTCGGAAAAACGACCGAAGTTGGACGACCTTCACGAAATTCATCCCGGAGCGAACGGCGTGCGAGTCTTAACTCTTGGTACCAGCGATTTACAGTGGTTTTTGATGGTGCCTCATCACCAACAGTCGAAGCAAATTGATTGGGACACTCTTGTCTCGATAATCTACGCCGAAAATCGTAAAAACTCATCGCGCGAAAAATGGTCACTGGTTTATTACATTTTTTGATCGAGATTCATTTTTCAACACACTGCAAATATAATAAATAGTGCTCTAAAGGGAAATTGTTTTATCCATGTTCATGCTAAAAAATGTCAAACTTTCCAATGGAAGTTCCAGTTTTTATCTGGCATTACTAGTCCTAGCAGGACCGGAAATATAAATATCAACCGTGACTTTCAATACGGAAAAGAGCAGCCTCACTGGGACTTCCACGAGCGATTATTCATGAAATTTTAAAAAAGGATCTGAAGTTCCATCCTTCAAATCGTTCAAGAACAGAAAAAAGTGACTTTGATTTACGGAAAAATTTTTGTGAAGCGATGTTGGAGCGTTTTCTTACTGTAAAACCCAATATTTGGACCGACGAGGCTGATTTTTACTTACACGGCCACGGCATTAAGCAAGACAGACGTTACTGGTCTCCAAGAACCCTCAACCCTCGATTGAAACATCAAAAACCATTGCATTGCCCCAGGGTAAATGCTTGGTGTGCCTTATCCACGCGTCAGATAATTGGACCATTTTTTTTTCCAAACTTATCGAGGCCAGGCGACGAATATCAACGGTGAAAATTATCGACGCATGACTACGGAATTCTCTTTGCCAATCCTACGAGCTTGTCCAACGTGCTCTTCGCACACGTGGTTTCAACAGGATGGGGCGACTGCACACACAGCCAGAGCTTCGATGAATTTGCTTCGGGAAAATTTCCCCCAAAATCATGGCCACCGAGGTCGCCCGATCTAACTCCCATGGAATTTTTTTATGGGGCTACCTCAAAGAGGGGGTTTATAATGACAATCCCCAATCTCTTGTGGCTTTAGAGGAAAATATTCGTCGAGAAATCAGCTCAATTGAACCAAGTTTACTACAGCGTGTGGCACAGAACACAAGCCTCCGTTTTGAACAGTGTGTTCAACTCGACGGAAGACATCTGGATGACATAATCTTTAAAAAATAAAATCCGTATTTCCATTCTATCGTTCAATGCTCTTAATAAAACACTTTTGTCAATTATTATGTTTTTTATTTAATTTGAATTTGAATTTTGTTGACCGATTTTGTTAGTTTTTGGTTAATGTATGAGAAATTCATACTACAAGCTTACAAGTCATGAACGTTTTTCGAATTGAAAATTTATTGGTTTCTGTTGGAAATAATAGACAATTCAGTTTCAACACACACTCACTGGCATGACTAGTTTCGAACTCCGTGACAAGTTCCTCATCAGATGCCTAACTACTGTGCCTGAATTGATACCATCGGTTAATCATTAATCGTATATATACAAACTCAATTCTGTAATTCACATGTGCGAATTATTTAAGTTTGAAAATATAAATCTGCTACCAGAAACCCTGTATTTCATTGCTATATATTTTGCATATGTTTGATTTCTAGCAAACGTTTTGTCTACTATTTTATCTCCACTGCAAGTGATTTGTAGTTATGGCACTACATTTGCTGTAGTATACGACAAATTTCCTATAGATATGAAACAACCAATATTTGCTATTGATAGTAAACTTTAATTTCTGAGTGTACAATTTTGTAATTCTCATAAGGGTTTACGCACACGACAAAACCTTAGAAACTTCTGTATACTATTGTCAAAAACGTAAAGCGAAAAGAAAGACAAAAAACTTTTCACTTAAGCTAATCGCATCATAAGTTTTACAATAAATTCTCCAGTATGAAAACAAAAGGAACAAAATGTCGAGAAAAAATATTTTGTATATTGTTTCCTTTAATAATTTAAACAATAAGAGAGTGGACCTTAAGCATAAGTATTAATTGAAGCAAAAAAGTTCAAAATATAAAGTAATTTTGCCATCGCTACGTACCTAGACAAAGCGTCAGAGGAATATCCCACATTTTCCGGGAAGTAATATCAAACGAAAAAAGGAATTCATAAATCAGACCCTCTTCGTTTACTCATCAATACATTAAAGCTTAAGAAATATCCTCATCGTCGACATAACTATAATAATAAAAGGCGCAAACAAACTGAGTTTTCTTCGCAATATCCAAAAGAAACAGTATGAGAAGCAAAATCTATACGCAACAACAATAATCAAAAAGAAGGAAATAAATAAAGGACCTATTGGATACAAAGCATATCCGCAAAAGTCACGGGATCTCCAAAATAAAAAGTTGAATATTCGCGCATGTTATGTCCTTCCGAAATACATAGTTACATTCATTCTTTCTTCTATGTTTCTGAATAAACACCAACAATATGCCATCACAAAGCGATACCTTTCATATTGCGGCTGTTGCAAGGGCTGACGACAATTTCCTATATACATACATATTATAAAAGTTATGAAAATCATAAGGCAAACGTGTCTGTATCTCTACACTTATCCCATGTTAGTACTCGTTTGACTCTTGGATTGTTTTCATAACGACGATGATGAAAATCTTATAAATATCATATGCCAAAACGTCACTGGCCACATAGAATAAATTGTAATAAAATAAGTGAAATCTGTACAATTTCTTGCATACAGTATTCAGGGGATATAAACGTTGTATAAATATGTATGCCCCTTATTTCGAACCATCTGCAATGATCATAAAACCTGTAGAATATATAATCTTTTATTATTAATACAAATATAAGCACCGATAACCATTATAAATGTAGCAATATACTCGCAACATGTTGGTTGGCATTCACGTTTTATTCGCCTATATACATATATACGAAAATGTGCAGAAATGGCCTATTCGTGAAAAGTGTTACTCAAAAGGTTTCCTTTCTCCACAGTTGTCCCATTATGATTGTATATAGTAACGTGCAAGAAGTGTGTGCGCGTATGGGAGAACTAGCAGGAAAGGATTACAATACTCATGTCATATCATATATTTAGGGCATTTCTGGGAATACAAAGGTGATATTATATAAACAATGACTAGTTGCCACCTTTAGTAACCACCTAAAAAATCATTCTTCCACCACTCCACATTAAACTTGGCCTTATAAAACAGTTTGTATGAGCTCTCGGCACGAATGGCGATTGCTTTAAATATATTTGTTAAACATTTCCTGGACTTAGTATAGAGAAGTTAAAGCAGGTGTTTTTGACGGGCCACAAATCCGTACGATGATTTCACAAATAACATGACTCAGGTGGAAGTGAAAGCATGGATAAACTTTGTATACCAAGGTCGGTGGGATAGCCTTATGATGGCAGACTACTGCTGGAACCTACAACGGGACTATCCCAACAAAAAGTACTAAAGAAAATCCCATACAAAACGGGTTTCTTACCTCGTATTTTTTATAGCTATGGAATATCTCTTTTATTAACATTCATTTAAAAAATTTATCAAAATGAGATACCGTCACTAAATTGTGAAGTAAACCAAAACTTGTTAATCGATTTTGTTGAAATATGGCTACTTTTATTTGTAACATATCTATGTTTGTAACTTAAGATTAAAACATAGCAGTAGTGACTTTTTGATTTTCTATGAATTTAAAAAAAACAAAAAAGTTTCAGTTTTGCATGAAAACATTTTTTTTTGGAAATAGTTTCTGAATATTTTCTAAACTATTGACTTTATCAAAAAACATTGTAGGTGTAACTTGAAGGTAATTTAGCTGCGGATTTCAAAAATTAACCAAATCGAACAAACTGTTCTTGAGTTATGCCAAACTGTGTGGTGAAACCACCTTCATTTTTAAAATATGGGTTTATCTCGAAAACCAGAGTCAATTCAAAAAAAGGAAATTATAGAATAAGAACATCACTATCTTATACATCTAAGTTGACTCCAAAAAGTTGAAACGCAGAAAAAAATCTTCATTTTGTCACCCTGTGTTATCGAATATGGAAATGGTTCTTACGGCCGATTTCATTATTTAATCGAGCAGATAGCCAAGGAACCTCTCACAACTTTTGGCACAGAACCCACTCCCTCCCGATAACGATCCTGAAGCCGACTCTATAAAACATGCCGCAACAACCGTACTTGGTTTTGAAAACCCGCTTCGCCACATACCATGGTACGATGAAGAGTGTCGCATTGCAAATGATGAAAAGAACGTTTCACGCATGGCAATGCTTCAGTCAATTGCAACGCGAGCTGCGACTGAGCGGTATAGGGAGAAACGAAAGAGGTAAACCGTCTCTTTAGACGTAAGAAACGGCAGTGGAGAAAGCGCGAGAGGGAGAAAATTGAGTCATACAGAAGGAAGAACGAAGCCCGAAAATTCCACCACAAAGTCAAAAACGGAACTAATAGACATTGTTCAAGGCCCCCTTCTGTAAAGACAAGGACGGAAATCTCATCGTAGATGTGCAGAGTATGTTGGGAATATGGAGAGGTCATTTCTCTGCGCTATTGGTACCTGATATATTCAATGACGAGACAATCGATCTAAATTTGGACGACGACGTCGATTGCCTCCCTCCTAATCAAGACGAGGTCAGAACAGCTATTGCCCAGCTTAAGAACAATAAAGCCGCAGGAGCCGATAGATTCCCGGCGGAGCTGTTTAAACCTGATAAGGTGCATGCATCAGCTCATTAGCAAAATTTGGTTAGATGAATGCATGCCCGGCGATTGGAGTGTACTATGTCCCATATTTAAAAAAGGTCACCCGAGTCTCTGTGCCAACTACCGTGGAATAAGCCTTTTATCCATAGCATATAAGGTTCTATATAGAATAATGTGCGAAAGACTAAAACCGATTATTTCTGACCTGATTGGACCATACCAGTGTCGCTTTAGGCCTGGAAAATCAACAACCGACCAGATTTTCACGCTACGCCAAGTCCTGGAGAAGACCCACGAAAAACAAATCGACACCTATCATTGTCGATTTTATGGCGACCTTCGATAGCCCGATACGGGGAAAGACTCTACGAAGCAATGTCTGAGCTTGGTCCTCCTGCAAAATGCATACGCCTTCGCAGGATGACCCTGAATGAAATGAAATGAAATCCGCAGTGAAAGTTGGTGTCTAAACGCTATGTGTTTAGCCTTAATATTAAAACGTAGATGGTAACATCACATAAGCTAGCGTAACGTATGACACTTAAGCCACTGTGAATGCTACACAGTTATCGTAAGTTATCTATCTGAGATAACAAATTGAGTGCAAATTGAACATGCGTAGCAAACGTCTCGCTAAGTGAACGAAGCACAAAGTACCGAATAGTCGCTCACTCGCCGTACGCATCAACGGTTCAACCAATGCAACCAAAATTCCTGAACTTACAATCATCTTAAAGACTACAAAATTATAAAGCTACATTAATCTACATCTAAATAATAATAATAAGCTTAAATTAGTCTAAATATCACAGGCTATATGCTAATAAACGCAACCTAAATCTTAAGAACTACATGAAATTTACATCTACTTAAATTACCCTCAACTTTAACGTATCACTCCTGTAAACTGAATTCTACGAAAAATACACGTTTATAACGTTTTGGTAAACTGTCGTTTTTAATCACCCCAGTGAGATCAGTGTCAATTTTACCCGATCCCAGCCCACTCATCTACCCTTAAAATAAGCCGTGACGGGTTTATTCAGTTGGTAAGGATCTTACCGAACCTTTCGAAGTTAAGCGACGCCTCAGGCCGAGGACCCTATCGTGCGATCTCTTTAACATCTTAATAGAGATTATTCTGAGAAAAGCTACTGTCAACATGAATTACACCATCAGCAGCAAAAGTCACATATTGCTGGCGTATGCTCATGTTGTAGATATAATTGGACGCAAAGTTAGAGAAGTTACTGCGGTGTTTTCGAGAATTGAGAAAGAGTCAGGAAAAGTGGGTCTGACGGTAAATGAGGACAAGACACAAGTAATGGTTTCAACGAGCAGGGCCTCCTCGGGACTAGACCAAAGCGTGAACGTTGTTACCAGCTATAAATTCGTGGTAGTAGACGAATTTATATACCTCGGACCTGCTGTAAACAAAAACAACAACGTCTGTCTTGAATCAAGCGGAGAATTGTGCTTGCGAATAGATGTTATTTTGGGCTAAGCAAGCACTTTAGAGATAAAGCCCTGTCTAGAGTAACAAAAGTACAACTATACCAGACTCTCATACAACCTGTTTTGCTTTATGGCACAGAATCCTGGGTCTTATCGCAAGCACACGAAGCATCTGTAGGAGTCCTCGAGAGAAAAATACTCCAAAAAATGTATGGTCCTATAGTGCACAACGACGAGTATCGGCGACGCATGAACCATGAGCTGTATGAGCTATATCCCGACATTGACATAGTTAAGCGGATCAAAATAACGCGATTGCGCTGGCTAGGTCATGTCAGTAGAATGGATGAACACGAACCAGCAAGAAGGGTTTTCGAAACCGAACTCGAAGAAAGACGAAAAATAGGAAGACCAAGACTCTGCTGGAGGGATCAGGTTGACGAATCCCTACGTACACTTGGTATTGGCAACTGGAGAGATAAGGCAAAAGATCGAACTGGTTGGCGAAATATGTTATATACGTTTTGCAAGGTCCCTGACCCCTCGGGGTTGATCGTGACCGGATAAGTAAGTAACTAAGTAAGATTTTTAATTTTTAACTGACAGTTGGCTGTAAACATTTTTGCGAAAATTTGACGTTAGTAATTTCAAATAATTCAACATAAGACTGACAAATAAAATAAGTAATATGACAATGCATTAAATGGCTAAAAATTTTACTCGAAATTTCCAATTATCCAACTCAATTTGTTTCCAAGCTCAATTCACTTTACCCCGTGCGTTCACTTTAGCCAGTTTATGGTAGAATAAATAAATTCCTTTATTTGTGATTACTGCTCAACTTTTTTCCATTCTAAAGCTACAACGAAATATTACATGTGTGTGTGTCAGTTAAAGGACCCCAAAGTTTTATTTCTCTTCTTAAATTTATGAACGACCCATTCAATGGCATTTTCAAATATTTGCACCGCTTCTATGGCTAATAGTTATCCGATCCTTTCGTAAAGGCACTTTCAGCATCTGGAAAAATGTTTGCGTTCATCTTTAAACATTGGCACAATCCTAAAATATATTTGTTTATTTTATCCCCAGTTTAACTAGTCCTTCGAATACATAGTATGGGTAGGCATTAAAAATCGCCACCACCCCACACAAAATGGTCAAAAAATTCGACTAACAGGAGATAAAAAACGACCCGAATATCTTCCTCAGTGAAAATATGACCGGTTCCCTCTCGGTCGTCACTATCTACTCTGTTCATGAAAACTGTGCTTTCAAAGTAAGAAACTGAAAAATGCAGCAACGTGAAATCCCTTGTCTGACCGAGCCTTAAGAGAACAAATCGGAGCAACCGACAATTTGGCAATAATTAACGCATCTGCCTAAATTTAGATTCTACCTCTCATAGATAATTTGTGGGTCTTTTTAGCCCAATAGAAAATCTAAATCAGTATAATGGTAGACTAAGTCTTTTTGTATTATTTTAATATAAAATATATAAACCAAAATTGATTTTACGAAAATTAGATTCATTCTGGCAGTTTAGTATTGACTTCAGAGTATGTTGTTTGTATATACAATTTATTATGCATTCAATTATCGCAACGAATGCTTGTTTGTGTTTTTGCTATGCGGACAAAAAACTTCTTTGTATTTTACCCAATAACCCAAGTAGAATGAGGCAGGATTTTGAGATTGCATTACCCTCGATGGATTAAAAATCTCGGCTGCAATAGCTTCCTGGATCTTTGCCACACCTGTTTTCGCAGAAGGGCCATAAGGCATTCTGGAGCACTGGTAGTCAAATCACCCACGAACTAAATACGCGTACAAAAAATATTTGAAATGTAGAGAACAAAATTAGGTGAAATCCATCATAAAGCTCTCACTGAGCATATGCAAAAGCTTTAGCAATGTGTAGCTATCGTAAGACATAATTTTAGCCCTTTGTTCTTTGAACTTTGGCCATTTTGACCTAATTTGTAAAAACCATTAGCATTTCGACAGCGCTTGGGTAACATTAACTTGCTTTGAATATATTGTTTGTGTGCTGAATCATAGTCGCAATCGTGTCATAAATTATTTAAGTATCCTGCTGAAAATAAAAATATGAGGGACAACGACGAAAGGAGAAAGACAGAGCAGACATTTTCCTGTTGTGTAAAAAATTTACTTTACTTACTTTTATTGACTATTATACAACCTCATGAGGTCAGATTTCTTACACATATTAATCAGACAAACAGATAAACATATTATACAAATTTTAACATATTTCTTCAACTGTTTCTCTCCTTCGGCTTTTCACGCCAGTTAGTAACACCAAGGATACGGAGGGATTCTTCAGTCTGGTCTTGCCTTCGGAGTCTTGGTCGTCCTCTCTTCCTGCTTCGAACGGGTACGTTATCGAAAACCTTTCGCGCTGGCCCATCTTCATCCATTCTGATAACATGACCTAGCCACCGCAACTGGCCTAATTTGATTTGAAAGTTAACTGTAATAAATAACATATATATTGAAATCAAAAAATTAGTTTTTTCCAACTATTATTATTATCAATATAAATAACCGCGATTTTTGGAGGAAATACGACCATGATTCCACGTAAGTATAGGGAGGTTTGGGAGGAAAAAAACGATTGGTTCCATGCAAGTGTATGGCTGTTGAAACACGCATACGGTTCCATGTAAAACAATGCGTGTACGCAGGAAAATATGCTAATTTTTGCAGTTAAAATATAAATGAACGTATATTTGCGACTTACAAATACATAAATCTTTGGAGTGTGCTCCAAACAATAACGTGGATCCTGCGGAATGTGTTTGGGAGAATATGTTACAAAGACCCATTTTTGTTGCGTATACATAATTTCCAAAACATGTGAGAATTTTATTTTAGTTTTTTCTAAAAACTGACTTTTTTAAATCAAGTTTTTATTTTCGCGCGATCTGAAAGGCTCTTTTGCTATTGCACTTTCTTTTTTCTTACATCTGCTTTAACATTAAATGTAATATTATTTAAAATAAATAGAGCAATATTTAGCTCACTGAAGTAATTGTTTTTGTTTTGCATAAACAGAGCGACGCCAAAAGGTATTGAATAGTATAGAGATCTTATTGCACTCTTTTTACTCTCTCATGTAGAGAGTCTGGGTAAAAGAGCATAAACGAGTCCTATTTTCTTTAGAGTTCGGAATATTTCAATATACATACACCATTTCGACAATGTTATTACATAAAACAATTCAAAAATCATAATTGTTCCAAAAGGCATAAATTATGAATGAGCCAAGTTATGACAAAAGAGAGTAATACATTTTGAATCATTCCATGTGTGTTCTATACTATGCAATACTATTTGGCGACGACGACCTGGTTTTTTGTTTGTTCGCAGTCGCTACGTCAATACCATCATATTTTTTTTCAGGTAGAGACTGTTTTTGTACAACAACCACGTATGTGATTGTAACGCTGTGTGTTGTTTGCATGTGTTCACGTTGATAGATTGTCCTACCCGTGACTATAGATGTTAAAACATCAAAAAATTCTTTTTAATAAAAAAAAGTCAAAAATAAGAACATTCTGGTTGTTTTAAATTTTTAGAAGTACAATATTGCAAAACTGCACATTATTACCACCGGTGTGCCAGAAAAACCATTATTATAATTTGATCATTCATATCCATTCTTTGTTTAAAATGTAAATGTGAATTTTTTTTGCTCCAAAAATTTCAAACATTAAAATAAACCAAATCGTCCCTTCTTCAAAAACTTGACTTAACATTGAAATCGACACCACAGCTACAAATATAAGTCAATTATCCTCTTATTTGCCTCAAATACTTTCGTTGGGGAACGAAACAATCTCAAAATTTGAAATTTTGAATCAGTTAATTCATTAATTTTTAGGATATTTCTGAAATCAACGCCAAAATACCGAAAATTTCCAAATTTCAAGGGCGCCTTCAAAATTTAATAAAAAATGGTTTTGTGACTTTTTTTTGACTTTAAATCCACCCTAGTAAACAACCTTGTATGGACAAGGGGGATGTTTCAATAAAAATTCCTATATGTGAAATTTTGAGCCGCAGCTTAGGCTTCACGAATATCTTAACATGTTCAGATTTACATGTTTTGATTAAAAACAATATCCTCTATAGTTTCGTATTCGATTAATAATGGTATTCAATTTTATTCTCTTCATTACAGGTAACTGGCGCAAACTCCATAAAAATGGATCCAATGATATAAGTAGTGCAGTATATCTGTGATTTTGGCATAGAATACGTCTTACCTTACGGTATAGGGAGTCATGTCAGATTGTTATTGTTGTAATCTTTATTTCATTGATTATGAGGAAACGGCGAGATAACTTTTTTTAAAAATTTTTTTGTAGGTAAATGAAGATGTTATCTTTCGTTTGATATACATTTCATTTTGGTTGATATCTTCCTAATATTTAAATTTCTCAAATGAAAATTGTTTAAACACATACACTCAAACATATGTGTGGTGTTTGGTTGAGTGTTTGAGTTTGTAGCGTGAACACAAACTTTGCTGCTGTTTCAGCGTGGACACAAACCTTCGGCTGTTGTTTTGATTGATGAAATATTGAAATTTCGTATATAAAAGTAACTTTCAAATAATCAAATTGATTTGCGTCTGTATATTCCCCTTTGTCAGTATGCTTATTGGTGGTGATTTTAACACAGATATACATAACTTCAAATACCAGATTGGCGAAATATATGAGCGATACATTTAATTTGGATTATATTCGAAACGATGCTCCCACAACTATTGATAACACATCCATTGATTTAGTTTTTGCGAGAAATTTGAATGTTAATTTAAAAACATATTTACCCTGCTTTTCCTATCATAAGCCCATATTATCAAAAGTAACTTTCAAATAATCAAATTGATTTGCGTTTGTTATTTATCATTTATCCTTACTCTTTTAATTTAAAAACATATTTATCCTATTTTTCCTACCATAAGCTTATGTATATTATCAAAAGTAACTATCAAATAAATAAATTCATTTGCTTATGTTATTTATCATTTATTGTTATATATGTTTTCTGTCTTATTGGATGGCGTATTCTACATTAAACTTAATGGCCGTGTCTCTGACACAGCCTGCAGGGACAGTCCGTGGCCGAAGGCCTCGGACAACTGTCTGCTGTATTTTTTTTTAACCACAGACCTTCCTCTCAGACAGATGCTCAATCGGAAGAATAAAAGTCGTAATTACCCCCTTACAATGAAAAAGTATTTTGTGCACTCTCACGGGCCTGCAGTACAATTTCTATTCCGACAGGTAAATATTTGTTTCCTCTGCAAATTGGTCGAAATTTAGATGGTATACCGCCGTTGCATTAAAGAATAGTCTTGAATATATTTATAGGATCTAGGTTTTATCATTATAACCCTCGTGCATTGATTTTGTTTAGGCATACCATTTAACAAATCTGACTTCATTCTTAAATCTGGTTTGCATATATTCTTTATTCTTCATTAATTTATTTTTGTTTTCTTACCATTTCGTCATCGAAATAATTATTTAAACCCATAAACTACGTGCAACATATCTTCCATACATCGGATCCACGATTGTAATGTTGTCGTGCCAAAGGCTAGCATATTTTAATGTGCTTTCAAATCAAAAATTTATTTCGGAGTAGCGCCGCATATGTATACATCAAAAGTGACTTGATGTTTAGGACGACAGTTCATTGCATACTTGTCCTCCAATCATACAGAGAATAAGTGTGCTCCTCATCTACTACTGTCAGTATGTATTTCGGAATGTTGTGGAATCGAAATTTCTTTTATAATAAGGTCACGACTTTCCTTAGGAACTACGAATTTAATTGGTTGACTTTTGAATTAGAAACAGGATTATTCTATATTGTGAATTTTTGCCCCTAAATATGTGAAAATATCTGAAGAGCGATCATTGATATGAAGAGCATCTTGCTATCAGATACGCTTTTTTCAGATAATTTTTGTTTGTAATTTGCATGTTCAGCTCCGTCGCATCCCTTTCGATAATTGAATATATTTCGTTAAGTCCCGAAATATAAAGTAGTGATGCCTTTTGTACTGCACACAACCTCTTTATATTGTGATCAGCAGCAAGTGATTTTAGTTAAATTTTGGCACATGTTTCCAATATTTTTATTTTATCAGAGTAACTCATGCTGAATGTTAGCTAAACAAATTATTTTATTGTGTTAAGAGACTAATATCTAATATCAGTGCCTGGTCCGACAACAAAGTGTGTGGAGATTTAGTCGACGTTTGCATTTTTTTCAGTGCTGTGCCTTTTGAAGGTTAATAAGTATATATAAGCTCTATATCAGTGGTCTTTTGCCGTTAGTCTTTTGAGCGCAAAAAGTACTCGGAAAACTATAATTTTGGCCTTCCTATGTGCACACTATAATTTCGAGAAGTACTCGCTCCAATATCAAGAAAACAATATGCACAGTATTGACTCTATGATAAACAGTGAATTCGCATTGTTCGGCTTGATGATACCCATTTGGATTGTTAAAAACATTTTTACAGACCTTTCTAAATGTTTCGTTTTCTGCATCTTTTCCTGTTACACTCAAAGCATAGTTTGTTAGCGCACTCTTTCTTTTATCGTATACAATCACATAATTATCGATTGACTTTATGTCGTGTGATTTTTACAGATTCTGGCAGTAGAAACTTTGTTTGTTATCTTGTTACTAAATATTTCACAGAGTTGAACTTCTAAATTTACTTTTGATTGGGTTCAAAACTACAATATATACTAAATATTGGTTACAGGCTCCACCTAGAAAACTTCCCATTAATTAAAAAAGTTCCCATCATATGTTTGTCTAGACACAAACCAAAGCGAAAGTACCCAATATAGTTGATAATACGGGGTCGTAGCATAATAGTGTTAAAAAAGTTGCTTAATCTTTTTTCCATTTAGCCCCCATCCCGCAACGTGCGAGAAAAGGCGTACAATTCTAAAGTGCGAGAAAAATCTTTTGGAAAGATTGGAAATGCAAAAACTCGATCAACATTAGTTTTGGATGATTGAAAAAGGGACAAAATCGATAAAAACTTAACTTCATGGTCAGCACTTTACGTAAGGGGCAGTCCAAAACTTCTGCGAATAAACATGACAGTTGAAGCACACAGGGAGAGGGAAATATCCTCTTTGTGCCCAATCCTACAGTTTCCTTTATTACTTCAACTTTCCCAATTTCAAATATCCCTTTTTATGTAGAACACACTAATTGCTATGTATATTTATAACACATTTACAATAGGGGCGTTTTTTTCGTAACCTATATAAGGTAACATTAAATGTTACGAAAAAAACGCATAGACGTTGAGTGTATTCAACTTGGCTTCATCCTCTAATTTTTCAATTTTATTTGTCAATTTGTTTATTTAAAAGCCAAAACCAAAACAAAATACTAAAAAAACAATGTAATATATGAGGTGGTTATTCTGCATTTCCATTGTAGCAACATTTTTTCATTTGGAAATTTCGAGTAAATTAACTTCTGAATACAGTATTGAAAAGCAGATGTTTGCCTATACGAAATATTCAAATATGACATTTCGATTGCAATTGTTCAGGACATTTATTTGAATTTAAATTTTATTGACCGATTTTTGTTAGTTTTTAGTTAATATATGAGAAATTCATACTACAAGCTTAGTTTAATGCCATATTGGTGTAAAACAGTATTTAAAAATAAAACAAACATCGTAAACGCGCAGCTGCTCTGTAGTTTTCAGATATAAAAACAAGACCAATATATACGACTCGATAGCATGGGCAAATAAAAAAAAAGGCATCCCCGAGCTAGCCGAATGCTCTTTTACGTCTCAAACAATCTCGGGGGCAGCTAGTAAAACGCTATTCTATAGAGAGGTTAGAGAAAATGGAGTGGAGTAATGAATGTGTATCGGTGTGCTATTTATTCACAAAGTATATAAAATGTATCAGAAACTACATACATCATTATTATGTACATAAAAGTACATACAATTTACTGCAAAGTACATATCAAGTTCAATAAAATGCTTGAAATTTACAAAAACTACACAAAATGTACCACAAGTACGTAACAAGTACCAACAAATTTCATCAATTGTACCATATATGCACCAAAAATTAATTTAAGTGTTGTGATTTGTGCATAAACTACACCAAAAAACTACATAACGGTCCTCACATGTCGGCCAAAAAGTACACAAAGTGTATCAAAATATTACATTGCCAGTCGCCAGAGCCGAAGGTGTTCTTGTGAATGTTGTCGAGTTAGGGTAAGGTATAGGCTTCCTTCTTCACTTTACTTTCTTTTAGTTTTGCTGTAGTTGTTTGGTCTCCAGTATTGCCTTGGAATCCTTATTCTTGAAGAAGAAAAAACCAATACTATTTTTAAATATTTTGATAAAATAAATTAACGTCGTGGAAATATAACAAATGAAATGACATACATACATTTTATATTTTCCATACAACAAAGTCGAACTTGGTAACACTTTTATCGGGGTTATTCTCAACTTCTAAAATTATACATGTTAACGTGCATGTTTTCATTTTGTAAGAGTTACCGTGTATAATTTACGGAAAAAACGCCCCTAATCTTACCCACAAATACTATATTTTTACTGATTCCTTACAGATTTTTGTCACTTATTGCAGTTTCCGGCTTGGCTGTTACTTTAACCCACATACTCTCTTTTTACCACAATTCCAACTTTGCCATCCCTTTTTCTGGCAGTTTATACCCATTATATTCACTTTTAACATATTCCTAATCAACGATTATTCTTCAAATTTGAAGTTTTACCCATTTTTCTCCCTTTCTGCGCTGGTTTTTTTTATCTATGTTCAGATTTTGCGCCACATTACTAACCTTTCCAAATGCTTTTACTTGTACTATGAAGTTTTGCCATTTTCGCCCCACTTTTTAGCCACATTCACAATATCTGCTGCTTTCTTAATCTTCTAAACGAGTTGTCACGCTCATAGGGCTTTTACCCCCTGCACAACAATATTTACCCACATTCACAATTTTTGCCACATTACTAATGGTTTCAAACGAGTTTTCTCGCATTTTGAAGATTTGGCCTTTGCGCCACATTTTTTTTACCCGCATACAAAATTTTGGCTACATTCTTAATCATTCGAAACAAATTATCGATATTTGAAGTTTTACTGACATGCCCAATTTTTAACGCATTCACAATCATTCGATACGACTTTTCTCGCAATCTAAGGTCTTACCCCATTTACCCCCTTTTAACACCTTCTCCGCCTTTCAAACAATTGTGTCATCAAATTTTACAATTTGTTGCCCGCTTTACACAAATGTACGTTTTTCCCATACATTTAATAATTAAAATATATTCTGAAATTTCGACTCGCGAGTCAATATATTTGAATTAAATCTTGAGCGATCAATATTTTGAAATCTTTGAAAACTAAAATTCAGCACCCGAGCAAAAAATAAAACTCGGGAATATAAAAGATTGAAATCTTTAAAGATCTAAAAATTAAACTGCTTTAACATTTATATTTTTCAAGAGAATCGAAAGCGAATGATCTTCTAACCATATAAGAAAAAGTTTTAATTATTTTATGAAATAAAATAAAAGAACGTTAGAACAGTTTAATTGAGAATATATCGCACCCTAACTACATAAGATTAATAGCTCAAATTAACTAAATGTTCTGTATGTATGCAAAAAATTTGTTCTGTTAACTTAAACAAATGTATGGAAATTATCAAAAAGGGACTGATTCACATGGGATTTTTTGACAAAGTGGAAGACAAAATATCGAAAGATTTGTATATGGGAGAGAAATGGTTATGGATTATAAGCAGAAAAAATTATTTTGAGAATTTTAAGTTCGGGTGCGATATATTCGCAACATTGAAAACAAAACAATAAAAAAATTAAAATTTAAATTATTGTTTCGTAATTATTGTTTTTTCACCTTCGAATGTCAGAATGACAGGGGAGAAGAGATGGTGTCCTTCTAAAATTTCTTGTTCATAAAGTCCTATTAAATCTGAATGTAGGTAAATAAAGGTTGATTACGTTAAAAATTTCGGAAGAGCGGTATGCAACAAACTCAAAATTCTGATAGAACAAAATTAAAAAGTTTAGTGCAAGCTAGGACCAATTGAAACTGCGACACTCTTACAGTAGAAAAATTGTCACCCTCTCCTGTACACTGTAATACTAATAACCACTGTTGCTAAAAACTTTAGTGAAATTAATGGAAAGGTTATGGGTATTTGGGTAAGTGTGATTCGTGTATTGTTACTAAATTTCCAAAATATTTATGATTGTTCATATCTGTAGAACTTTATAACCTTTTTATATCCTTAGGAATCGTTAGCTACTCTTGCTCCAAATAAAGAAATAACAAAATAAAAACAGGCACATTTGCTTGTTGTGAAAATCTCTTCTTAACCACTTTGTGAGAAATAAAGCGAAATCATGTATGGCTGTGTATGCGCGTGTTTTGTTCAGGTATAATGCCAGACAGATTGAGTGTGAGTGTGATTAGATGACCCCTTTAGTAAAGGTTTTGCATTCTGCACAGCAAGTACTCAACATCACAGACAGAGTTTCTCACACTCACACTCACTTCTTAGTGTACCGTTTATTCAATTAAAAAAATATGATTTGTTATCCTTTTTTACAGTTAAGTCCGTATATATAATGCTGACTAAACCCAACTCGCACTCAAAAAACTCAAAAAACACGATATAAAGAAAAGCCCTCAGGCATAGAAAATTGATAGAAACAGCAAAACAAAAAAAATCCTTTGAAACACACAACCCTCATATGCGAAAATATCAAATGACAGTCTTAAGTGTGTCGCATTCACTAGCTGACATTAACTGTCAGTCTAAATGATTGCAAAATTGCAAACAAACTCAAACATTGAAGTAGCTACCCAACCAACCAAGCA
Source organism: Phaonia tiefii (assembly GCA_963931995.1). Lineage (NCBI taxonomy): Eukaryota > Metazoa > Arthropoda > Insecta > Diptera > Muscidae > Phaonia > Phaonia tiefii. The sequence goes on from OZ008368.1 coordinate 200,993,758, forward strand.
AACAATATGACCGTGGTAATATGAATCGGGGAAAAATGTGGTTTGATAATTAGGAAACTGTAAACACATACATATGGTGGATTTGAAATAAAATTTCCAACTCACCCAAAACCTTTGAATAATGTTTCATGATTTTGTTCATAAGTTATCCATATTTCAGTAAGTTATCAGCCACCCAACAAAAGCAGTTTAGAATTCATTCCTAAATACGCCCAGTAGTCGCCTATTTGCCCTGATTTCGGATTAGAATTCTAATCGAGTTCGTACCGTTAAACATAGGATAGAATTAATACGAACTGTGAAAATCTCAGCTGAGTAAATGCTGATCTGTATGCACTGAATTCTGAACTATCCTCGTGCGAGTCTCTGAAGGGAAGATCGATGTAACGTACCGTATTTTCAAATTACGATTTACTACATTCGGATAATTTTGAAGGCACGTCGAACAGAGCTTCATCCCCATACATCGATAGGACAAAAAAAGAAGGAGTAGACGCACATAAATGAAACTTGGTGTCAATGTGCACATACTTTGATATGGTTAAAAAATTAAAATTTTAGAACCAATCGGTCCACGCTTTCTGGTACCGCCAATACAAATAACTGCGGGTCCTCAAAAGTTCGTCACTTTCTAACTTTCTAATCAGGATCACCTGATTGTGGCCAAACTTTTGACAAAGTAATACTTAGACAGTGGCCACTTCTAAACGATATTTCGGTGCAAATGGACCACCAATTCTGTACCTAGAATATAAAGGGTTCAATGGGCATCGATAATTCATCACACCTTATCACCTAATTGGATTGTTGCGTGTTGACTAAACCCAACACGATAGAATATCTTTACCACCGTCATACTTGTACAAATTTTACGAGAAATCGGACAACGGCTGTTAGTACCCACCATAAAAAGGGTACGTTGGGATTTGAAAATGCATCACACTATAACACCCCTCATGATCGCCTGATTTTCTCGAAACTTATCAAGCCTTAATATTTGTAATACTGTCATCTTCAGGTTCAGATAACTTGTTATGGTACCTCTCATACAAAGTGTTGGACAGACATCTTAAAATCATAACACTATAACACCCTATCGGATAGCTTTATAGTGACCGGCCAGTTTCCAAAACAATATTTTCACTATAGGCACGTTTGATCGAAACTTTGGAGAAATCGGATACCAGCTTCTAGTACCTCCCATACAGATGATTAAATGCGACTGGAAAATTTATCACACAATACCAACCTATTCCACCATTTTATTTGCCCTAAACTTTCAGCAGAGTAATATTTCCGCATTTATCAATTTTGTGCGAGATTTGAGCATAATCGGCTCATACCGTTTTGCACCTCCCACACAAACATTTTTCAGATTGTTCACCTTTTCCTGATAATAATTGGTATTTTAGTGGAGATCGTAACATATCGCGACTTTAGAACCACAAGGTTATAACTGACAATTTTTGATAAAATGATCTGAATATTCCATCGTACTAATTTGGGTATGCTCTTTCGATTACTGCTATCCCCATAAAGATATCTCTTATCGTTTACGAGATATCCAATGCAACAAAGTTCTAACTTCATGTTTTCTACAATAATTTGGTTGACAAAGTTCTAACAACGAAATAGCCTTGTGTTCCAAAACGACCTAATAAATGTTCCAGTTAGAACTTTGTTTACCAAAATATTGTAAATATAACTTTATTGCTCAACATTGTTTCGCTGAATTAGTCAAACAGAACTTCGTTGATTAACATTGTCCCGTTTGCATTTCGGCCTGTCAGAAACAATTTGGAGAAATTGTTACTAGATGCAAGTAAAGCCGGGTACATACTAAGATGAGTCACGTGCAAAATATTTAGTAAAATTAATTTGTTCCGTTGCGAAATGGACCACCAACATACATATCAGTAATGACGACCATAGTTGTCTCTGTATCTAAGTTCGTTTTGCACTAAAAAATCAATTTTTGTTCTGAAATTGAGCGACGATAGACGACACGGTCATATCTTCCTTCAATTTGATTAGTCGTTGCATTTTTCTTAGCAACACTAAACTGTTGCTCAATACATGTTGATGATATTTTGTATGTTCCACGAAGATGTTTTCTGACCGCCAGTTCGGTTTGGTTGGCATTTGTCAGTTTGTATTTTACAGTTGTATAGTTTGTATTTAACAGTTTTATGGAGCATCTAACGCACCAAAAACTTGCTGAAGTTATTGAAACATTTTATATAAGCAATCGTTCAATTATAAAACGCGAAAAATTTTCCCGGATTTTTTGGTTTATATAATGTGCAGAGTAACGCCGTGCAACACGAAAAAATATAACCATATACGGACAGCACTACGTGATAAATGACCAAAAAAAAAAGACCCCTGTCTCCCAGTTTTGCACAAAGTCCTCCAGGTTTTTGATGTGGCCGTCGGTGGTGCAATGATCAGTGTGCGCGGCTCTTGTACATGAGATCCTGGCTTCGAACCCGGCTCTGACCACCTTAAAATTTCTTTCGGCGGCGGTCACCTCGCATAGTGACGGCGACACTATCGAGTATCTAGCCATGAAAAAGCTTCTCAAATTACCGTTCGGAATCGGTGCAAAACTGTAGGTCTCAATCAGTGAGTGAAAACTGGAAAGCGCACAGCTCAGTGATTGTGAGAAGTTCTCCCCAGTCCCTTCATGGGATGTAATGGGAAATCATTTATTTTATTTATTTAAACATCTATACGCTGGGGGTAAAAGTCTTTTTCACAGTATAATCACAAATTTAGAGTAAGATGTGCGATGTAATCGTTAACCAATCGTAAAGCGTTATCAAATCGGTGTGAGCTATGTATGAGTGTATTAGTGTAATCATACGCTGCATACAAAAAAATTACAGCAGACAGTTGTCCGAGGCCTTCGGCCACGGACTGTCCCTCCAGGCTGTGTCAGAGACACGGCCATTAAGTTTAACGTAGAATACGCCATCCGATAAGACAGAAAACATATATAACAATAAATTCATTTGCTTATATTATTTATCATTTATTGTTATATATGTTTTCTGTCTTATCGGATGGCGTATTCTACGTTAAACTTAATGGCCGTGTCTCTGACACAGCCTGCAGGGACAGTCCGTGGCCGAAGGCCTCGGACAACTGTCTGCTGTAATTTTTATATTTACCAACGGCATTTGATTCAAGTCCGTTTAAAAAAAAAATATTATGTTCAATTTTTTTAAACTTAATTTAATTTATGTATTTTAATTAATATTTTTATTGAAATAAGTTCTGCGAATGTTGAGAGGGCCGCCCTAATATTAAAAAAGGTTTACCTTATCGAGTCTTCGCATTAGCATTCGAGCGTTGTGTGAAAGCTTTACGTTTTACAATTCAAAATTAATGTTACAACAGCTTTATTGAAGCTTTCGCAAAAAAGCTTTATTACGCTAGCTTACTGTTTGTTTCACTTTTTACTAGAAACATGTTGCCAAGCAACATTAGCCTGCTGTTCGTTTCACTTTTTACTAGATACATGTTCCTAAGCAATGCTGAGCAACCAAAAACACTCAACCAAACACCACACATATGTTTGAGTGTATGTGTTTAAACAATTTTCATTTGAGAAATTAAAATACTAGAAATATATCAACCAATATGAAATGTATATCAAACAAAAGATAACATCTTCGTTTACCTACAAAAAAAATTTTGAAAAAATGCATCTAGCCGTTTCCTCAAATTCAATGAAATAAAGATTACTTACTTACTTATCCGGTCTCGGACAACCCCGGGGGGTCAGGGACCTTACAAAACGAAGATAACATATTTCGCCAACCAGTTCGATCTTTTGCTTTATCTCTCCAGTTGGCAATACCAAGTGTACGCAGGGATTCGTCAACCTGATCCCTCCAGCGGAGTCTTGGTCTTCCTATTTTTCGTCTAAAGATTACAACAATAAAAACCTGACATGACTCCTCATACCGTAAGGTAAGACGTATTCTACGTCAATATACTCAACACCATCTAGTGTGCAATAGTAGCGACTAATTTTCACTAATTGTCGTACATTATGTTATCGTAGGCAAATGAAAACAAATAAATAAAATGAATACAAAAACATTTAATTTTAATAACTTTTAAAAAGATTTTTTGCACTTTTAATAAGAAATTTACTAAAACAAAACAAAATAAGGAAAACTAAAAACTAAACTTGTCAAACTATAAGTCTTCTTCGTCTTTGAGATTGTCATTCATTCTTAACAGCTGCATATAAGCACCATCTAGTGTGCAATAGTACGTACTAATTTTCGAAAACCATTGCTGTAAAATAACTACATGCATTACATTTCAGTAAACAGCTGATTAATAACTTGTCAACCGCAACAAATACAAAATAATAAAACATTTTACAAAACACCAAAAAAATTATAACTCAGAACATGAAGTAATACAAAGTGTATCAAAGCTGAATGGAGGTAATGCTAATTGTAACAAAATTTCTATTAGATTCCAATATAAATTAATATTATAACATATCTTCATTACGTACTGTTGCCTTACACTGAAGCTGGTGCACGACAATTGGGTAACAATCTCCATCTCATGCCAATTATTATGGGTGGAGATTTTAATACAAATTTTGCAAACCCACAGTCGCAAGCTTTATCAAAATTTTTATTTGACGTTTTCCACTTGCATATGAGCAACTCTCCACAAACCCCGACAACTAACAATTCCACTACTATAGATGCAGTTTTCCATAGATTTTTAAATACAATCGAGTCAAAAATTTAAATATGTATCTTATTTTAGTTACCAAAAGCCAATATTAGCTATTTGTACTTAAAGCATTTACCATAGATGGGCACTTTGCAGTACTACTAAAATTTCAGTAAAAATAATTCTTTAACTAGTAAATTTTTACTGATTACTAAAATTTTTTTCAGCAATTTTTATAAAGTGCCTACATGATTATGATGAGGTGCATTGAATTTTCAGTAATCAGTAATGCCCGATTACTGATTATTATGAATACGGCCCTATGATTTTACTGGTAATGCAAATTAAATTTCATTATCAGTAAAAATTTACTGAATTTTTTCAGTAATCAGTAAATTTACTGCTTACTGTAATTTTTAATGCAGTACATATATACTGCAGTGTGCCCATTTGCTAACCAAATAAGTTAAATAAAACAAACAAAAACCAGCAAATTCCTATGTATTTACAATATTGAAAGTTTGGATACTTTTAATTGATTAATTAAAAAAATATACTAAAAGCATAAGTACGTCCAACTTAAAAAAATTTTTTCATTACTAGATGTTTACACATCTCCCCTGTGATCGGACTCACATTAATTTCTTTTTTTATGGGCCCCCAAAGAAGTGGGGCCTCGGTGTCATTTTTGCAAAAAAGTGATCATTTTCTCAAGCTCATATCTTGCAAACCGTTCCGAATTTTGATTTACTCTCTAAGGCAAAGTTGTAGCTCTTGTCATAAAGAACAAAAATTGTAAACATATAGAATCAAAAATAAAATGAAAAAACCATCTGTAGAGTTATTCAATAAAACACACGTCCTCTCTATTCAGTGATTCACATTCAAGTCAAGTTTATTCAAATATACATTTGACATTTAGCAATTGTTTGATGTTAGTGTTGCCAGATACTACATTACTCCTTTTGAAAAATATTTTATTTTTATTTAAGAAGATTGGTTTACTTTGCAAACAAAATCTTTCAGATGAGCTGGTCGCCGAGATGGTCGTTTGATAATTGGTTCAGGATAAGCTTGACCAACCCTTTTTAGATGAGACACGTTTCGACGGTATCGCTTGTTTGTTTCGGCTGATTCGACTGTGACTTCGCTACCCTTACGTTTAACCACCTTATATATAGTCGGCTCAAATGTTGATGAAAGCTTGTTGGTTTTAATTTCCCGTTTCAACAAAACCTCATCCCCCTCTCGAATACTAATCGGTTTTGCCTTTCGACGGTTGTCTCCATATTCTTTCTCTTTCCCCTTCTTCTCTTTGTCACGATCACTGATTTCCTCATCTCTTTCCAATGGTTGGTAAATTGATGGGAGTTTATCACGAATGTTACGACCGAAAAGTAGTTCTGCTGGCGTTTTTAATGTTGTGGAATGTGGCGTTGAGCGATACATTAAAAGGTAGTCCTGTAGGTCAGCTGCCCAGTTTCGTCCGGTGCTTTGGCTGATAGTTAATCGCTTCAAAATAGAACGGTTTTGTCGTTCTACTTCACCGTTTTGCTGCGGCCAATATGGTATGGTGCTGTTTAGTTCAATATTGTATTCCAAGCAAAAATTTTTAAACTCTTCACTGACTAATTGTGATCCATTGTCGGCTGTAACACTTTGTGGTATTCCAAATCGAGCAAAAATTACACGTAGTCGCTTGATTGTTTCATTTGAGTCGATTTTCTTCATGATTTCAATTTCCACGAATCGACTATAATAATCCACTATGACTAATAAGTTGTGTCCCGACGGTAATGGACCTAAGAAATCGATTGCCAAATGTTGCCATGGCTCTAATGGCAATTCTTTTCTTTTCATCGGCTCTGGTGCTGATGGTGCAGCAACCAAAGTGCAACCTCTGCAGTTTTTAACTAAATCTTCAGCATCTTTGTCAATTTTGGGCCACCATACTTTTGCACGTAACCGACGTTTCATAACAGTCATACCTGGATGCCCTTCATGCGCCAATTGGATCGTCCGTTCACGTAAAGCTTTAGGCATGATGATACGTATTCCCCGTAAAAGAATATCCCCAGCGAAGCATAACTCCGCTTCAAACAATTTGAATTCTTTTACCTCTTCCGGCCATGATTCTTTGTTTATAGCCTGTTTCACTGCGAGTATTGTTTGGTCCTTTTTCGATTCTTCAATAATTTCATTTATTTTTAATGCTTTCGGTGTGGCTAACTCTGTAATCCAGTTAACGTAATGTTCCGAGTACTCATCGAATGTATTTTTGTCGCCTGACCCAGTCAACAATCTTGATAATGGGTCTGCGATGTTATGTTTACCTTTCTGATAAATAATTTTGTAGCGGTAAGATTGTAAACGTAGAACCCAACGTTCGATTCTGGCGCATGGTTTTGATTTCGCTCCAAAAATTATTTCCAGCGGTTTATGATCGGTTACAAGATCAAATTCTCTTCCGAATAAGTAGTAGTAGAATCTTTCTACACCCCAGACAAGTGCCAGAGCTTCTTTCTCAGTTTGACAATAACGTTTTTCAACATCTGAGAGACTCTTACTCGCATATGAAATTACTCGCGGACCATTTTTGTTGACTTGTACTAGCACGGCTCCTAGTCCGACCGGACTTGCATCGGTGAACAGTAGTGTTTTGTCATTTATATCATAATATCCTAAAATTATCTCGCTCGATATTAACTCTTTTAATTTGTCAAAAGCTTCTTGATGTGCATTATCCCATTTGAAAACTACACTCTTCTTAGTCAAAGCTCGCAATGGTTCGGTAATGGTTGCTAGGTCTGGTTGAAATTTTCCCACATAAGTTACTAGGCCTAGGAAACTCCGCACCTCTCCGGCTGTTTGTGGTATACGAAAATTTTTGACGGCTGAAACTTTACTTTCGGTTGGGCTGATACCATTCCTTGTCCATCGATGTCCGAGGAATTCAAGTTCACTCACGTTGTAGATGCATTTACCGTGATTCAAAGTAACTCCGTTTTCCTCAAGAATGGTCTTGACCTTCGCAACTCGTTGATTTAACTGAAGTTGGTTTTCCCCGAATATCAATATGTCATCTATATAAACAAAACACCCTTCACAGCCACTTAGCAGTTGATCCATTATTCTTTGAAAAATTTCTGGAGCACACGTAATGCCAAACATGAGTCTAGTATATCGAAAAAGTCCTTTTCGGGTCATAAAAGTTGTAATTTCTCTTGATTTTTCTGAAATTTCCACTTGATGAAAAGCTTGTTTTATATCAAGTTTGGTAAATACTTTCGCCTCTTTAATGTATGGCATAAAGTTATCCATCGTTGGTAAGGGATAGTGTTCCCGTTGAACTGCCTCGTTAGCTCGTCGCATGTCGATGCAAATGCGAATGTCTGTGTTATTATCCTTTGGAATGGCAACTATCTGTGAGATCCATTTAGACGATCCATCAACTTTTTCAATTATGCCTTGTTTAAGGAGCTCATCGATCTTTTTGTCTACTGCTTGCTCCAATGGTACTGCAATTCGGCGATATGGCTGTGCAATTGGTATTGCATCTTCCCGTAATGGTATATCCACTACTAAATTTTTGATTTTACCAATTATCTGACTCTTTTCTTCAATTATATCATCAATGCGATTCACATCAGTGCCGGTTTTAAGGATCCCCAGCTGTTTTGCGGTGTGATTTCCTATGAGAAAATCGCCTTCTGGCTCCATGACATAGAAATCGGCTAGTACTACCTTATTATTGATTTCGATTTGTGCCTCGAAAATTCCCAGTACCTTCAACGGAAACCCTCCATATGCTTTAAAGCATTTATCATTTCCTTTTCGTTGGTTTGAGACCACTATCTCTTTGGCTTTTAATTCTTTCCAAATTTTGGAACCGATTAAATTGAACTTGGAGCCTGAATCAATGGTTCCAATTATTTCTATTTGTCCAAGTTTGCATTTGACCATGTCTCCTTTATGGTTCGAATTTATACAAAATACATATTCGTCGGTATTTTGAACATATTTGACAACGTTATTGTCTTGTTTGAAACGTTTTGAAGAATAATTTTCCATATCCGTCCTTCCATTTTTGGCATTCCTGTTATTGAATCGTTCTGTTTCAACTCGACGTTTAGATTTGCATTTGGCGCCGAAATGGTTTCGCCCACCGCACTTATTGCATGTTTTTCCAATTGCTGGACATTTATCACTGTTTGCTCGATGTCCTGAATAACCACAACGAAAACATTCATCTGCTTCATTTCTACGGTTATTTAGTTTATATTCACTATTTATTCTGTTGACTTCTGTTGTTGCAGAATGGGCTAGTTCATTTTGCATGAATATTTTTTCCTGTTTACCAATTGATTCGAATACTTTGGCTACCTTCAAAATAATATCCAAACTTGCATCGCCTTGTTTAAGCAATTCTCGTCGCATTTGCGCTGATCTACATTTTTCAATTATTTGGTCCTTTATATTCTCCTCCAATTTGTCATAAAAATTACATCGTTCGCCTTGGGTTGTTAATCGCATAGCAAAGCAACTGATACTTTCATTTTCTTCTTGTTTCATCAATCGTAAGACGTGTCGTTCATATGTTGTATTTTGCTTTGGCAGAAAAAATTCGTTCAACTTGTTCAATGCTTTTTTATATATTGACGGCTCAAAACTATAATTGTCGGCCCATGGACCCCTTTCGGTTTCTTGTTCCGGTAGATCTGGTAATTTGCAATATATTTCTTGAACTTTCCTTCCAGCAAAATGTAGTAATAAGGCTTCTTTTCTTTCTTCCTCTTTAATTCCGCTTGCTTTCATACAGAATTCAAATGACCGAACCCAATTTTTCCATTCTGGACCACTGTTTTCTGTATGTTGCGCATAATCAAATGGGGGAACTGTAAGACCCATGTATTTGAATTCACCTAGAAAACAAAAAAGTATATTAATTCAGTTTATTGATGCAGTTCGCATTAAACAAGCGATCTTCCTGTTCTTCATATTGCTATTTATAGCCGGTATTTAAACCAAAAAAATTTTCCCCCCCCCGGTATTTAAACCAATTTTTTTCCTCTCCGGTTTTTAAACCAATTCACGGTATTAACAACTTATTCCACGAATTATAATTTCACTTTCTCCTTGTCGGCATTTAAGCCACAACAAATCAGCATTTAAGCAAAATCAATTTTCCCATCGGCATTTAAGCCACGTCATTGAAGACACAAAACATCTTTTTTTTTTATATATCGGCCGGCATTTAAGCCACAAAACATCATTCTTTATTTATCGGCTTTTAAGCCACAAAATATCATTTCATTTTTTTTTATCGGCCTTTAAGCCACAAACAATTCACCAATCTACTTTCCATTAAACATCTTTTAATCAACTAAACACCACATTAGCCTAGCCTTTTTTATATGTCAGTTTCCAAATAAATATTTTTCACTTCTAAAATTATTCCTTTGTCTTTAAAAAATTTTTCTTTTCTTTCACAATAAAACTGACGTACGAAATTAAATTTTTTCCTTTTTTTTTTATATACAAGGACTTAGAAACACAATTTGGTAGAACCAATCTACACTTTCTAAAATACTTTCCCATTCCATGCTGCAAATCCATTTTAAATTCGAATGGATGTGTCTTCGTTCTTATTTGATTTTTTTTTAAAATTCTTTGCTCCTCGTCGCCAATGTAGAGTTATTCAATAAAACACACGTCCTCTCTATTCAGTGATTCACATTCAAGTCAAGTTTATTCAAATATACATTTGACATTTAGCAATTGTTTGATGTTAGTGTTGCCAGATACTACACCATCCCTGCTGAGACTACAAATCCCTACAAAACTAATAAAATCAGTAATAGTATAATAATGAAACCGGCAACATTCTTACGGGAGAAGGCTTTATAGTATCTCAATGTTGAAGTAAAGAAAAAACAAATGAAATTAAAAAATTTTCGTTAAATTTTTCACTTTTGCGGCTATCTAAGGGCTACCTAAAAGGTGTTAAGAATCATTCCTAGGAAGTTAATATGTTCTAGAAAGTTGTTTATTGAGATCTTAGGATCATTCTTGTAGTTGATTGTTTCCTTGAATTTTGAACGGTTTGCTACCTATGGCCCTGAACAGGGGAAAAAAGGTAAAAAAAATTGAATTTTTTTTAAAGTTTTTTGCGATTTTGACTTTGAAGATGAATTTATTTGAATTTCGTTAAATTTTTCACTTTTGCGGCTATCTAAGGGCTACCTAAAAGGTATTAAGAATCATTCCTAGGAAGTTAATATGTTCTAGAAAGTTGTTTATTGAGATCTTAGGATCATTCTTGTAGTTGATTGTTTCCTTGAATTTTGAACGGTTTGCTACCTATGGCCCTGAACAGGGGAAAAAAGGTAAAAAAAATTGAATTTTTTAAAGTTTTTTGCGATTTTGACTTTGAAGATGAATTTATTTGATTTTATATGTTTACAATTTTTGTTCTTTATGACAACTTTACCTCAGAGAGTAAATCAAAATTCCGAACGGTTTGCAAGATATGAGCTTGAGAATATGATCAGTTTTTTGCAAAATGACACCGAAGCCCCACTTCTTTGGGTGCCCATAAAAAAAAACCTGGAGGACTTTGGGCAAAACAGGGGTCTTTTGTTTTGCTCTTTTATCACGTAGTGGTGTCCGTGTAAGGTTATTTTGCCATGACTTAAAAAATTACACACTGTGTAAGTCAAGCATTCAGCGTTTGTAAAGAGTTGTGAAACTTTGTAAGTGGCCGTCGGTGGGGCAATGGTTAGTGTGCGCGCCTCTTGTACATGAGATCCTGGGTTGGACCCCTGGTCTGTCCACCTAAAATTTCTTTCGGCGGCTGTCACCTCCCATAGTCACGGCGACACTATAGAGTAGTTAGCCATGAAAACTCTTCTCAAAATACCGTTCGGAATCGGTGTAAAAACTGTAGGTCACAGGGATGAAAATGTTCATCACCCCAATAACTTTCGTCATCGAAAGTGGGCTAACGTACAGTTTCATTCCCGCTACGAAAATTTGTTCATCAGCTGCAAATTGTTCATCACTGGTTCTTGCAATGAATTGGTTTCATTACAGCTATGAATTTGTTACATTGATGCTATAAACTTATTTCATTGCTGCAATGATTTTGTCTCATTGCTGCAATGAATGTGTTAAAGTGTGTTTGAAATTATTTATTATAAATAAATACACTGTTAGTATTATATTGCAGGTGTTGTGATAAAAAAAATTTGAAATTGTTTTTCGAAAATGGTCTAAATTTGCTAAATATATTATATCCGTTCCACTCGTCTGGAGAAAGATTATGGTAGTCGAGAGGTTGAGTTTTATTGTGGCCAATTTTTATTTAATATCTACTTACCATGAATATAAGCGCTACTCCTGTATGGACTTCATCACAGCAATTGATCCTCTTAAATTCTGCAATTGTTGTTGTGCTGAGGGTTCTGGCATTCAATTGCAGCGCCCCATCTCGCCGTCATTAAGCCAGTGATCGGTCTGTAAGCATTTTCTTCAATTGCTCTTTTATTTATTTTAAGCAAATTTGTTAAAAGTTCGATTGGATTTATTTCATTGTACGTTAAATTTATACTTTTTATGATCGCCTTACTTGAAACACTTTGTTCATTTCACTTCCTCGTTTTCATTGACTTCGAACCCAAACACCAATACAACGAAACAGCACGACCGAATTATGGTTAAAACACGAACATTTTGTTACGATGTGTACCGTCACGCTCATACACACACACAAATGTTCAGTTACATATTTCGGGGTTAGTTTTTCTTCTATCGATGCTTCACTTTATTTTCTGTCGTGTTGCTCCTTGCATTCTGGATCTTTATCTATTTCATTTATAGTTGCACAGTTTACACAAACGATCACAGCAAACACATAAATTCACACAATTTATTTTTCTGAATAAAATATTATTACTTTACTAAGTTGAAGTAATTTGTCTGTTTTAAAAAATTTCTTTAAATTATTCCGGCGAAGAAATATGTGTACCACTTTCGGTTGTTGCAAATGAACTGATTTAAGATGTGTACGTGACCCAGCAGTTAGCAGTCACGCTCACCACTTCCTCTTGCTGGCCTCTCTTTACGTTCACTCATTTTTGATGTGTTAACATCTATACGCGCGCCTCTAGGGCAGTAAACTATAAATTTAATACATACGCAAGTGTTAGGTTTGTAAGAGTAAATCATCGTTTGTTTGTTCGTTGCTTGGCAGTCGGTATTGAAAGTGATTATTGGGCGATTTTCATATAATTTTCCCACGCGATTTTCTCCGGAAATTCATAGCCGATTTTATTAATTTTTGGATTAAAAAGCTAGTGCGGGTTTCGACGAAGAGTTTAGGCCAAAAATTAAGGCGATCCGATATCGGCGAGCCGAGATTGAAGTGTTTTAATTTGGAGTATTAATTTGGAGTAATATTAAAAAAGTGTTTTATGTTGATCTTCGGTTATATCGTACGAATATAACAATGTATGTATGTATGTACAAGTGTCTGTTGCTTTGCATTCTTTGACTTTTGTGGGAATAAAACAAAAAGTATTGAGAAAGAAAATAATGACACATGTGCTTGCACTGGGTCTTTAAATAATTTTAAGTATTAATATTATTTAAATGAAACGTCATCATATGATTGAACGCTGTTTCTTATTTTCCAATGTAACATTTACGAATGTGTTCATAGAAATCGAACAGGTACCGTGTAGCAACAAGGTGTTAATACACCGCCCGTGAGTTCGAACACTCATTGGATTTTTGATGTGTTAACATCTATACGCGCGCCTCTAGGGCAGTAAACTATAATTTTAGAGTAAATCATCGTTTGTTTGTTCGTTGCTTGGCAGTCGGTATTGAAAGTGATTATTGGGCGATTTTTATATAATTTTCCCACGCGATTTTCTCCGGAAATTCATAGCCGATTTTATTAATTTTTGGAATAAAAAGCTAGTGCGGGTTTCGACGAAGAGTTTAGGCCAAAAATTAAGACGATCCGATATCGGCGAGCCGAGATTGAAGTGTTTTAATTTGGAGTATTAATTTGGAGTAATATTAAAAAAGTATTTTATGTTGATCTTCGGTTATATCGTACGAATATAACAATGTATGTATGTATGTACAAGTGTCTGTTGCTTTGCATTCTTTGACTTTTGTGGGAATAAAACAAAAAGTATTGAGCAAGAAAATAATGACACATGTGCTTGCACTGGGTCTTTAAATAATTTTAAGTATTAATATTATTTAACTGTAACGTCACCATATGATTGAACGCTGTTTTTTATTTTCCAATGTAACATTTACTAATGTGTTCACAGAAATCGAACAGGTACCGTGTAGCAAAAAGGTGTTAACACATCGCCCGTGAGTTCGAACACTCATTGGATTTTTGATGTGTTAACATCTATACGCGCGCCTCTAGGGCAGTAAACTATAAATTTAATACATACGCAAGTGTTAGGTTTGTAAGAGTAAATCATCGTTTGTTTGTTCGTTGCTTGGCAGTCGGTATTGAAGGTGATTATTGGGCGATTTTCATATAATTTTCCCACGCGATTTTCTCCGGAAATTCATAGCCGATTTTACTAATTTTTCGAATAAAAAGCTAGTGCGGGTTTCGACGAAGAGTTTAGGCCAAAAATTAAGGCGATCCGATATCGGCGAGCCGAGATTGAAGTGTTTTAATTTGGAGTATTAATTTGGAGTAATATTAAAAAAGTATTTTATGTTGATCTTCGGTTATATCGTACGAATATAACAATGTATGTATGTATGTACAAGTGTCTGTTGCTTTGCATTCTTTGACTTTTGTGGGAATAAAACAAAAAGTACTGACCAAGAAAATAATGACACATGTGCTTGCACTGGGTCTTTAAATAATTTTAAGTATTAATATTATTTAACTGTAACGTCACCATATGATTGAACGCTGTTTTTTATTTTCCAATGTAACATTTACGAATGTGTTCATAGAAATCGAACAGGTACCGTGTAGCAAAAAGGTGTTAACACATCGCCCGTGAGTTCGAACACTCATTGGATTTTTTTTTTTACTCCTTTTCTCTCTTCATCTTCATAAAACTCAATTTCATTGCAATAACGAAATTTTTTCGTCAACTATAAATGTAGGCAAAACTTCAAAATAAATAAATAATAAAAAAAACAATAAAAAGTGAGATATACGCCAAATATCAATGGTTTAAATCTCATGCACTTCCTTTTTTTTAATTTTTAACTCGTTTTTCTACACAATTCAAATTAAATAAAATTGTTGCAGGAAAGAAAAGCAAGTTCTTCCAGCATCGAAATGAAAAATTTTCAAAGAAATCATGTATGAAATTTTTCGTTGCACCGGCTACCAAATTGTCTGTTATATGAAACCTTTCATTGCAGCAACGTAAAATCATTAACGAAAATGTTTGATCCATACGACGAAGCATTATTCATTCAGTGAATGGTCAGAAATGAAGTTTTCGAGAAAACAGCAGTTAAAGATTACGAGTCGCGTTGCGTTCTTTTAAACGTCAAGTGTAATTTGAAATAAAATAAATGAAGTTAGGTATCATCAGGTTGTTTCATTGAAAAGAGCGTTAAATTTTCTATAAAATTAGTTCAAAAAATAAAAATCAATTTTTCCGACCGTAGGTACTTTCCCGTAGACCAGACCAGATATTCACAATTCAAAATATGTTTTTGTTCTAAGGTTAAACGTCAAAGTTCCATTATGGGAAACCTGTTACAATTTTTCTCGTCACATTAAATGTATCAGATATAATTAAGTAACGGGCGGAATGGCCAACAATACCATATCATTTTTTCGTTTCCTAGACATTAAGTAAATGATGCTGTGTATTATAAAGCCGTATTTCAGTGAATTTGTTTAACAAAGTTGTAAAAATTCTTTGTTTAAATAAGTAAAATTTATTACTGAAATAAGTTAAATGAAAATAGTTCCAAGTTATCAAATTTAAGTTCTTGTTTAATTGTGTCACTTATTGCAGTTTTTCGTTTCCGATGTTTCTCTTCTCTTTCTCTCTCTCACGCGTAAACGACTTTTGTTTCGTTGCAAGCACGTTTTTCTATGTTTTTTTGGCCGAGCTGTACCATATCATTTAATTTGACAATTTTCTCACCGTAATATAGATTTATCAAAATTAGAAAAGTTTTTTATTCATAAAAATATAAATAATTACTTATGCGCTTTTATTTTTCGTGCTGTTCAAGCTAACATACTGGTCTAACAGGATTTTAAAAAAATTATTTGTTTTTACATATTATTTTAATAACATTTAAAAATTGTGAATTTTTCGGAATAATTTGTTGTTGTTAACTAATTCGATTCAAAATTTACTACAAAAAGAATCGGATATTTTAAAATAAAAATTAATTTTCTTCAAAGCAATGTAGATTTGCCAAAATTGGGAAAGTTTTTTCACAATTTTTTATTTTCCCAGTTTAAGGGGAAAGACAATTTTTTTCTTGATGTGAAAGTAACCATATTGGTCTGAAAGACATTGAAAAAAATTCTAATTTATTTTAACAATATTTGTTTTCAAATTTTTCGGAAGAGACTTATAATTTGTACTAATATAGGTAACACTGGCAACCAATATTTCGATGGTGTGTCAAACTTTTGGTATTAATTGCGAGAGTTTCCTCCAATGTTTTGTACTATTTGTTTAAGAAACATTGAAAAAAATTACTATTTAAGGATTTTTTTACTTATCGTCCTTGCGCAACGTGAAGGAATTTTTTAAGATTTTTTTCCTTTTGGGACAGTAACATTGACAGATGCCTCAAACTTTTTTTGCTATTCCAAAGAATTCAAAGACAATTTTTGCCGAATCGATACGGCCCAGTGTACATGTTTCCTGAAATATGTTGCTGGGGCCGATATTTTTCACCGTGGAAACCTTAAATTTTAGCGCCCTCTGGCCCTCTGGTGTTTATCAACATTTATTCAATACTTTTTTTTGTCACTGTGCGGCGCACAGTGGCATTTCGGCGGAAAAAATAGGGGTTTTCAACTTTCCAATTTCAGAATTTTAAAGATTTGGTTTTGTAAAGAAATATTTGGATAAGAAAAATTCAACAAGGTTTTTTATGAAAAGTGAAATTTTGTAGTTAAAAAAACTAACAGAAGTCAACGGAAATTTACTCCATGAAATTAGATTAAAATTATTGTCCACATAAAGATTTTTTTTGTGTGTAAGTTTATAGCTATGGCTTTTCTTTAATTTTTTAGTGAAAATATAACACTCCCTTTTTTATAAAAAAAAATTATTGAAGTTGGAAAAGTAAACTAAATATTATAATGTATCAAAAATTATACTAAAAAATATCAACTTTTCACTTTTTGATGGAAAAAACTTTACGTGCTTTGCCTTGTTTATCCCTCTAACTATAAAAAAAATGAAAGGCCCGAGTCTTTACTTTCAACTAAGAAAAAAAAAACCGCCAAATACCGTCCCTTTTAGCAACATCGATTTTAATTTCAAAAGTTACTTCCAATATTTCATACAAATGCTCAATAAAACAAAAAATTGGGTATACTTTCAGGCTTTCGGGAATTAAAGCTTGAAACGATTTATAAGTGAAACAATATTTTTGTTTACGAATATGTAGGCGTAACGAAATTGAATGACATTTCAATCGAAATAAAAACATATAGTTCCCACGGCTTAAAATATATTAAATTTCATTGATATACTTATATAGTTCATATTAATATGAGTACTTTTACGTTTTATACAAAGAATTAAGCGAGGAGCTTATTAACAGTGCTCGCAATGTTGATTCAGTGACTGAATATATAAAATCGAGAAATTCAGGTGTAACTGATGAAGATGTTGCATTTGTGAAAATAAATATGTATATCGCAGCGGTTTTTACCTTTATTTAATAAAAGGTGGTTTGCCGCAACTCAAAACATTGCTCGTTTTTTGCAAGCAATTCAGTTTGGCTTACAAGTGAGTTTTCGGGTAACAAGTGTAATAAACTATCTTATTATCCTTTTGTTATTTTTAAGATGCATTTGAAGTAGCATTGCCATGCGAAGGGAAGAAAAACAAAAGCTTTTGAGGAATGTAGTGATCGCGCGAAACGGTATAAAGCTGCAGCCTTGGTGTCACAGTTCCCTCAACAACAACTTTCACTGGCAAGTGAAATGATTGAAAAAGAAACAACCCGCAGCCCTATATTGATTCTTCAATTGTATTAACATTAATAATGGATGCTGATTTAACAAAGATGCAACACAATACCATAAGGAACGTTTTGCAATCTGAAGGGTATAATATTCTTCCACCTTATAACAAGCTATCGACTGAAAAAGAAAAATGTTATCAAGAAAACATTAATGTAACGGAAACAAGCGCTTCAGTCAATCTTCAAAGTTTGCTGGACCACACATCAAACCGAATTTTTGAAAGTTTTTCAACAGAAACATTGGAGTCGCTGTCGCCGTGCAACTACACTCTTACAAGTAAGTGGGGCCGCGATGGGTCATCCGGGCATGCAGAATACAAGCATAATTTACCCAAAGATGTGAATGATGGCAGTATGTATTTACTCTCTATGGTCCCATTAATGCTGCAATCAGATAACAATATTGAGTATTGGCGTAATTGCAGACCTTCTTCAACTAGATATTGTCGACCAATTTCATTTGAAACAAAAGATAAAGTAATGGAAGTTAACGGAAATATGAAGTCAGATATTGCTGCATTGAATAGTACAAAAGTTGTTGTAACGGGCAAGGAAATTAATGTATTACACAACCTCCTTTTTACAATTCTGGATGGTAAAACCGCTCAGATAGTGACACATACTACTAGAGCAGTTGTATGTTAAATTTGTGGAGCGAAACCTACTCAAACGAACAACTTAGAGTTAGTTTCAATGAAAACAATTAAACCTGAGGCATGTGAATTTGGAATTTCATCCTTACATGCTAGAATCAAATTTGTGGAATGCATTCTCCATATAGCATATAACTTACCATTTCAGAAATGGGCCGCAACCTTCCAAAACAAAGAAATTAAAAGACAAAATTAATTTAAAATACAGGCGGCCTTTAAAGATGAAATGCGGTTGCGAGTTGATTTTGTTCAACAAGGTACTGGAACTTCTAACGACGGGAACACGTCAAGACTTTTTGATGTGTTAACATCTATACGCGCGCCTCTAGGGCAGTAAACTATAAATTTAATACATACGCAAGTGTTAGGTTTGTAAGAGTAAATCATCGTTTGTTTGTTCGTTGCTTGGCAGTCGGTGTTGAAAGTGATTATTGGGCGATATTCATATAATTTTCCCACGCGATTTTCTCCGGAAATTCATAGCCGATTTTATTAATTTTTGGATTAAAAAGCTAGTGCGGGTTTCGACGAAGAGTTTAGGCCAAAAATTAAGGCGATCCGATATCGGCGAGCCGAGATTTAAGTGTTTTAATTTGGAGTATTAATTTGGAGTAATATTAAAAAAGTGTTTTATGTTGATCTTCGGTTTTGTCTTATCATCGTTTGTTTGTTCGTTGCTTGGCAGTCGGTATTGAAAGTGATTGTTGGGCGATTTTCATATAATTTTCCCACGCGATTTTCTCCGGAAATTCATAGCCGATTTTATTAATTTTTGGATTAAAAAGCTAGTGGGGGTTTCGACGAAGAGTTTAGGCCAAAAATTAAGGCGAGCCGAGATTGAAGTGTTTTAATTTGGAGTATTAATTTGGAGTAATATTAAAAAAGTATTTTATGTTGATCTTCGGTTATATCGTACGAATATAACAATGTATGTATGTATGTACAAGTGTTTGTTGCTTTGCATTCTTTGACTTTTGTGGGAATAAAACAAAAAGTATTGAGCAAGAAAATAATGACACATGTGGTTGCACTGGGTCTTTAAATAATTTTAAGTATTAATATTATTTAACTGTAACGTCATCATATGATTGAACGCTGTTTTTTATTTTCCAATGTAACATTTACGAATGTGTTCATAGAAATCGAACAGGTACCGTGTAGCAAAAAGGTGTTAACACATCGCCCGTGAGTTCGAACACTCATTGGATTTTTTTTTTCAAACCCACAAATTGTTGCGGGTATTACTGGTGTCAGTGAAGAACTTATCGATCGATTCAGTATAATTCTACAAATAATTACATGTGGCGAAAAAAGTGACAGTGACAAATTTAAATTATATGCGTCGGACACTGCGAAACTGTTCGTTCAAAAATATAGTTGGTTTTATATGCCTGTTACTGTGCACAAAGTACTACTGCACGGTAAGGATATAATGGATACTACCGTATTACCAATAGGAATGCTTTCAGAGAAAGCCGAGGAAGCCAGAAACAAAGATTACAGGAAGTATCGGTTGATGTTTTCGAGAAAGTGTGATCGAATTTCCACAAATATTGATGTATTCAACAGACTTCTTATAACTTCGGATCCTTATATAAGTAGCTAGATCCCATTGTTAAAGATATGGTGCTTGAATAATATTACAAATAAAAACTAACACAATTTTTCGCCTGTTACATATTCAATTTAAACATTGTATATTATATTGGATTTTTATCAAGCTGAAAGGTATAAATAACCTCATTTGGGGTCTCAATATTGGCAACACCATTTTTTTTTCATTAAAAAGCATTAGAAAGGGTTCATAACTGTATTTTATATCAATTTGTTTCAATTACTTAAGTGTTACACACTTTAACTTGGCATACTTGACTAGAAAAGCGGCATAATATCTTTCGCGGAGGGTTATTTTTTTATTATAAGTGGCTTCAAAACTTTAATTTTAGGCAATTGGGGGATGCGACAACCTTGTCAACAGAGAGGACTTCGACATATATTCTCTTCTTTTGTATGGAGACAACATATGTTTAACTTTTGAATAAAAATTAACATTTTTTAACTTATATGAAATTTTCATATGATTCTTGACAGGGAATACAAAAACACTAAAAATCTACAACTTTCAATGGGCGTAAAATCTAAAGTTGGCGCGGCATCCCCAATATGTTTAATTTTTTTTCATAAGGAGAACTCAATTAAGAAGTTTCCCGAATTTCAACTCCCTAGGTCAAAAATAAAAATTTTGGCAAGTGCAGTTATATGGGAGGTGGGTGTGGCAGTGGGCGGTTTTCCAAGATTTTTTCAAAATTTCTTAATTTAGTCCAGAGAAGCGTTTCTGCAAAATGTCATTGCTGTACGACCACTCCTTCTATTTTTCTCCAAGAAATGTATGGGGCGGTGCCACTGTGCGGCGCACCAAATTCAGGTGGTCTTAATCTATTCTGATGGTCATATTCAACAAATTCAACAAAGAACAACGTCTCTACAGCTCTTAAAGTCGAATGATGTTATGCTTGCCGAAATTAGTTCCAGCAACTAATGTGATATTTCGAGTACTCGATATTTCCGGAACCTATGTCGCAGATGTTTGCACTTTTCTGAACGTCATAATATGGTTGGTTCTTGATTTTACATACCGTATATTAGATATTTATTTCTAAGCATTTATAACTAACTTGTTTATGTTTCATACTTTTCATGGACATTGGGGGATTAGGGCCTATAATTAACAATTTTAACACGAATAACAAGAAAGAAACCCCACTCACATATGTCGGAACAAGTCCAATGTAAAATCAAAATGTAAATATAAAAAACACAAATTGAGAAAACAAATTTGTCCCAGATACAGAGTTAGTTTCATGCAGATGTTATGGAACGCAATAACTACTCTAACTCCAGAAAATTCTAACAGAATTTGGTACGAATTTGCTCAGAAGCGTTAGCACAAAATATAATGCCTGTAAAAATGTAAAACCACAAAAATCATCAAATTCAGATTTCAGAAGTCGTTCCGAGTTCGTTCATATATGCCAGGACAAAAAATAAATAATAACCTTTCAGGAAGTATAAGAGAATTCGCATCAAATTAGCAAAAGTTGACGAAGAGTTTTGACATTTTCCAGAATTTTGTTATATCAGGCGTTGTCGGAACATTTGGTTTGCTGGGTGGTTATTCCTGAGTATTATGTATGTGGTGGACATGAAGGCAAACTTACCAACTTTTCCTGATTTTGATTCTCTGCATTTTCCTTTGCTGTAATAGTTTGGTATCATGGTTCGTGGTATTTGCTGTTGTACTTGCTTCTTCCATTTGCATGTGTATGTAGTGGTTGACTGCCACTTGTAAACTTGTCGTAAACATTATGACAATTAGATGTTTCTATTTCTCTTCTATCGTATGTGCGTATGTTTCGGTTAGATGTAAATTATTTTTAGTCCCAGTATCCGTTGATTAAATAAAGATTTTCCAAGAGTGCTGAGATTGACTTTTTATGCAAGACACCACTTATCGTTTTTTTACACTTATTTTACCAATTGCTTGGTAACTGACTGAGTGGGTGATTTATCAGCGCCCTGAACAATTGGCTCTAGATAGGATATTTTGGGTTGTTCCCCTTATAAAGTAGACGTCAGCTAAGAATGGATTTTTAATTGGGCCTTTTACTAAATCAGAGAAATTGGGACTTTGACCAAACACGTCATCTTAGAGACATGAAATTTGCTGAGGATATTCTTTTAAAAGAAATAGCAGATTGACGTTTTTTAGAAACTCCAATTGTGGATGATAGAAATGGGTGTGACAACAAATCAGAGAAATTCCAGTGTTGACCAAACGCGTCATCTTAGCATCATGGAATTTGTTGAAAATATATATAGTGACTACAAGATTTTTATAAATTTCAATTAGGGGTCGTGGCACTAAATAAAAGAAATTACGGTTATGACCAAACACGTGGGCCTATAATCTCGAAATTTTGAGAATATATGGCATGGAGTAAAAAATAAAGAAATAAATTAAACCAATTTGCACCCTGATCAAACTACTAAAGTGAGGATTATGCAATTTCGTGTCGGTGTTCCCCTAATACAGTAGACTTCAGCTAATACTCCTGTTATAGAGTAGCTATAAATGGGATTTCCGAAATTGGATTAGGGGCGATAGAAATGGTGATGTAGGACTACAGTAAAACCCACAACAACCGGCTATCCGTTGGCGAAAACCGGTTTTTAAAAAAAAATCCAAACAGTGTTCGAACTCACTGGCGATGTGTTAAAATCTTTTTGTTACACGGTAACTGTTCGATTTCTGTGAACACATTGGAAAATAAAAAACAGCGTTCAATCATATGTTGACGTTACATTTTAATAATATTAATATTTACAATTAGTTAAAGACCAGTGCAAGCACATGTGTCATTATTTTCTTGCTTAATACTTTTTGTTTTATTTCCACAAAAAACAAAGAGAATGCAAAGCAACAAACACATGTACATACATTCATTGTTATGGTCGTACATACCCCAGGGGAGGAAATTCCAAGGCCTTCCACAAATAAGGCATACGGAATGCTTCTTTTGTAATGCCTTCCTAAAATAAGGCCTGCGGAATGCATGAATTTTTCTATTAGATATAAGCAACATAAAGATTATGACTGTCGTTGGTGTAGTGGTAGTGTGCGCGGCTCTTGTGCATAAGAACGTGGGTTCGATCCCTGCTCTGACCACCTTAAATTTCTTTCGACGGCGGTCACCCCGCTTAGTGACGGTGGCACTATCGAGTATTTAGCCATGAAAAAGGTTCTCAAAATACCGTTCGTAAGCGGAGTAAAATTGTAGGTCCCAATAAGTAAATGTAAAACTAGAACCCACACAGCCCACTGATTTGTGTGAATTCCTTAATGGGATGTAACAGGAAACCATTTATTTAAAGATTTTTACAATTTTGAGAAATTCCCTTTCCGATTTTTTTAACCGTAATTTAATTGGAAATTTTCATACAAATTTTAACATGATATTTTTTATTTAATATTGTTCAGGATATATTTAAAATTTTATAAGAAATTTGAAGTTAAGCGTGGTAAACTTGTCTAAGATAAGCCTTCTAAGGCTTTCCGTTTTGTATGCCTTCTAAGGCCTTCTTTAGGAAGACCTTGCTTCCCAATCTCACGCAATGTTAAAAAGAAAATAAAAAGAGGTAATGTGTAGGGAAGGCCTTCCGTTTTTAATGAAGGCCTGTTTGATCATGATTTCAGCCCTTCCAGCTCATGACTTCCGCCGCTGGGACGCTATACAAGTTCACACAATTTTCGTTGCGCTCTCATATTTATATACGTATAACCACTTCTTTATTCTCTTTGCTCTGAGAGTGCTACCCACCCACGCAAGACAACTATTAGCTGCCGCCACATCAGTGTGTGTTTTCTTTCGCAGTCTGATAACACTGTTATAGTCGAAAAAATGAACTTTGATGAATCCTTTTCGAACTATTAGGGGGGAGTCCCCTGAGTGCGAAAGTACATTTGGAAGTGTCAGATTGGCTCCAGTTTTTGAGAAATCGGTATATATGGATATAGGCAAGTCTGCGCTATTTAAACAAATTTTACCGGCCATAGGCCAATTTTTTTTTTGGCCTAAAAGGGCTTAAAAAGCTTATTAAAATAGAAAAAACAAATGTTTGCGCTCGGTCCAACTTCTTGAGATATGGGCCTTTAAAGCTTGAGTATATAATTGGACATATCTCACACATTTCTGGTCCGATCTGGTTCCGGTGAATATCATTAGAAAGACCGTTAAAAACTCTTTAAATCTGCATATAAATATATTACATTTTATTAACCCATTGGGGACAAATTTAAAAAATACGATTTTTTAACCTCACTTTTTTGCTAAAAATCTGGCATATAAGCACCATCTAGTGTGCAATATTAGCTACTAATTTTCGAAAACCATTGCTGTAAAATAACTACATGCATTACATTTCAGTAAACAGCTGACTAATAACTGTCAACCGCAACAAATACAAAATAATAAAATATTTTACAAAACACCAAAAAAATTATAACTCAGAACATAAAACAACACAAAGTGTATCAAAGCTGAATGGAAGTAATGTTAATTCTAATAAAATTTCTATTAGATTCCAATATAATTTGAGATTATAACATTACTTCATTACGTACTGTTGCCTTACACTGAAACTGGTGCACGACAATTGGGTATCAATCTTCATCTCATGCCAATTATTATGGGTGGAGATTTTAATACAAATTGTGCAAACCCACAGTCGCAAGCTTTATCAAAATTGTTATTTGATGTTTTCCACTTGCATGTGAGCAATTCTCCACAAACCCCCACAACTAACAATTCCACTACTATAGATGCAGTTTTCCAGAGATTTTTAAATACAATCGAGTCAAAAAATTATATATCTTATTTTAGTTACCATAAGCCAATATTAACTATTTGTACTTAAGGCATTTATCACAGATGGGCACTTTGCAGTACTACTAAAATTTCAGTAAAAATAATTCTTTAACTAGTAAATTTTTACTGATTACTAAAATTTTTTTCAGCAATTTTTATAAAGTGCCTACATGATTACGATGAGGTGCATTGAATTTTCAGTAATCAGTAATGCCCGATTACTGATTATTATGAATACAGCCCTATGATTTGACTGGTAATGCAAATTAAATTTCATTATCAGTAAAAATTTACTGAATTTTTTCAGTAATCAGTAAATTTACTGCTTACTGTAATTTTTAATGCAGTACATATATACTGCAGTGTGCTCATTTACTAACCAAATAAGTTAAATAAATCAAACAAAAACCAGCAAATTCCTATGTATTTACAATATTGAAAGTTTTGATACTTTTAATTGATCAATTAAAAAAAATACTAAAAGCATAAGTACTTCCAACTTCATTACTAGATGTTTACAGATCTCCCCTGTGATCGGACTCACATCAATTTTTTTTTAGCTGTATTATGCTATAACCCAGTATAAATCCCAGTATTATTCTGCATACTTTTAAGATTTGGAAATTATTACTAGATTTGTACAGTCAGGGACGTATATGAGGGTTGTGTTCTTTCATGTTGGCTTTGGGATAGTGATGCCATTTTGAAGTGTGCTGGCTTCAATGGAAGGCATTATGACATAATTACTGCTAAGGAAAGCGGACTTCGGTGAAATTGTTGGAAGTGTAAGGAATTCTATGTTGACTTTTTTTAGGTTATTGCCTTTTGCGTTATTAACAGTATTACCCCGTTCTGTGTGCTTGCAGTTCAAGTACATAGTAGTTATTTGAATTTTGAAGATTCATAAAATCAAATAGTGTTTGCAAGTCTGCTGGTATTGAATTTATATTGCCGGCCGGATAGTACGCACATGTAATAACTAAAAGATTGTCGCAGTCAATGGGTATCTTTATGGTGCATGTCTCTAAAGCATCTAGCGAATATCTCTAGATTAATAAACCAGTTCCGCCACGCCTTGTTGCATCTATTCGATATTTGTTTATGATTTTATAATTTTTAAATATTACATTGTGTGTATGGTTTAATTTTGTCTCATTTAATAGGACAATATCTACTATCTACCTACCCTTAAAAATTTACATATTCTTGAAAGAAGGCCCAATTCTAAAAAAATACCATTTCTTAAAAAAACATCTTTTCTTCAAAAAAATATCTTGTTATAAAAAATACCTTTTCTTACAAAAATTCCTTTTCCTAAAAATAAAATATTACGTTTTTTCTTGAGATAAGTAGGGTTTCTTAAAAAAAGGTAAATTTTGTTAAAAATAAACCTTTTCCTAAAAAGAGTACCACTTCTTTAAAAAGTACCTGTTCTTACAAAACTACTTCTTTGTACTCTTATGGCTTTGTAAAAAGGTCATACTCTTATGGCATACTCATAAGAGTATGACATACTCTTATGAAAGTACTTCTTCTTAAAAATAGTGCCTTTTCTTAAAAAAAACATTATCTTTTAACAAAAGAAGTACCTCTCTTTAAAAAGGACCTATATAATACATATTCCGGAAAATATAATACATCTTCTTACAAAAAGGACCTAAGAATATAATTTTTTTTTTAAAAAGTACCTTTTCTTAAATATCCATTTAAATTATCGTACTTTTCAACGGGCGCTTTCTACGTGCTAGAACTAACTAGTACATAATATATAGCGAAAGAAACTTCGTTCCAACCGGGTGTCCATGACACCTCTTGTGATTTCTTTTATATGAATAATTGTAACAAAACTTCGCGCCGTAATAAAAACGGCATTACAAAAACTAATGGTAACCTAAAATTGCGCGATTTACTCTTGCTTGCTCTGTATTTTGATATGATATGATATTATGCTGTGCAAACATTTGAAAGTCTGTCATCGATGTGTCTTTAAACAACAAGCAGATATTAATTCAAGGGGTTTGGTACAATTTAAATTAAATGTAAGTATGCAATGCAAGTATTTTTGTAAATAATTAAATAATAACGATACTGTTTCGGATTTTTTCATCGTTCAAATAATCATCAACTAATTTCACCTTTTTACTCAGGGAGTTAGCTAAAAACATTTGCGTCGTATGTCATTGGGATTTGTGTCATTTATTGCGCTGGAGGTGGTATATTGTTTTTTGTATTATTTTATTTTTTGTTTCGGGATTAATTTTAAATTTCTTAGATCTTATTCATGATAAATCATTTCACTGGGACTTATTTTATTTGGAGATATTTCACATCGCCACAATTACGTTCTGCGTATGCACCTTTTTGTAGACCACATACTATATTAAATGGAATATAATAATCCACAAATTTAAAAATTAATAAACCCTAAATGTATTGAAATAACAAAAAATCCAATGAGTGTTCGAACTCACGGGAGTTAAGTTTAGGTATTTGGGAGATTTGATTTTTCCCAAAGAAAAGACGTCTTTCCACTCCGTTTGTTCTGGATAAATTAATTTATATTTTTTCCCATTCAAGTATTTTTACAATATATGTACGTTTGTATGGAAGCCTACTATTAAATAATAAAATAATTTTAAAGTAAACAAAAGTTAAATACGTATGTATGTTTGTATATACACAAATGTGCATTACTTAATAATAAAAGAATGTCCAATATCGATGACTGTTAATGTAGGGCAGTGGTATGTTTGTATGTATGTATAAAGTATAGACTTAAGTTACGTTAGCTTCGGTGGTTTCGGTAGGGTTGATGTGATAACATAACTCCTCCCCCCTTAGAGTAAAGCGATGGCCACAGAGATTTTGGTGGGGACAGAGCGATGTGTACGGGTTCTAGGCGGTAAGTAATCTTCTCTTGATCACAGTTTCTTCCTTCAATGTGAATGCAGATTTCCGGTTTTTGAAGTCATAGTCTCTCAGTTCCCCAGGCTTCGCGTTTCGGAGACTCATGATACTTGGAGCTTGTTGTAATAGGGTGGAACGATTAAACTTCATCCTAATGTACTGAAAGGTTGTTTCCGTATATAATTCCTCCAGTAGGTTCTGAGCAATTCTTGAAATGGAGCAATAAAGTGACCCTTACTGTGGTGTTGGTTTTCCTACAAATAGAATTCATTAGTGTTTTGTCTACATTAATGGTCTACACGTTGAAAAGTGTTCCACGTCGTTCAATGAGTAGGTAGGAGGCTCGTTGTTTAGTATTTTTCCAATACATGTTGAGTTTAATGAGTCTTCAAGATGAATAGACCTTTTGCAATAGTATGTGTTTTCAATCTTTGGGCAAATCTCTGTTAGGTACTGGATGTTATCATTATTAGTACTTACATATGGTTTTGTTACTATTTCTCTGGTATCATCAATTGACAACGGAAGAAGGTGGTAAAGTATATTGGTTTCCCTTTGGAATCTTAACATTGAATATCAATCCGTTGTTATTGTAATAAGTTTGAAATTTTAATAATTCATACAAATGTTCGTCTGAAATCACGATAACCCGCTGGATTCGGACCTCGTCTAATTCATCTGAGTGAAAAATCAACTTCGATATTACTCTGAGCCTGGCCAGAATGACCGCTTCTATTATGTCAGTCATGTGGTTTGTCAAAAGGTCTATATTGTAATTTAGTTGGTTAGCATGCTAAAACTATTTTCCCTTCCTTAATTTCATTTTAGCCTTATGTAATTTTCTATTATCCGTTGTCTGAAGTGTTATACCGTTATCCTTAAGAACCTTTTCCTTAAGGACAAAGGGGTACCTGTATGACCTGGTGTGTATAGGGATATCGTCCGTAGCCTTGATCCCATATTTTACCTCGTTCGTGAAAGTAAGGTCCTGTCGCTCTTTATTAAAAGATATCGTCAAATTTTCGGGCTGGTCTAATAAATTGTACCTTTTCTTCAACGTTAAGGTGACTTTTCCGAAGGAGTTCTGACAATTCTACAGCCTTTTCCGTCTTCTTTGGAGTGATAACATTAAAATTATTTAGTTCAACAAAATCTGAAGATACGTAAGGGGTAACCCTAATCGTTTATTCAAAATGAAATGTCTGCTCATTATTCGTGGGGTTAGCTATCCCCATGATACTAAACCAGTTTTTTGCCCGATATATTCCCGAGGAAATCGAAAGACACTGAATCTAGGAATACATCTCCCTCCTCCATATCAACTGGCAGCTTTATGACCTGTTTCGAATTTGGTGGAATCAAGTGTTTCCCGGATGAAAAATTTGGTTTCAACCCAAGAGGTACAACAACGTTACCAGTCTCCAGAGTCTGGCTATTTTTGCATTTAGTTTCGACAAGTAGTCAAGTCCTAATAGTCCATCAAAGTAATTGTGGAATTTAAATATCAAAAACGTAAATTCACCCGGTTGCTCAAATTCATTAAAAATAGGAAGGGTCACTTTCTCATCAAGATCATATCTGTGCAGAATCGTAGATATGGTCGTCGGTTGACACCTCCTACGATCCATCGAGTTAATAAATTTCGGACTAATAAATGAGGATGATGCCCCTGTATCAATTAAAAATTTCAGAGGTCGACCAAATGGGGAGGATATGCTTACGTAAGGTAACACATTCCCATGGCTATTAATATCTATATATCCGGTCTGCCGCTTGAGGCTAATTTCCAAAAATTTTGGGCATCATCTATATCGTGTTCATCACATTGGTTGGTATCAGAATTATAATAGTCCGTCGAAGATCCTCCTAAGTCAAAACTATTGTCTTGTTCGTTAGTATGGTCAAATTGCGAGTCTTCAAATTGGTCTATGTTATTCACTTCGTTTCCATTATGATGCTACCCTACCTTGGTGTTCCCGTACTTAAAATTATCATGTTCCCCACGACACAGTTCGAATTTTGGGCTTCTGAATTGGTTAATGTTGTCAACCCCGTTCTTGTGTGAAAATCTACTGTAACGAGTGCTTGGACTCGATTTGAATTGTCCAGCATTCCTGCCGAATTTCGAAAATCCACGTCTCGGGAGGTGCTTGAGTTCTAAATGGATCGGATTGATGACTAGGATAATTTTGTCTATCAGGGAGAGTTTGTCCAATCCAATAATTCGGCTGTTGATATGTGTAATCTGATCGTTGTTGATAGCCCATTGCTCCACGAAAAGGTTGACAATCGGAATTATGGTACGTCGGGCGGAAAACAGGGCGACTTATGGGAAATTTCGCAAAGTTGTGATAAGGTCTAAACGATGTTGGATGCGGCACATATGGTCCTGGCTGTCTAATATTTCTAGTTTTGTATGCATCCGTCTTAAGATAGTGAATATTTTGCTCCCTTATACAATATTCAAATGCAGAAGGTAGAGAACCTGGCTGCATCGCCCTTACAACTGAGCCCATTGGTTCCCTTAACCCTGACAAAACGAATTTAAGCACATTTCAGAAACCAAATTCTTTTTCGCGGTAATGACGCTGCCGTCAGTTTCATGCAACAATATATTATTAGTTAAAGATGATTGGATTTCTATTATTTCGCTATAGAACTTTTCCACTGTTCTACCAAATTGTCCAAGGGAATGAAGGTCTCTGATCAACGATGTCTCTGTCCGCTTATCGGCGTAATGTGATATGAGGTTCATCTTTATCTCGTCCCAGTTGAGTGTCGTCCCGTACATATTCAGTATTTCATTAGCTTGTCCATCTATTTTATTCCGTATGGCTCTCAATAGAATATGTCCGTAGGGTGTGTTATCCGCACCCTTAATATGGAGCAAAATCTCCTCGACATTGTTAATAAATTCGTATAAGAGCCGTGGGTTGCCATCGAATTTTGGCAAGTCTTTTATGGCGTCCGGTATACGGAGAGAAGAAAATATGTCGCCGGTGTTCACTGTCGCTTGTGTCGAATGTGACTGCCCACTATCCGAATTAGACGGTCCTACTGACATGTTATCAATTTGCAATGGTTGCCCTTCGATAATTGAATTGAGGCTCCAAGTTCTGGGTCTCTTCGAATATGGAAAAAACTTCCCTTCCATCAATTATTCAAGACACAAAAACGCTAGAGGTCTCGTGAGATACGCAACGAACACAATAGATTATCTTTGCCACTCCAATTGAGTATATGTTCTAAGCCACTGGAGGGTCTCGTAAGATTCGCAGTGGATAAACTGGGTTTCAAAATGATATACCTCGAACTTCCACCTTTATTCTTAATGCCTTTGTCTTATCAGTATTCGGTCTTATCTCATATATTATATATATATATTTGCTTTCCAATAGCTTTATTGATTTATATATTATTGGGTTTATTTTGATTTATTTTCCTTTTTAATATTCTTATTTTGTTTATTTTCATTTGCACCTAATAACTTACCAGACTAACAGAGCCCCTATGAAGTACCATCTAAATTGCATTTCGTCCCGGTCTTTCCTCTCGTTTTTATACGATGTTCTCCAACCGCAAGAAGTTAAAACTTCCCAGTCCTTTCCAACTTGTATACCGATGTGCTCTCGATACCTGGCCCAGTACACAATATGCTCTTGCAACTGGGATCTAGATTGGACAATTTTAACAGATCCGTGAGATAAACATTCCCCTTTACCAACTTTTTTTACTGATATGCTCTCAGTATTAGATCCAATATACAATATGCTTTTGCAATTGGAGTCTATGTTGTATATTCAAGGAGGACGAATACCACCGTGTATTTCAGGATTTGGTGATCTGCTAGGACTGTCGGTTGGTGTACCGACTGCGCCAGTTAAGTTTAGGTATTTGGGAGATTTGATTTTTCCCAAAGAAAATACGTCTTTCCACTCCGTTTGTTCTGGATAAATTAATTTATATTTTTTCCCATTCAAGTATTTTTACAATATATGTACGTTTGTATGGAAGCCTACTATTAAATAATAAAATAATTTTAAAGTAAACAAAAGTTAAATACGTATGTATGTTTGTATATACACAAATGTGCATTACTTAATAATAAAAGAATGTCCATATCGATGACTGGTAATGTAGGGCAGTGGTATGTTTGTATGTATGTATAAAGTATAGACTTAAGTTACTTTAGCTTCGGTGGTTTCGGTAGGGTTGATGTGATAACATAACTCGGGCAATGCGTTAACACCTTTTTGCGACACGGTACCTGTTCAATTTCTATGAACACATTCGTAAATGTTACATTGGAAAATAAAAAAACAGCGTTCAATCATTATTTAAAGATCCAGCGCAAGCACATGTGTCATTATTTTCTTGCTCAATACTTTTTGTTTTATTCCCACAAAAGTCAAAGAATGCAAACCAACAGACACTTGTATATACCTACATACATTGTTATATTCGTGCATACGGTACACAAGTTCACAAAATTGTCGTTGCTCTCTTGCTATCTCATTTTTATATACCCAGCAGTTTTTTGAGCATTGCATTACTTTTATAATCTAATATTTCTCTTAATATAATGAAATTGAGGAAAGAGTATATTCTGTAGTAATCGAACTGGTAATGTATTAAAGCGTATTTCTTCTTTGTGCCGTTATTTTTGCATACCAAAAATTAATTTCAATGAATTTGGCTTTTTAAGTGTCTTTGCTTGAAATAATTGTCAGTAATCTGTCGAAGCATGCGCAACGTGGTCTGTGGAAATAAAAAATTGAAATGAGTTGAAAATAAATATACTTACATACGAGTTTAAATATTAAATTAAAAACTATAAAACATATTAAATTAAAATGTATAGTAAAAGACATATGCGTCCGTTAGTTCCATTAAGACAAAATATCTGAAATATTATTGAATTTGTAACCTACGGAATATTGGATTCCTTAGTATTAGGATATATACCTCAAGGAAATATAACCTAAGAAATAAACGATTGCTTAATAATGAAATATGGAATTGATTGAATGTTAATCATGGAAATATTGCATTCGTGCAGAATGGGTTATAAAACACATTAAACCGTAACGCAAAAAATAATGCTTCAGTTGATTATGTGGTGGCAATATATTATTTCTTCGATTATATTTTGGTTGCTAGTAATGCAAAAAAGTGTTAAATATAATGCAATCTGGAAGCCATTTTCCATACAAGCTATCGCTTACACTTCTGATTACTATTGATTACCAGTAACTGCCGGGACGTCATTATTCTCTTTCGCAGTCGCACAAAATCTGGTTTCAGCAGCAGCATAACATCTGGTTTTAGCAGATTTTGACTTTGATAGATTTCGTCCCTATACGCCGCTATAGATGTTAACAAATCAAAAAAAATATTTATCGTTTCAATGGGGTTTGTTGCATATCCATAGGTGATGCAATGGTTAGCGTGCGCACATGTGTACATCAGTCAGCAGGTTCAATTCCACACATACCAGTTTGCAATTATTTTAGCGACGGTCACGTCGGAAGGTGCTCGCAATTTGTCTAGGGGTCAGCTCACAATCAGCGAGCCTACCAATAGAAAACATTGATGCATTGATTCTTCGTCGGATGTTATGTGAAAGTAAATGAGAAAGTAATATACTTCGTAATAAAATAAAGCCCAATTACAAAAATAAATGAAAGACTCCTACCAATTGGGTGAGATTTCATTTAAAATGTCAAACTAATACACGCTGAAAAATATCGGCCCCAGCAACATATTGCAAGAAACATGTACATGTTTGTAAGCACTGTTTTAATGAATTGAAGATCTGATGCTTCTTTGTTTCTTCGTTGTCTGTCTTGTATTTGTTTTTACCGGTTTTCAACAAAAAAAAAGCAACACATGGGTCTCAAAAACATATATGTGAGCCGGTAAGTTAAAAGGGACCTATGGGTATATTATATAATATTATTATGAATAATGTTGCCAATTTAGCTTTTTCCCGCTAGATTAGCTTTATTTTAACGTGCTTAGCGGGAGAAAATGGAATTTAGCTTTAAGGTATTTTCAAAGATTGTAAATTTTTTTTGTTAGCTCTTAATACTTTTTCACTTATTACAAAAAATATTACACCAATAACGACGAAAAAATACAATTTCTTAAGAAAAGGGTACTGGACGATGCTAAAATTTATGTTTTTTCTGAAGACTTTGAAGCCTATATTTAGTTTAATTATTATCTTGGCTTTGAATTCGAAACTTTCGCCAGCATATTGAAAGAGTCAGGCAAAATAAGTTCCAGTAGTGAACAACAAATTAGAAACAAATGCTCAGACTTCATTGTTGGACTAATGAGTCAATTGAAACAAAGGTATGAGTTTGATTTCATATGAATGTACTCGTATTATATTCTAACTTGCGTAAATGTTTTATTAATTTTAGATTACCTGACAATATAAAAACACTACAAAACATTGACTTGCTTTCTGTTAAAAACATTTTAAGTACCAATAAAGAAGATATAAGTTTAATTTTAGTCATTTAAAATGCCGTCGGTGGTGCACATGAGATCCTGGGTTCGAACACTGCTCTGACCACCTTAAAAAAAAAAAATTTCTTTCGGCGGCGGTCACCTCGCATAGTGATGGCGACACTATCGAGTATATAGCCATGAAAAAGCTTCTCAAAATACCGTTCGGATTCAGTGTAAAACTGTAGGTTCCAATCAGTGAGTGAAACAGGAAAGCGCATAGCTCAGTGATTGTGAGAAGCTCTCCCCTGTCCCTTCTTGGGATGTAATGGGAAACCATTTATTTATTTATTATTTAACATGCAAGAGTAAACTATTGATAGAATAAAAGACCGGTAATTTAATATCCAATTTATAAAATGAAAGAACATGACTAATACGACAAATTTTTGGGCTGAAGTATTTAAATATAGAGATGCCGCTGGAAACAAAAAAAAATTTAAGAAATATCCGACTTTGTTCTGAAGCTGTTATGCCTTCCTTAGTGCAATGCAGACGTAGACACAATTTTTAGTAACATTAAACTTGTGAAGACAAATCGAATACAACTTCGGACTATAAACTCTATATTGGCAATTAGGCAACTTTTCGTTATATCTGTGCCCACAAGGAATAACAACTAAATTCGATTTCGGTCAGTGTTCAACAGAGCATTTTCAAAATTTTAAATCGTTGTCTAAAAATCAGGGAATTTTTATTATACTAATATTTATAAGTTCTATGTAAGCAATTTTATAATATTTAGATTTGAAATTCAATTTATGATGACGAAATCATTAACTTGAGAGAAGTAAACAAAATAAAGTCAACTTTGTCCTAACTGGACTTTAGCCGTTATTCCTTGTGGGCACTTACTTACATAACCATTTAATTTGTATTAGGTATGGTTTGAATAGAAGCGAAGAATACTGTTTTCAGTATAAAGTTCTTAAAATGATTGGATCAAACGAAACTTATGACGAATGCAATAAAGACGATGAATTTGATGGTGATTGGAATTTTGGAAATGTTCGCATAAATGCACTTAGTTAAAGAAAATGACTCGTCAAATATTAACTGTTAACGACTAACAATCTCAAATTTAGTTGTTTTTAGATCCTCGTTATGTTTAAAGTTGTAATTTCCTTTAAGGCTGTAAGAGATCATGTTTTCCCATTTACCAGCTTTTGTTACTTATAATACATATGAAAGAAAATGAATTCTTTTTACTTTTTGTTATAAAACTGCACTGAAAACTAGCGGGGTTTCTCATAAAATCTATATTTTAAAAAAATAATGTTGGCAACGCTGATTATGACCTATTAATCATTGTATCTCAAACATGTTATATTGAATGGCAAACACAATGTGTTTGGGCACAAGTATAGTATATTTGCGACAAGTTACAAACACGTTATACAAGGTGGCGCAAAAGTAAACTTCCGATGTTTTTTGGCTGTAATTTAAAAAAAAAAAGGAAAAACTTTGATTCTTCTTGTGGATTATTTTTATTTGGTCTTTTAATTTTTTTTACATCAAGTCGAGAATATGATGTCATGTAAATGGCCGTTGCCACAGTTGATTGTCATTTGAGCCCTTTTTATGGCATTTTCCAAACTTCCGGCGATACGTCCTCACATTCTTGACGGATATTGTCTTTAATAGCTGCAAGAGTCTGAGGCTTGTTGACATAAACCCACGACTTCAAAAAGCCTCACAAAAAGAAGTCTGGAGCGGTCAAATCAGGCGATTTTGCTGGCCAGTGCAAAGCGCCAAAACGGGAGATTGGGCGCCCGGGAAATGCATCCTTCAGCATATCGGTTGTGGCACGTGCAGTGTGTGCCGTTGCACTGTCCTGTTGGAACCACATGTTTTCCAATTACAATTCATCAAGTTGTGGCAAAAAGAACTCGTTGATCATTGCTCTGTAGCGCTCACCATTCACAGTAACCGTTTGGCCCGCGACGTCTTCGAAGAAAAAAGGTCCGATGACTCCTCCAGCGAAAACATCACACCATACAGTGACTTTGAGCGGGTGTAATGGCTCTTCGTGGGTTACACGCGGATTTTTAGTGCCCCAGAAGCGTAAATTTTGCTTATTTACATACTCGCTAAGATGGAAATGGGCCTCATCACTCATGATTTTTTTTGATGAAAACTCATCTTCCTCTTGGTGGTGATTAAGGATGGCTTGAGCGTATGTTAGACGCGATGGGCGGTCAGCAGCTAACAGCTGATGCACCGTCTGGACTTTGTACGGAAACATCTTAAAATCTTGTACCAAAATTCGCTGTAAAGACCGTAGACTGATACCCATTTGCGTGGCACGTCGGCAGCATCTCGTGTTATGCCAGTCTCTCCGAGGCGAGCGGCTAAACGTCGCATTGTTTCACCAGTAGGCGTTGGACGGCCAGGAAATCTGCGACGAAATTCACGTTGTGCCAAAGTCACCGCCCGATTATTGGTCAAATAAATAGTCAGCAATATTCCGCGTCCTGGAGCAGTGTAGCGTAACATTGTTTATTAACGTGTATTTAGCATGTCAAATGTCAAAACAGAACTGACATTAGGGGCCAATCGCAAAATTTATAGCATTTTCTGATAGGAGGATTACTTTTGCGCCACCTTGTAGTTGCATCCAAACAACAAAAAAATAAAGATTTTTCAGCGTGTTAGTAGAATTTACCGATCTTTTGCCGAACAGTGTTATTGAAACATATTTGAATACTTAACATATATTAGCATACTTGTGTACACGTTTAACATATTATATTCTAATTTTTCTTCCTAATTCGGTTCAAGATCTTTTTTCTATCAAACATAATTTTCAATAGAAAATACTTTCTACAAGAAGCAGTAAATTAGAATTTGTTCGGTAGATGGTACGGAATATAGCCATTTCGATGCCCACCAAAGCATCCCATCAGCTTCCTTCTCCACAAGTATTTAGGAACATCATAAGACATTATAGGGATAAAAAATTAAACAAAAATATGTTTTTTTTATTCAGCACGTTGACAATCATCAAATTCATTACCGCAGGTTTCCGAAGCTTCGCCAATGATGCATAATTATTTTTACTCATATTTTTAAATTTAGAAACTAATTTTTCATTTAGTTACTCAGTTGAAAGAAATTGATTTCCTTTATTTAATATAAACTATTTTTGAGCCCTAATGCGTGGAATCTCAATTATTGTGTATAACTTAACTTATGATTCAACCTTCTACAATTATGTTAATTGTCAAAAATTTTTCTGAACACTTCGTAATTCCTGTACTATAACTACAATATTGTATCGTGTAGTGTAGGAAATATACAAATAAATATACACAACTATACATTAACTATAATATCAATATATTAAATTTTCCAAATGTTCAACTAGATTACAAAAAGACAATTCTCTTCCAAGCGAAAAAGTATTACACACCAGGCATTTATATTTAAACCGCCATTATTGCTAATTTATTTTCACTTTTATTGAATTATAAACCAGTTAAGCCGTTGCCCTCTCTCGCTGTTTCCGATATTTATCATGTACACATATGTAAGGCATCATATACTTTTACATAGGGTGTACCATAAAAGGTAAATAATGTTTTTAAGGAGATTACAATCCATTTATAATGTTACCCATTCCCTTGCTATAAGCCGACAATATTCTTTCACGTGAACCGTACGCTTACATTCAATTCTTTAAGATATCCAATTTATTTGAATTGAATGAATGCTGACACAAGCGAAGCGAAAACAATTATTATTAGGAGAGCATTAAATATTGATAAAAGTTATACCATACAGACAATCGACAATGACAGAAATCCTATATTCATAAGTCTACTATTCTACGTAGGTATAAAAGCATCAAGTCCTAGCGGAAAGAATGATAAATGTAGGAAAATGAAATATTACAATCGTGGGTCGAAAGGCCCAGAGGGAAAAGGTATATTGTGGGTGGCGAACGACGCGCGAGGAAAATCGTTAAGAAAATGCAACAAATATATGGAAAAGCAATCAGAAATCAGGGAATGACAAATGTAACTGTGTATATTAAAAAACACATATACCAATGGAATTAAAATACTAACATGTTTTGTTTACTGATTTTGTTAAAAAAAAAAATGCCTAAAGACACAGGCTGCATAAATTGTTAATAACATAGCCTACACGCTTAAGCCTCAATTTAATATGATATTACTAATGGTCACAACTCTACGTATTCTAACGTTATATGCTTAGTTTCGTCGTATTCTTCGCTTTGGGTCACTTTAACTTTCATGGTAAAAAAAAAGATTGGAAAATCGATGATTTTTATACCTGCTTCTTCATTATTTGTTCAGAACTCGTACATCATACATATGCCACTCGTCTTCCTGTAATTGTAGACTACATTACCTTTACTATGGGAGAGATAATTTTTCCCTTTAGCTAAACATTCTATTTTAACCTACATTAAAATGTAAGAGACTAAATACCCTCTGAGACAAAATTAAATTTTTCCAGAATGATGGGGTTCTGTCAACGGATTCTGGTAGAAAGATCTAAAAAAATATACTTGTATTGGCGTTTTGCAAGATCTGATGAGAATTTTTTTTTAGGGCGGGTCATAGTTTCCGCCCCTCGGAACTTTCCTGCAACATATCGGCATGCAAAATTGTGTGTTCCTTACCTCTGAGGTACAAAGTATGTTCAGAAGTTTTATAGAAAAGATTCAGATAAAAATTTTTGTGGGACAAATTAACCCTCTAACTTTGACCGCCCTAAAAAAATTCTGATCAGATCTGGCAAAACGCCGATACACGTATATTTTTTTTAAACCTTTCTTTTTTGTTGTCGCACAGCGATATTACTGAAGGCGTAATTGATGTTACTTAGTGGTAATATTTTTGTCCAACAAATTTCTGAGCCGTTATTAAACTGGCCCCTCGAAGACCCCAAAGACATTTATGAGATTCTGGAGTAATTTTGTTTACAAAAATTTCAATACTTTACCTTTAAAATATTTGTAAAATTTCCATAAGCATTTCGTATTCAAAAAACATGCTAAGAAAGAACAAATACTTTTAAACTCAAATACACACTTGCTTTTTCGATATGGTTTCGAGGGATTTAAGAATCTTTTCCAGCAAAAGGCCCATATTCATAAAACTTTGCTGTATATTCTCTTTTATCCTTGCCCACTCTGAGAGCAATGCATGTTGGAATAAATTCTGCTATGACGAAGTCCATCCGGTTTTATGTTAGTCTGCGCACAAAATGGAACAGATTATGTTTATGCGATTCACAACAATATGTTATTAGGCTGCACTGTTACCAAATTTGATTAAATTGTATAGGAGTGTTGCATCTGACAGGCAACATAAGTCGACAACAGGCTATGGTGTTTTCTCGGCAATATACAGTCGCCTTAATAGACACCTTTCCAAGCTGGGATTCTAACGATTACTATACTACGTGTAAAATATACTGCTGGGAAGTAATATATCGGAGCTCATATACATACGATATTTCAACCTCCATTCTGGCTAGTTATTGCGAGGAGGAGCTTTACAATAGATACCATCTTACTACGATTACTTTGTTTTGGGGCCATCAGATGAGGTATTTCGATGACACATAAAAGACAAGGTCTGCATCAGCTGTCTCGAAGGCGGTAATTATTGTAGTGCCTGTAATGTTACTAGACAAATCTGGCTGAAGTATTATACAAAGCGCGCGAAATCTCTTCTTCTCAACAAGAGCATGACACATGTTTCCAGATTTACAGCAAGAAAAACGGGTTATTGACGAATCAAAAAACGCCCAAGTAGGCTTACACTTCCAATAATGTCTGAAACTGTATGAAATAAATATATTGGACATATATTGGACAACTTGTTTAGTATACCGGCAAAAGGATTAAATGTCTCCATCTACATGATCGCTGATTTGAAGTACGAATTTCGTTGCTTTGATCGATGACGACTTCTACAAATAAAAATTAGACATGAGAGATAATATTACTTTAGGCACAGAGGGTCAAAAGAGACAATTTGTGGGGGAAAACAATGATTCATGAATGGTTCAGATGCATAGATCTATGATTACAGCGGTTGTATTTTTCAACATTTCTTTGCTCCAATCGACACGAGCCTTGTTTTGAGCAAATTATGTGGGATCCAAAGAGAGCAAATCTTTTTCACAGCCAAATCAACATGCAACATCTTATTGATGCTAGTGGTACTACAATCTCACGTAATGTCAGATGATGATCTTGCTTTATCAGTTCACGCCCAGCAGCGATGTTTTCCGACAAAACGACCCAAGCTGGACGACCTTAATGAAATTCATCCTGAAGCGAACGACGTCCGAGACTGAACTCTTGGTACCAGCGATTGACAGTGGTTGTTGATAGTGCTTCATCACCAAACGTCGAAACAAGTTGATTTAGACACTCTTGTCTCGATAATTCATGCCGAAAATCATAAAAAATCATCGCGCAAAAATTTTCATGGATTAAGTCCATCTTTTCACCGAGATGAATTTTTCAACTCACTGTAAATACAACAATTAGTGCTCGTAGATGAAAACGTTGTACGCATGTTCTGCTAAAAATTTTCAAATTTTCCAATGGGAGTTCCAGTTTTCATTTGGCAAGTCTAGTACTGCCAGGACCCGAAATATAAGTACCAACCCTCTATAAGGTATAAAACATGCGGTTTATAACTGGTCCGCCATCTAACGTTTTGTTTTTCAACTAGTGCTTATTTCGTGAATGGTAATACTTAGCTCATGTCTGAATTGACAGATAATTAGTTACATCCTTCCGCTGGACGAACATGGTTGTGTATAGATACGCTTGAACAACGCTGGGAAATATTGCGACATTACTTTGAAAATCATGGTAATGTTGCAGATGCCGATTTTGTCGATTTTGCCAAAAAAAA
The DNA here is from genome assembly GCA_963931995.1 of Phaonia tiefii. NCBI lineage: Eukaryota > Metazoa > Arthropoda > Insecta > Diptera > Muscidae > Phaonia > Phaonia tiefii. Next base: position 201,035,113 of record OZ008368.1, read on the forward strand.
TCATCTTTTCAGATGAAGCTCATTTTGATCTTGGCGGGTATGTCAACAAGTAAAATTGTCGCATTTGGGGCACAGAAAACCCGCACGCATACATTGAAAAGCCGATGCACCCAAAAAGAGTCACTGTTTAGTGCGGATTTTGGTCCAGAGGCATAATTGGGCCATTTTTCTTCGAAAGTGAGCAAAGAGTGGCCGTTACAGTCAATGGCGATCGTTATCGAGCCATGTTGAACGAATTTTTGTTCACAAAAATTGAAGTGGAGTATATTGGCAACATTTGGTTTGGTCGTTTGGCCACCTCGGAGCTGCGATTTGACATCGTTGGACTATTATTTGTGGGGTGCCCTCAAAGATGAGTGTTCCGCCGACAAGCCAGAGACAATTGACGCTTTAAAGGACAATATTCGTGAAGCCATTGGTGAAGTACAGCTGCACACAATCGACAATGTGCTTAAAAATTGGACCGATCGTGTAGGCTACTGCACGGCCAGCCGAGGCAGCCATTTGAGTGAAATTATTTTCCATTATTAACCGGAAGGATTGTACTTTCAAATAAAAAATTGAGCAAAGTTATTTGGCAGACCCTTTACAAAACGAATTGGAGAGCACCAGATATGATTATAAATATAACGCAATACTTAATGAGCATCGTGGAGGCATGAGTTCATAATTTACAACAGTTTTTCAAAGGTGCGCCTACTGAAGGCTTTGAAATCTGCACTTAACATCAGCTATTTATTTATTTATAGATTTAGTTATTTGGCTCATCCGATATAAAAGAAATTAATTCTTATATTAAGCAAGGGACTATACATTTTGATACAATGTTTTAAACGTAAGTAAACTGACACATAATTAAATTTATGGATAAAGTTTTTAGATTTTGTAATATTTAATTTTAATTTTAATAACAACACAAAATATGTAATGTCGCCTATAAATAGAATGATGATAAAATTATTTTATTGAAAGTAATCTAAAAATTTAAAACTATAGGAAGAACAAAATTTTTATATAATATTAATAGAAACAACAATAAATTGATAACAATTTTTGATGTGTTAACATCTATAGCGGCGTACAGGGACTAAATCTATGAAAGTCAACACATGCAAACAACACACAGACAGGTTTTCTGCTACTGCTAAAACCAGATTTTATGCTGCTGCTAAAACCAGATTTTATGCTGCTGCTAAAACCAGATTTTCTGCTGCTGCTAAACCAGATTTTCTGCGACTGCGAAAGAGAATAATGACGTGTTAAACAAAAATGAGCGAGCATGAGAGCAATGAAAGAGTTGTGTGGCAGGGGTGAGGCAAACGAAATTGTGTCTATAGCGTATGTATTAACATAATAATGTATGTATGTACATGTGTCTGTTGCTGTTGTTGAACGGAGATATAAAGCATAGCCACGCAAAATTTCATTTGCAAGCCCAGTCGACCTTATGGTGACACACTAATACGTCAGCTACTTCGTACAAAGTATGTGTGATGTTGTGTGTTTGGCTGTTTCGTTGCTGTTGATATGGCAAACATGTGGTAATGTGACACACGTATACGTCAGCTACTTCGGACAAAGTATGTGTGATGTTGTGTGTTTGGTTGTTTCGTTGTTGTTGCTATGGCCAAACAAAGCGAGTCATTTGATGTTCAGCATTGTCCGGTGTATACAAAACAAGTAATTTAATTCAATAAACTATTATTTTTTACTTTCCAATGTAACATTTACAAATGTGTTCATAGAAATCGAACAGGTACCGTGTAGCAAAAAGGTGTTAACACATCATCCGTGAGTTCGAACACTCATTGATTGTTTTATTATTATTATTATTATTACATCTCTCATTGGAATCTACTATTACTATTGCAATTATTATTTTATGATTTTATTTTTATTTTGAATATTTAAACTAATTGTTGTAGTTTGCTGAGTTTGATTTGAACTGCGTGGTATTGATCGATGCCTGGCATGTATAATTTTATTTCCTCGTGGCGATCTTGCAAAAGTGAATATGAGCTTAGAGACAAGAAGGTGTTTTGGTAGTTATAATTCTGTGTAAGCATGTGATTGTTTTCATATTTGAAAGATTTGCCAAAGATACTCTGTCAACAGACTTTGCAAGTTGAGAGACATGATGTCCTCTACGTAGGCCCAAAATATATCTAACAATATTGTTAAAAGTAACGTTTAATTTATCCATCATATCTGTACTACAGCTCGTAAAAATTTCACACCCATACAACAGTTTAGGAACTACACATGTCTTCGCTAACAACATTCTTATCTCAAGGGTGTAAAAGACTGACTGATGTACAAATTTCTTAATGCTGCATTAGTGCTACCAACTGCTGGCAATATATGATCACGGCATGTAAGCTTACTATTGAAAATTACACCCAGATTTTTCGCAGTTGGTACTATATTTATAGGCATATTAGATAACCTGACGAATATATCACTTGGTGGTGTAAAAGTAACCCTACATACATTTTGATTTAGCTGGATTAAGGCTCAATCCATTAATTTCGGCCCAATTGGATATCATATCCAACTCACTGTTTAAATAAGTAATGCAATTTGCAAATTCGTCCTTTAATGCACTTACATATATATATTTACACATCGTCTGCAAACATGTGCACACTACAATTCTGAAATTGTCGCGGGAGGTCATTGCTGTACATGGAATAAAGAAGCGGGCCCTAGACAGATCCCTGCGGAACTCCAATTGAGACACTCTGACATCTGTAAGCACTATAGGATCTCATAAGAACACAAGCATTTGGAGAAAATTTGAAAAAACGAGCTATGTAGCTAGTAAATAGGAACCTGATGATCGACACTGTCAAAGGCCGTTGAGTGATCAAATAGAAGATTATTATCTAAATCGTTTCTTAAATCTTCGGAGACTTTTTGTAGTGCGGCTATGCAACTGTGCCCAGTTCTAAACCCAGACTGCATACTTTTTAATAAGGAGTTGTTCCTTAAACACGTCTCGATCTGCTTATTAATTAATTTCTCAAAAGCTTTCGAAAAAAATGGCAAAATGGCTATTGGACGGTATTCACCCCTTCCCTTAGATAACGGTATTATTTTGGCGCGTTTCCAAATCTCAGGAAAGTGTGATTTCAATATAATAGAATTAAAAATATGAGTAATGTGTGGTTGGATAAACTGAATAATTATTCGTAAGAACCTTGGGTCGACTCCCTCTATTCCAACTGCCTTTGATTGTATGCCCATACTACTCTCTAAAACATCAAAATTAGTGTCGGAGTTGAAATAAAATAATGGTTCACATATAACATTTACACCACCATAAAACTCTTGGTTTATGAACGATGTCCTTTTTTTGTCAAAAAGTAACGCATTTAAGTCGAAACTCACCATATTTAAACCACGCCTTCGGTAAGGGAAAAGGTAAGTAGTGTTTTATTATTTCTTCCTTATAAACCCGCTTCCACAGAAGCTCCTTTCTAACTGGGACGTTACTCTTAGTGAAATGTAATCAATTTTCGGGTTGCAACAAACAAAACGTAGTTGTTACACAACTTATTCAGTTTGTAAATGTTAATGCAATTTCAATTTGTTTAAAAACCCAAACAAAGACTGCAAATTATATAGTTATATAATAACAAATCGTCCAAAAACTGAAGACAAACAACAAATATCACAACGAACCACCAACCATAAATATTTAGTTTGTCGGTTGGACTTGAAATATTTGAATTTTTTTTGTTGGCTCTTTCATTCATCTAATAGAATTTTCTCTACAAAATTTAACAGAAATTGCATTCAATTCTTGCAGTAAAATACAAATGGATGGGATGCAAAATAATGCAAATAGAAATTGGAATAAAAATAAAATAAAATTTCCAAACAAAACCCGGAAATAAATACATTTGCATTTGTAAATTGACAAATACAAATAGAAAAAGTTTACACATGCACACACATACTCAACGCTTCAACACGTATATATATTCGGGTTCATAAGGGCTGGAACATAGATTCAATTTCTTCCATATTCATTGGTAGCGATTTTCAACAACATGTAAATGAACATGTAAGCGAATGAGTGTTATTTTAACTATGTATAACACGACACACACTCGCACTGTACAAATTGCAAACAAATACATCCACAGTTATTTCATTCCTTATTTTCCTACGCATTGGTTTGCATCGTAAATTCCCTTCCTCCCAATTTTCTCCTACAAAAATTAATACAAATAAATTGTGGGAGCTGTTAAAATATTGGAAAATACATTAAGTTGCCAAAACGTAGTAACAACTAGAAGTAGAAAGTTGAAGCACTGAGTTTGGATATTGGTGCAAGCAGAGGAAATCCAATATTTTTAATGGATTTTCATGCCAAAATCTTTAAATATATTTTAGACGTAGTTGCTGTTGTATTGTTTAGAGATTTGGGTGTAACTAACAATATCACCAGATAACTACATTCAAGAATTAGATATGTATGTAAAGGGACTGCAAGAGATTACACGAAGCTGCTATACGAGGAATATGATAAAAGTTAAATGGAGCAACAAATCAAAAAAGTTTCAGATAGGTTACGACCATCATATTCTACAGATGCATTTGCTATATGATTTATTCTAGCATGTTTGTTGTTTGTGCTACTTCTCTAACTGCTCTCACAAAGGGATGTCGTATTTTTCGAAACACTTTTCTCATCGGAGATATTCTGTACCAAGCGGCGTTTTCCATAACTAGCACCGCAATCTCATTCTAAAGTACACAGAGGATCTTAAGACAATTAATGTTTTCATTGTTTAGGTGAATTCTTTTTAATCGCTTTGAGACTCGTCCATCGTGCATATGTCTCTTGCACATGAACATTTCGATTCTATATTCGCTCTGTCTACTTTTCACACTGTTCGGGGAATTAGATAATATTTGGCGCAACGTCAATCTGCTATTGAATATGGGCGAATTTACCATACCGACTCAGGTAACTGAAGCTTGGTTGGTTCCAAAATAGAACGAAACCGCTTTTAGAGGAACTTGGACCCAATAGATGACTAAGGGTGAGGGTATGATTAAGTCACATATTAGGGTTATATTACTACTCGTAAAAATTAAGCTGACACTGAACCCGTTACATCCCATGAAGGGATTAGGAAGAGCTTCTGACAACCAGTGAGCTGTGCACGTTCTAGTTTTACACCCACTGATTGGGACGAACAGTTTTACACCGATTCCGAACGTTATATCAGAATACCGTCCACAATTTGTGGCATGTTTGTAAAGGGTCAATAGTGGCGTCAGATTCAACGATTGTGTAATAAGTATCTATTCTTAAAAAAAGTAAATTTTCTCAAAAAAAACTACCTATTCATATTCTTAAACAAAGTACCTTTGCTTAAAAAAATACTTTATCTTAAAGAAGACCTTTGCTTAAAAATAGTACATTTTCATACAAAAAGTACCTTTTCTTAAAAAAATATTTTTTTTTTAAATAAGTACATTTTCTTAAAAAAGTACAGTTTCTTAAAACAAATTCCCTTTACTTAAGAAACTACCTTTTCTTTAAAGAGAAAATTTTTTGTGAAACAAAATAAGTTTTCTTGAGATAAGTACCTACTCTTAAAAATTTACCTATTCTTGAGATAAAATACCATTCCATAAAACCACTATTTCTTAAAACAACATTTTTTTCAAAAAAATAGCTTCTCTTAAAAAAATGAATTTTTTTGTTACACAAATTCCGTTTCTTAAAAGTACCGCCTACAAATTAAAATAATACCTTTTTTTCTTTTCTTTTCCTGAGATGTGACAATGAGTACATTTTCGTAACAAAAATAACCTTTTCCTAAGAAGAGTACCACGTCTTTAAAAAGTACCCGTTCTTAAATAAAGTCCCCCTCAAAAAAAAAATCATACTCTTATGGCTCTTTCTTACAGAAAGTACTTCTTCTTAAAAATAGTACCTTTTGTTAAAAAAATATTTAGATTTTAATAAAAGAAGTACCTCTCTTTAAAAAATTACCTTTTCGGGAAAATATAATACATATTCTTACAAAATTGACCTAAAATATACTTTAGAAAAAAAAAATACATTCTATAAAAAGAACTTATTTAACCCTGCTGTTAGATTAAGCCCATTTGGTCCAAATAATGGCTAGTTTTCTTTGTAAATTTTGAACGGTGATATATACTGACTTCATTTTTTAGGTCACGTGATCTTTTTTATAAACCAATGGCATGAGCAAAAATTAAATTTTCTAACTAGAAACAGGACTGAGTCAAATAAGAAATTACAAATTTCAGATTAAGGGACCATTTGGTCCATAGAATATATTCTTTGATTTTCTTTACAATTATGTTCAAAATATAAAATAACAATAATAATAAAAATATTTGTGTGTTACTGTCCCAAGATAGATACAAAGAATACGAATAGATGGTTATTTTATTTGTAAATTGCAGTATGGACCAAATGGTCTCTTAAGCTAACATTCGTTAAAAATACGAATCTTAGGTTAAGGGACCATTTGGTCCATAGTATATTTCCTTTGATTTTCTTTACATTTATTTTCAAAACAAAGATGATAATAATAATAACAATATTTAGTGAATATTGAACTAAAATATATACAACGAATGCGATTCAATTGATATTCTGCATGAAAATTGCAGTATGGACCAAATGGTCCCTTAACCTAACAATCGTATTTTTTTCCTAACCTAACAGCAGGGTTAAAAAAGTTTATCATTTTACAAAAAGTATCCTTTCTTAAAGTTCCTTTTAGATTATTGTATTTTGGTGTGTTGGAACTAAAGAGTATGTAGTATACTTATATACCGAAAGGAACTTCGTTCCAACCGGGTGTCCCCTGACATCTCATGTGATTTTTTATTTTTAAAAATCGCAAATGCTAAAATTTCTTGAATCAAAAATCGCTAAAACACCCTTATCCCAATATCTCGGAAATGGAGTTTCCAATCGAAATAGTATCTAATTTTTACAGATTTCTAAGGGTTTTTCATAAAGTGGTCCATTCGTATAGAAAAGCTTTCGCTTTCGTATAGAAAAGCGGTGAAAGAAGTTTAATACGTGCCTTTCTTAAATACGTGCCTTTTCTTAAAAATGTATATTTTCTCCAAAAAAAAAATACCTATCATATTCTTACACAAAGTACCTTTTCTTAAAAAAACCTTATCCTAAAGCAACAGGTTTGCTTAACAAAATTAAATTTTCTTACAAAAAGTACGTTTTCTTAAAAAAAAATATTTTTTTTAAATAATTAACTTTTTTAAAAAAATGTCGTGTCCTTACAACAAATTGACTTCTTTTAAGAAGCTACATTTCAAATACTTTTCTTGAGATAAGTACGTAATCTAAAAAATTTACCTATTCTTGAGAAAAGGATCTATTCTAAAAAATTTCAAATTTTAAAAAAAAACTTTTCTTCAAAAAATATCTTCGGTTACAAAAAAATATTCTTCCAAAAATTTCTTAAGAGTGTCTTTTCCTAAAAATAAAACAATACCTTTTCTTTTCTTGAGCCCTTCTGAAAATAAGTAAATTTTTTGAAAAAATAACCTTTTCCTGAAAAGAGTACCGCTTCTTTGAAAAGTACCTGTTCTCAAAAAGGTTCTTCTTTGTAAACAAAATTCATACTCTTATGGCTTTTTATTACAGAAAGACTTCTTCTTTAAAATAGTACATTTTCTTATAAATAACTTTAGCCCCTAATAAAAGAAGTACCTCTCCTTCAGAAAGGACCTTTTCGTAACAATATATTATACATTCTTACAAAGAGGACCTAAAAATTTACTTTTTTTCTTAAAAAAAAAATTCGTTCTACAAAAAAAAATCATTTTCTTAAAAAAATAAACTTTTTACCAAAAGTATCTTTTCTTAAAAATCCATTTAAATTATTGTATTTTTCAACGGGCGCCTTAGGCGTGTTGGAACTAACTAGTACATAATATATGGCGAAAGGGACTTTGTTCCAACCGGATGTCGCGACCCCTTATATAATTTTTCCAAAAATCGTAAAAATGAGAAAATCGTTAAAATAAAAATTGCTAAATCTCGGAAACGGTGCGTTCAATCGCAAAAATAATTTTTTTATTTGACAAATGTTTGTTTAACGGATTTAAAAAAGTGATGCCGTATGAAAGCATCAATTGCACACTTGTCCAAAGTGTAGTTTTTTTGGCATAAATTCGAATAATGTACATACAGACTTTGCATGTTTGTAGGGCATGATGAAAACATTAAATTCACAAATTTTTGGGATGATCGACCCACGCCCACACTCACGCCCACAGGAGTTACAAGTCAAAGTATGCATAAATTAAAACTATTTGTATGACCTTTATTGACTAAAAAATCATTTAGAAAATTTTAAAGGATATTGGTATATGTGTGCAATATAATAACTGCAAGGATCATAGCATAGTATAGTTTCATTTACTTGCAATAGATGGCGTTGTTCAAGATTAAAGTGCGTGAACTTTGAAATATATGTTTCGTAATTATACTCATCCAATGGTCAATTCTTTTTAATGGCGATTTTCCACACAAATAGATCAACATATAGAACGAATTTGGGGCTAATTGGATTTGTAGCTTCAAGCTTTGGAATTCAGAGGACAGAATTTTTAAAGTTATACTTCTTATCGCGCATCATCGTATGGCAGTAACCAAAAATAAAATATGAAGATTTTAGACACGAAATGTGAGGGAAAAAGGTGCATATGGGGGGGGGGGGGGGAAAGATTTAGTATTGCCAGCAGCGATTTATATTTCACATTTCTGGCATTACCCAATTACAAATCATTTAAAGTGCCATCTAGTTCTCAATGTTATACTCTGTTTCTAACAAATTTGTTTTTGTATTTCGACAGCCGTAATGTGAATATATGAATTTTTTGGTAATGCCACATTCATACATACACACCAGATAGTTGGTAAAAGACAACAAATTGTTGACAAAAGCAAACACAAAATGCAAAGTGGACAGCTGCTTATGCACTCAATGTACGTACATATGTTTGCAAGGCGAATTGAACAAAATACAGTAGATTTATAGGCGAATTCTAGTTCTTTCACTTGATATCAATTCGCCCTGACTCTATGAATATGTTTTCCCTTCACCTCCCTCGCAAAAAAAACGAACAATGCTGTGACTCAATACAATTATTCGGTTTTACAAAATTCAGAAAATAAAGTAATTTCAATTGCACAAGATTCAATAACTGGATCTCAAAATGCCGAAAAATTATCATTTCTTAGACAAAAGCTTCACAAACCTTCTACAATCGAAACAGAGGGTTTACCTTATGAAATTGTTTTTGTTTTGCATAAACCGTACATTATAACAACAAACATCGACGTAACTGATGGGTTAGCCAATGGTGCTGTTGGAGACTTGGCTCATCTTGAATACGACAAGGACAGTAATCTTATTAGCATTTGGTTAGAATTTCCAACATCTCCTAAAGTGGGGCAGCAACTGAAAAAGAAATCGGTGGCGCATGCAACTAATCGAAATATAAGCTCACTTGCAGTTCCAATCAATATAAGAACATCTTGTACGTCCCTAAATAATAATAGAACAATATATGCGAAACGAAAACATTTTCCTCTAATTGCGGCTTGTGCTACGACTATACATAAATCCCAAGGTGTCACTGTTAACGAAGTTGTCTATGAATATGTAAAACATCATTGCCAACAATTAGTTTTTGTTGCATTGTCGCGCGTAACTAGCCTTGGTGGCATATATATCGTTAATTCTCAAGACAACAAAAAATATTATAATGGCCGTAAAAGAGAATCCTCTATGATTCCTTTGCAACAAGAATTGCAAAGACTTTCTTTAAACAGATTTGGCACCATAAACCACACTCTTCTTAATTTCATATACGAAAGCCCATGCATTTCATTGTATTCTTTAAATTGTCAGGGACTACAAAGTCATGTTCAGGACCTAACGGACCAAATATGCAAAAAAAGTGATTTCCTTGTTTTATCTGAAACAAATATTGATTTACCGCACATTGATTTACCCAATTTTAAATGCATCACTAAGTTTAAACGTGAACTTAATAGATCAGGTGGTGTTGCTGTATATAGTAACGAAAGCACTTCAGCTAATATTACTATACCTTATTTTAACATTTATTCACAGAGAATAAACAGTTCAAATTTATTTTTTCTCAAGTTGGAGACATTTGTTTTTTGTACAATCGTCAACTTTGGGAGGGCAAGAATTTATAATTGTGGCTATTTATATTCCTCCAAATACAAACATTGACACAGTTATTGAATTTCTTGACTTTCATTTATTGCCATTCACGAAGACTGGAGCTCAATTCCTAAATAAAAATTACAACAATGTACCGCTAATTGTAAGTGGAGATTTCAATATAAATTTTGCTCATCAATCTGTATATCCACTAATCGAATTCTTGTTATGTAAATTAAACTTAAATATGAGTAACAATAGAAATCAAGCCACAACTAAAAGTGGCACAACAATCGATGCAATATTCACAAGATATTTGAATTTTAGCTCTAAAATTTGTATTTCTTACTTTAGTTATCATAATCCTATTATAACTGTAATTAACGAATAAAATATGATATTTAATTTTAGATAAGAAGTATAACTTCTTCAGAGTGTGCAGACACACGCTATTTTTTTTTTCATACAAAATAAAGAAATTTGTTTAAAACTTTTATTAAACACTGTTTTACTGAAGAACTATTTATATCAGTCTTTTTCTAGTTCCAATTCTTCGACAGAATCAGGCGCACTATCCTCGTCATCTAAATATAAACCAATATTTGTGGCTGATGATTTTAAAAGATTTATTACATCTGGTGGAAGTGAATTTTGTTTGTTCTGACATGTTCATTTAGAGATATATAAACTAGACAAAAGTGGATTCGAAGAATCCATATATATTAAAGACATAAGTTATATTGCCTGAAACGAAATTTTTGGGCAAATGCACATTAAAGATAATATATTATATAAAAAATAATAATATAAAAAGAAAGTATATTATATTAAGGGCACTTTAAGAAGCATTGATACCTTCGCATACTAGCTAATATTTAAATTGATTGAACATCCACCGAACACAAGAACTTTACGGTTAAGTTATTACCAAATATCACACCACATTAAACACATAATAAAAACAATGGAAAAGTCCCAATAAATATCTTTTTCTGAAAACGCATTCTCTTTAAATGCCTGTTTTCCATACTACAAGCCCTATTTCCACTATTAAAATCTAAATTCAGAATCACAAATATTTTATAGGAACTAACGCAATAAAACACTTAAAAAATATGTGATCGAAAACCTTACCTATTGAAAAGTGAAATTCAACTCCAGCAACAATTTTTTTTCGAAACGCTATTGTACCAATCAAAACTAGATGGGATTTTACATCGAATTTCGTTATAAAACTTAAAAATATCACCGTAAGTTTAAACTATTTTATTCTAAAAACTTAAAGAAAATAAAGACAAGAAAAGAAATGCATATGCATTTGGTTTTTGTTTTGGGGTTTTCCGACAAAAAATAGACGAATTACACAACTGTTAAAAATATATTCGATCAATGTCTTTCTGATTAAATTTAATTTTTAAGCAATTGGTAAGGGTCATTGTTTCCAAAAACCCACAAAAAGTTGCAAACGCCGCATATAGAACATGTTAGGGATCTCTCAGAAAGCAATCTTGCATCCACAGTTTCATGCACAAGTATGCACAAATATAACTTTTCCTCCATGAAATATATGCATTTTTTGAATTTATTATTTAAAAATTCTAAATAACAAACTACAATATAACAAATACAAAATACAGTCTAATTCTTTATAGAATGGTTTTATTCTAAGACAATCGAACGTTATTTATCATATATCATTTAGCCCATTATAAACAAATATAAACATGCTGCGAGAACAAATAAATTATCGAGAAATTCGGGAAAATCGCTTGATTTCTCTGACGCTTTATTGAAATACTATTTCAAGAAAAGCTTTTTGTTTATGATTTCTGTATCGTCCAGAGTGTCAGCTTCTTAAAAATGTATCCTTTATTTAAAAAATATACAATTTTTTTTTAATTTGTGCCAAAAAAAACTTGATTTTAGACTAGTGTGAATTGTTTAAAGCCTCCTATAATTTACAAAGTAATGTGTAATGTAAAATATTCATTTTGTTTGCGTTTGGAGGTAACGCTTCCAAATTATAGCTATTTTTTTAATTTTAGCGATTTTCTTATTTTGGCTGTTTTAAAAAAAAAAGGCGTCCATGCGAATTGGACCCCCTTTATAAACCCTTGGAAACCCGGAAAAATTGGTTATATTTCGATTAAACACTCGGTGTCCGAAATATAGACGGAAAAATTGGTTATATTTCGATTAAACACTCGGTGTCCGAAATATAGACGTAATAGGGTATTACCGATTTTTAATTCGAAAAATTTTAGTTTTAGCGATTTGTCTTACAAATGTAATTCCGTATTTAAGACACCCATCCTTTGGTTACAGTCTCCTGTGGAGGTACTCGTAAAAAAATTTTTTATTTTTACGATTGGATGTACCGTTTCCAAGTTATAGGGAGTGTCTTATTTAGGATTTTCTTAATTTTTTTCGATTTTTGTAGAAATTCCATGCGAATTGGAACACTTTATGGAAACCCCTTAGAATCTCTTAAAAATTAGCTATTTTTGTGATTCGATGCTCTATTCCCGAGATATAAAAAATTTTTTCAAATTTTTCCATGTTATCGATCAAAAATGGGTATGGATTATCCACGGTAGCTCACTACCCACGAAATAGAAACCATGGAAATAATAACCATTTTGTTTATACTTGAATATAAACTACACTTGAATATAAATACACAATTATTTTTGGTATTTTTTTCATACTGGCATGTGACATCGACATATGGTTGTGACAGCCATCAAATTCAAGTAATTCGTTGAGCAATACCAATATATTATTGTTTGGTACAACCGAATTAGTTTTTACATTTTTCGTTGATCCAACTATTAGAATATTCACCACTACAGGATAATTTTATTGCTAGAACTAAAACTCAATTGACTTATAACATTTATTTCTTGTTGCTGTGGCTTCAACTAAATATTTCGGTTCTTGCAACAGAAACTTATTTACAAATCAATTGATATGCACAATATTTGGTGATATTGAACACAATTATTGGTAATCTTTTATTGCCTATAATACAACCTCATGAGGTCAGACGTCTTACACATATTAATTAAACAAACAAATTAAACAAATTTCAACATATTCTTCCAACTGGCTCTATCCTTCGACTTTTCTCTCCACTTGGTAACACCAAGGATACGGAGGGATTCTTGTGCCTGGTCTTTCCAGCGGAGTCTTGGTCGTCCCCTTTTCCTGCTTCCGTCGGCTACGTTATCAAAAATCTTTCGCGCTGGCTCATCTTCATCCATTCTGATAACATGGCCTAGCCAACGCAATTGGCACACTTTGATTCGTCTAGCTATGTCCACGTCAGAATAGAGTTTATATAGCGCTGCGTTCCAGCGACGTCTGTACTCGCCGTTTCCCTAACAGGACCATATATTTTACGGAGAATTTTTCTCTCGAAAACTCCCAGGTGTTTTTCATCCGCTTGCGATATGACCCAAGTTTCGGAGCCATATGTCAAGACAGGTAAAATGAGAGTCTGATATAGCTGGACTTTTGTCCGTCGAGAGAGGGCTTTGTTCCTAAACTGCTTGCTGAGCCCAAAATAACATCTATTTGCAAGCACAATTCTCCTACCTATCTCCAGGCTGACGTTATTGTCCTTGTTCACGGCGGATCCAAGGTAGACAAATTCATCTACCACTTCAAAATTAAATTGGTTGTCAACGTTCAAGTGCAGACCAAGTCGAGAGGTTTCTCTAGTCGTTGACACCATCAATTTTGTCTTGCCCTCATTAACAGCAAGCCCCACCTTCGCTGATTCCTTTTCGATTCTTGAAAATACTGCAGTAACCTCTCGCAAATTTCGCCCAATGATGTCTACGTCGTCAGCATACGCCAGCAACATATGGCTTTTCGTGTTAATGGTCTTGTTTGTATTTACTGCAGCATTTCTCATTATTATCTTAATGGAGATGTTGAAGAGATTGCCCGAAAGTGTGTCGCCTTGTCTGACTCCTCGCTTGGTACAGAATGGTTCAGTGAGGTCTTTCCCTACTTTCACTGCTGATTTGGTGTTGGTCAGCGTCATTCTACAGAGGCGGATCAGTTTTGCCGGAATACCAAGTTCAGACATAGCTTCGTACAGTTTTCCCCGTATGGGGCTATCGAAAGCAGCTTTTTAATCGACAAAAAGGTGGTATGTATCGATTTGCTTTTCGTGGGTCTTTTCCAGGATTTGGCGTAGCGTGAATATTTGGTCAGTTGTGGACTTCCCTGGTCTAAAACCACACTGATAAGGTCCAATCAGGTTTTCAATAATTGGCTTTAGTCTTTCACATAATACGCTCGACAAGACATTATACGCGACGGATAAAAGACTGATTCCGCGATAGTTGGAACAGACACACGGATCACCCTTTTTGAATACAGGACATATTACACTGAGACTCCAGTCGTCGGGCATAGATTCCCCCAGCCATATACCGCATATCAGTTGATGCATGTGGGCTATCAATCCTTCGCCACCTGCCTTAAAAAGTTCAGCGGGTAGGCCATCCGTACCAGCGGCTTTATTATTCTTCAGGCGGGAGATCGCCGTTCTAATCTCGTTTTGGTTGGTAGGGGGTACAATCTATACTACCTTCCACTATCATTACCTCCTGATCTTCAGTGGAAGAATCTGAGTGGAGTAGTGTTGAAAAGTGGTCTCTCCACATTTTGAGCACACACTGCTTCTCAGTCACCAGATTCCCATTCTCGTCCTTGCAGGAGGGCAGCCCATTATTAGGTCCGTTGGTCGATCTTCTTACCCTCTGGAAAAACTTACGGGATTCACCATTCATCCTGCACATTTCGGTTCTTTCACTCTCTCTCTGCTCCCACTGGCATTTTTTTCGCCATTACACTAGAAGAGTGCCTGCCATCTATTACCAAGTGATCAATCTGGTTCTTCGTCCGTTGATCAGGAGATATCCAGGTCGCCTTATGAATGTCCTTATGCTGGAATCGTGTACTACTAACTACCATGTTCTTTGCAGCGGTAATAACAACTGAATAATATGATAGTCCAAGGAACCGCAACATTTTAATTCGCAGTAAATATAGCTGTGACAACGAATTTCTCCTATCATTTGGCCGAAACAAGTACATTCCCAATTGATTTTCAAAAAACATCAATTTAATCATGAATAGTATGAATTCGTGGTAGTCGGTGGTGGAATGGCTAGTGTGCGCTGCACTTGTGCCTGAGGAAGTGGGTTCGATCCCTGCTCTGATCATGCATTAAGCATGCATTGCAGTTTACAAATTTCAATTGAAATTTAACTATCTCAATTCAAATTTAAAAGACAGCAACTGGAAATCACTATTCACATAGTACATTATAAAAGTTTTCAATTGAAATTCCAAAGAATGCAATTAGAATAAAAATTATAATTCATATTTAGTCTAAAATATATCAGTTGGAATTGCAATGGTATCTAAAGTATAAATATTTAAAAATATTCGGGTACAAAGCATACGAACTAAAATTTTTATAGTATTCATTGAAATTCAGTGGGCAGAAATCTGACCTTTAAACGAATCATTCTCTTTTGAATTAACTCACTAATCATTCATGCACTGAATTAGCAAAACTTTGAATAAATTATTTTTAATAAAAAGAAAATTGAGTGGAATTTGAATCAATTCATATAAATTTGGCAAAAATGCATTGCAATTCAATTCCAATTCAAATGAATTTGCAATATGAATTACAATTCATTTCCAATTCAAATTTTAATTGGCAAAATGAATTGCAATTCTTTTGAAACTCATTTGTATTGAATTGTTTTTGGATTAATTTACGTGAATTAGAAAAATGAATTGCAATTCATATTAATGAAATCGAAAATGATTTACAATCAATCACAGTAAACATGGTGTTTGGAGTTTGTTTCTTCAAATATTAGTTATTTTGGTTTAGACATACCAAATTAACATTTGTTTTATAACTAAAATAATACCAATATTGGTTGATTTTCCTAATTTCTTCTTTAGTTCTGAAAGATAATTCTATGTTTATTTATTTATTTTATATTTAATACGTGTTTTTCGTTGGGTGGGTTTCATAAATTATTAATTGCTTCTTGAATATTGAATGTGTTTTGTCAAAATAACTAATATTGGAAGAAACAAACTCCAAACAACATGTTTACTTTGATGGATTGCAAATAATTTTTGATTTCACTTAGATGAATTGTAATTCAAATTTCTAATTCGTTTGAATTAATTCAAAATCAATTCAATTCAAATCAATTGGAAATGGATTGCAATTCATTTTGCAAATTCACTTGAATTGCAATTGAATAGCAATTCATTTTTGCATTTGAAATGATTCAAATTCGATTCAATTTTTTTTTGGGAAAAGAATTAATTCAAAAGGTTGCTAATGCGTAATGAATTGAAATTAAAAAAAAATTTGATTCAATTACAGCTCTTGCATAATTTAAAGTTAAACTTTCATCAAATGAAATGAAAAATTTAAGTATTTGCTGCTAAAATTTAAATTTAACTTGCTGTTTTATGAGTTATCACAATATATAGTTAGAGCCAACACTCAATTTATATAAAAGAAACGTTTTTGTACGTAAACGCTAACATTAAAAACTACTGCACCGATTTTGAAAAAAAAGTATACACATATTCTCTGGGCCATGAGTCGTATTCCTGTATAGATTCGCGTTTATTCGAAATAATTTCGCAATTTTTTTCATATATTTGTTTTGAAAACCATTAAATACGTTCAAACCAATAATATTAAGCTTAAACAATATAATATGTCAAAGCAAAACCCACTAACGATAATACATTTGGCTGCTCATTTAGAAAATGGACAACGAGTATATTTTACTACACAAAATGTTATAGAACAAGCAGCGCAACCTTCAGCAAAAACATTAACTGCATTTTTTTCATTGTGCCAAGTGGATGAACTTTATTATATTCAGAAGTTTCAGACTATTTCACATGGATAACATCCAGTTAACAATTTCAGAGTCGGAAACAGGGACAACCACTAACTGGCCACCACAACGTATTTTCAAGTGATGCTTTAGGTCGATTATATACAGCACATCCAACTAATGCTGTGTGCTATTATTTGCGTTTGTTATTGATTAAAGTACGTGGCTCGATATCATTTTAAAATTTAAGAACGATAAATAATGTATTATGCAAATCATATCGTGAAGCCTGCCAAAACTGCATTTACTTGAGAACGATGAACATTGGGATACTTCTCTGGACAATGCATCCTGCTTCGCCATATCAAATCCGTACATTATTCGCAATTAGAATTTGGGAAAAATATAAAGATGCCATGACCGAGGATATTTTTCATCAAGAACGTAATGCACATGAAGATATTGACTTACAATATTCTCCCGATATGTATAACCAAGCATTAATTTACATTGAGGATATATGATTAATGATGGTAAATATAGTTATAAATTCATTGGAAATGCCAATACAAGGTGAATAAAATGTCGATATCAATGCATTAAATACTTTTGTTTAACAGAATATACCAAAAATGAATCCACTGTGAAACACGTTTACGACAATATTATGCAATCTGTTAATGCAGGAACTTCTGGAAGTTACGTCTTAGATACTCCCGCAGATACTAGGAAAACATATTGAAATTATATATTTTAGCAACAATACGATCAAATCGGAATATAGCGTTGGCAATAGCCTCTTCTGGAATTGCAAGCTACTTTATTAGATGGTAGCAGAATGGCACATCGTGCATTAAAATTACCATTAAATGTGCAACTGACAGAACACCAACGTACAATATTTCAAAAATATCTGCAATGGTAAAGGTACTTAACCTGTGCAAGATTATATGGGATAAATGCAAATGCCACACAAGAAGTCATTAGAGGCATTGGATCGAACATTGCAAGATTTAGGCTACAAACAGCAACCATTTGAATGAGCTCTTATATAGTATTGGCAGGTGATTTTAGACAAACTTTACCAGTTATTACACGATCAACACCAGCAGATCAGTTAAGCGCATGTTTAAAATCATCTAACTTATGCCATTTTGTTCAAAAACAATCACATACAATAAACATGCGCGTACATTTACAAAATGACGAATCATCACATTTGTTTTTTAACCAATTATTGGACGTGGGAATAGGAAAAATTCTTATAGACAATACAACAGGATTACTTACACTGCCTGCAAATTTTTGTATTGCTAATGAATCCAAAGCAGATTTAATTCCAAATGTTTGGGGTACACAATTATAAGAATCATTTTGCAAGCTAAAAAAAAACAAAGATATCAGTGACGTTAATATTGATAGCAAAAAAAATATACAAATCAATTGATTGCATTATGGATCCAGATGAAATTGTGAATTGGCCAACAGTATTTTTAAATTCTCTCCGCCTCACATTCTACAATAAAAAATTGTTGCCTGTAAAGTCGGTTTTACGGGCGAAGATTTTACGTGACAACGTCTTTTTCTCGGTAGAATATTTATTGATATGAATATAATTAAATTGCACAATAGGAGTGCAATGAACTCACTTGCCCAATGAGTGTTAGAACTCACGGGCGATGTTTTAACATTTATTGAAACTTATGGTTTAGGAAAATAGAAGTAATTTCAACACCATCTAGGTACCTGTGCGATTTCTATGAACACATTATCAAATGTGACATTATAAACAATAAACATATCCTTTATTATAAAATATAAACATTTCTTTTATTATAAAAAATAAACATTTCTTTTATTAAAAACAAAAGAAAATAATTTACTAACCAAAAAGTATTTCAATTCATCATATTCGCATATCGTTTTTAAAGCCGACCGCAGCTCTCTGTTTCGTTTTGGCTACCTAATTCATATGAAAATTTCTACACACAAACATACACTACACATATCATAAAGCCAAAAAACAAAAAACAAAAAAAAACAAAAAATAATACCTTATCCAATGCAGACTGATCTAAATCAATATTCATACACACGCACATATATACGCACATACATACTTGCTCAGTCGTCATATATATGATGTGCCAAAAAACAAAAACACTCACACCACCGACCAACAGCCACTAGAAGCCAGCAAAGCAAATCGTTTCTGGCACACAAGTAAACACATTGCGTTTACTTGTGTTCGGTGACTCATCGTAACGTTACCGGGCGTTACACTTTTTCATAAGTGACTCCCAGCCGCAACCTAATTTAAGACGTTGTCACGTCAAAAATTGGTGTGCCAACACTTCTTTTACGCAATTTAAATCAACCACGGCTTTGTACTGGAACTAGATTGGCTATTAACAAATTGTTGAACAATATCATTGAAGCAACTATATTAGCTGGAAAATAAAAAGATGCAAATTTATTACTTCCACGTATACCAATCATTCTATCAGATATACCATTTGACTTTAAACGCATTCAATTTCCAGTACGACTAGCATTTGCTGAGACAATTAATAAATCTCAAGATCAATCGTTGCAAGTATGTGGATAAAATCTTGAAACACATTGTGTCTCACATGGACAATTATACGTTGAATGCTCCCGTGTTGGTAAACCATCATCATTATTCATATTCGCAAATGAAGGCAAAACAAAACATATTGTTTATCAGAAAGCACTGCAATAAAACGTTACTAATTAATTTTATGTATACTATGTATAAAATATACATAATTTTCATTCACCAATAAAAAAACATTGTACAATAACACTTTTATGTTTAATGTTTATTGATCCCTATAATTCATATTAACAAAAGTTTCTTATGAAATAACATACATATATCGCTGTATATATTTTTTTTACATTTAATAATATTTACATAAATATAAACTTCAAACAACATAAGCAGCAGTAACCTACATACATAACAATTAAAAACAAAAAAATCCAATGAGTGTTCGAACTCACGGGCGATGTGTTAACACCTTTTTGCTACACGGTACCTGTTCGATGTTCATACATTCGTAAATGTTACATTGGAAAATAAAAAACAGCGTTCAATCATATGATGACGTTACAGTTAAATAATATTAATACTTAAAATTATTTAAAGGCCAGTACAAGCACATGTGTCATTATTTTCTTGTTCAATACTTTTTGTTTTATTCCCACAAAAGTCAAAGAATGCAAAGCAACAGACACGTGTACATACATACATACATTGTTATATTCGTACGATATAACCGAAGATCAACATAAAATACTTTTTTAATATTACTCCAAATTAATACTCCAAATTAAAGCACTTCAATCTCGGCTCGCCGATATCGGATCGCCTTAATTTTTGGCCTAAACTCTTCGTCGAAACCCGCACTAGCTTTTTAATCCAAAAATTAATAAAATCGGCTAGCAATTTCCGGAGAAAATCGCGTGGGAAAATTATATGAAAATCGCCCAATAATCACTTTGAATACCGACTGCCAAGCAACGAACAAACAAACGATGATTTACTCTTACAAACCTAACACTTGCGTATGTATTAGTTTGATAGTTTACTGCCCTAGAGGCGCGCGTATAGATGTTAACACATCAAAAATTAAATTCAACTGCCTACTAGAGGCTTCCCCTAAAAAGGATTAGTAAAAAGGGGATTAAAACTTTTATAAAATTTACAATCTTTACTAAGGTTATGCAAAGCGGACCGGGTTCATTATAGTACAATGAAAAGCTTTTTAGACAAATAAGCAATCTAAACAAACACTTCTAACATTCTAACATTTTACATTCTTCTTCGTAATATTCCACTCAACTGCAGGTGTATTTTCATATTGTCAATTAAACGGGGCATTCTATTCATTTACTGCAAACATAATGGAACAAAATAAATTTGTTCACCTTTGGCATTACAAAGACTTTGAAGGCAAAAGAAGTTTGCGGGTCCAGCTAGTTATAAATAAATATTGACTAACTTCAATTCAATTTATATGTTGTGTTTACCAATTGATGCCATGGAATACCAAAGGACGCCGTTTGGATTTCAATAGATTCCTCTTGATTTATATGGAACTCCAAATTGCTTGATTCCAAATAGTACATTGAACGCGAAATTACAGATAATACGGCGTATCAGTAATTTCGTTTTATAAAGAGAGAACCACAAGGTTATATTTAGTTTAGCGTTGGTTGCTGCAACTGACATTTAAAGAATAATGCAATGATTATAATTATAATCTATATTAAGCTACCGCGTCAATTTGTTTATCGATGCCCTACAATGGTGAAATACTCTAAACTAAATTTTAATAATCCAAATTCTAAATTAACTGTATATAATTGTAGAGTATAATTAGTTTACGTATCACATGTAGCATTTTCACAACCAGTTATTTCTGGCACTTTCAAATTGTTTGGAGAAGGCAATAAACACAAATCCATCAGCAATAAAATACACTCGTCCAGATATTGACATAATTTCTGTTTGACTATACATGCAGACAAAAACTATTTTTTTGTTATTGCGGCAAATGTTCTGTCATAACAAAAAACTGGTTGAAGTTAGAACAAAATACATGACAAAATGTTTGGAAAAATAAAAAAATTTGGTTAACTGAAATAGGTATACGTACTTGTTTTCCCGTTTTCATCCGTCTTTTCTGCTGCGTTTACTAGCGCATATTTTTTGACTGTTCTAGATTTGAATATTCATAAACACATGTAAGCATGAATGTGTAAATTTTTCATTTGAAAAATTTAAATGCTTCACTGGCCAAAATAGAGTACTAGAATTCCGAAAACACAAAGTGAAATACAAAAATTGAAATACGTCAGAAAACAAATTAGGAAATGAATTGTGCTGAGTGACGTAGAGACAACGTAAATGGTAGAGGTATAGAGGGGAGTTGAAAACTAAATCATTCAAATGAAATTCAATTGAATTTCAATTCATTTTGTGTAGCTTTCCTCTCACTGCGCTACAGTAATGAAACAGCGTCAGGAAGTTTATGTAAGCCCCGTGTTAGGGAATGATATGGACAGTACTCTTTTGTAGTGGATGGAATGTGACTGAGGATTAGAATGCATTAGCATCGCCGCTGATGTAAAGAATGAAAATTCTACTCTGTCATTTGATGCATATGCACGTGCAGATGATGATGTTGCCACTGCTATCGGCTTGTTGCTGATGGCTATGAAAAATTGCTAACATTATAGGTTTCAATATTGTCGGCTGCCACATTCACAGGTATGTATGTGAACACAACCACTATCATCGATCAATGACAAGTCCATAAAATGAAATAGAAATTTCTACAATATAATCAGAATTTAAAAAAAAACATCATCATCGTATAGTATTTTTAGTTTTGTTTGCTGCTTTAATTGTACTTTACTACCATTCAAATTGAAGTCACAATGATTAAAGGGAAGGAGTTTTTTGTAATTTTTGTCTCTTTCCGTGGATCGTAATAAAAAGTAATAAAACGTTTAGTTAATGTTTAGTCTAAAAATATATGTATCTGAAATATCAAACAAAGAGCGAAGATGATGGTCTGTGCTCACAAGGAAAAATTATTTATATGCAATTCATTATATACATATTAGGTGAGAATATTTTGACACAAATCTCCTTTGTGACGTGATATTATGAACACTAACTTTTTGAAATATTGGTCAGAAGAAATGGTTTTCATCCCATGAAGGGATTGGGGAAAGGTTATCACAACCAGTGATTGATAAACTCAGTGTTTAGGACCTACAGTTTTGAACCGAATCCGAACGGTATTTTTACAACATATTTAAGTGTATAAACATATAGATAATATACACATTAACTAATTCTCAATATGCGGTTCTATGGCTAATCTCAATCAAACTTTATCTGTAGCATTAAGCGTGATTCTAATAACACTGTGGTACAAAATTAAACTTTCCGAAAATAACAAGGTTCTGATAACGGATTCTGGTCTCGGGGGGATCAAATATACGTATGTCGGCGTTTTGACAGTTTACGTGTGAGTCTGTTTTTAAGAGTTGTGAAATTTTCACTCTTTTGCACATTCTTACGACGAATCGGCATAGAAAACCACATTTTAGGTATAGGATGTGTTCAAAAATTGTATGTAAAAATTTACGGGGAAAACCTCAACCCCCTACCACCTCAATATATGGGTCTTTATTGAAAAATGGTAAAAACGACACTTGGAATAATTTTTTGTCAATAGCTAAAATGCTACTACCATTGAAAAGGGCATCTATTGAAGATTAAAAAATAGCAAACGCAATAGTATAGTTTAACACCACAGTATTATAAGGTCATTTTCCAAAAAAAAAATCCAAAAAAAAAAATTTTCCAATATAACGTTTTTTCATTAATTCATAAAGTGTTGTTAAATAATTCAAAGAAGTCTCAATCCAGGATTACTTAATGGCTTGAATTAGTGACTCCTTATCGTCGCTACTTCCAATTCCAATTGTATTGCCGCTGCTGTGATGACGATTTAAAAATCACTGTTCTTCTCGTATCGTGAAAATAAAAATTGTAGCTATCTGGATGAGCTAAATTTAATTTTTTTAGTCACCAAAAGCCACAGTTCATCAATCCTTAACATAACCTCTTAATTGAAATTACGATGTCATATTCTCTCCAGCATATTGTAAAAGTTTTTCTTTTCGAAAATTATTCAGCGGCGGTTTTCAGGTACTTGCAGCTTGCAATTGCTCTTTTTAATATCTGGGTGCTTGCCTGGATATCAGCTTGAGATCTGATTATGATATTTCGGTTGCAGTTCCTTTATAATTATTTCCATAGTTTTCCACATCTTTTAAATTCCCAGCACAGTTTTAAGACTTGCGAATGACATACACTCCGGTTCACTTATTTAAAGCCACTAAAAATTCCATATTCAGCACCCTGTATCTTTTGCAATTTGTAACCGATTCCAGAATTTTAAAATGGAAATGGAAGCTAGGCATATTGAGATATAAAAAACAGCATGACAATTGTGGTTTCTGAACTAAAGAACTTTTTTTGAGCAATTTATAAAAAAAGTCCAAAAATGTGCTATTTTTCTGGTTCACTTGACTAAAGGCACTTTATTATTTTTAAAGTAAGCGATGATTTTTTGTAGGCAGCGTTTGTTTATTTCAATTTATTACATCTTAATCATTTTACGAGTCAAAATGGCAAAACAAAAAATTTTAAATCTATCGTTCTGAGAGATATTCTAACCGCGCAATAGCTAAAAAAATTGGACGGAGCCCAACACCTTTCGACAATTTCATTACGGACCCCGAGGGGTAAGGAACAAATTTTAAAGGAAAGGTTTCATTGTCTTTATCTACGTATGAGAAAAGAAAAATCATCAGAATTGCTTCTAGTTCTGCCTTAGCCTTGTTAAAAATAAGAGCTCAAGCTGGAGTGGAAACGAGCAAGTCATCAGTATGCGGAATAGTTAAGACCTGTGGGTATCCTAAATACCTGAAATTACAAAAAAAGACGCAACATATTGTTCCTCGTAAGGAAAAGCAGTTTCAATTCGCAAGAGACTACATGGTATGGGATGTGCAGCCAAGAGGTCATATAAATGACTGGAGGACCATTGTAGTTACGGATGAGAAGAAGTTTAATTTGGATGTGCCTGATGGCTACAACTATTATTTCCATGATCTGCACAAAGAAAAGCGTTTTTCGAACCGACATCACAGCCTAGAGGGCGGCGTTATAGTGTGGGGTGCTATTACGTACTATGGCACCATCGATCTTGAATTACAAAATGCAAAAATGACTGGTGAAAGCTATAAAACGTTATTGGAATCGGCTTTTCCGAAGTTCAGTGAAATATATGTTCCCATATCTTGGATATTGCAAGAGGATAATGCCCCTATACACAACGCCAGAGTAATAAAGGATTTAATTGCAAGCCTAAATATTAATATTCTTGACTGGTCACCCTACTCGCCAGATGTAAACATTATCGAAAATGTCTGGGGTTGGCTATCTCGTAACGTCTCTGGAGGAGGTAGACAATTTGATGACAATCAGTCATTAACTCAGGCCATTAAGGATGCTTGGAATCAAATTTCGTTGGATTACATAAATTCTCTTTATCTCTCAATGAAAACCCGTGTATTTGAAGTTAATAAAATCAAAGGGGGTTGTACCTATTACTAATAGTTCGTAAATAAAGTAAAATAAATTAAAAAACAAGAAAAACTGTTTTTCATTAAAATTAGTTAAGGTGGCTTTATTCAAGTGAACCCAATAAAATAGCACATTTTTTGATTTTTTTTTATAAATTAAATTAGACCAAAGCGTGAACGTTGATAACCGTTATAACTTCGAGGTAGTGGACGAGTTTATATACCTCGGATCTGCCGTAAACAAAAACAACAACGTCTGCCTTGAGATCAAGCGGAGAATTGTGCTTGCGAATACATAGATGTTATTTTGGGCTCAGCAAGCAGTTTAGAGATAAAGACCTCTCTGGAGTAACAAAAGTCCAGCTGTACCAGACTCTCAATCAACCTGTCTTGCTTTATGGCGCAGAATCCTGGGTCCTACCGCAAGCAGACGAAACATCTGTAGGAGTGTTCGAGAGACAAATACTCCGAAAAATTTATGGCCCTATAGTGCACAACGGAGAGTATCGGCGACGCATGAATCATAAGCTGTATGAGCTTTATCCTGACATTGACATAGTTAAGCGGATCAAAATAACGCGATTACGCTGGCTAGGCCATGTCAGTAGAATGGATGAAGACGAACCAGCACGAAGGGTTTTCGAAACCGAACTCGAAGGAAGACGAAAAATAGGAAGACCAAGACTCCGCTGGAGGGATCAGCTTGACGAATGCCTGCGTACACTTGGTATTGCCAACTGGAGAAATAAAGCAAAAGATCGAACTGGTTGGCGAAATATGTTATAGGTCCCTGACCCCACGGGGTTGTCCGAGACCGGATAAGAAAGTAAGTAAGTAAAGAATTGAAAATATATAATGGGTGATCCAAATACAGGTATCATTTTAAATCATATGGTATTTTGGCACTGATGGTTTTTTTTCTGTTCGGAATATTTACTATCAGTCAGTGTCATTCCTTCGTGTACCCCTATGAGTCGATTTATGTTTGAACACTGTTGGCAAATTTAGCAAATTTTGCGTTTGCTGAAAATAAATGTTGATCAGAAATTAAGAGCCCAGAGCAAAAGAAAACCAGCTAATATATATAAATTTTAATACACAGTATTGGGATTTTCTAATTTGCATTACTTTCTATAATGCAATCGTTATTACAATTTAAAGAATTTGCATTTCCATTTTCTCATCGGATTTTCCAATTTATTGTGGCAACTCACAACTCTGTTTTAAAAGTGATTTATATAAACAAGTTTGTGACCTTTACTGGAGTTGGCATGTATTCATTATAAAATCCATTAACCTTTGCACAAAACATAAAATTGTCAGACATCGAACAAATGCTTTTAAAATAAGTACAATTTCCAAAATAAGTACAATAATTTAATTATTTTTCTAATTTGCAATTGTAGCATTAATGCAAATTAAACTACAAATGGTAATAATCATATAACTAATAATAGTGATTTATTTCTTCAAATCAAAAATTAAAAACACATGGAAATCCTTTCAAATACGTCGTACGCTTGCGATACATAAGTAGAACATAGTAATAATCATACGAAAAAATAATCAGCTTACAAATAAGTGAAGGTGCTAAATTAAAGATAATATTGTTCTATATACTTAAAGTTATAATCAAACACATAAAATTTATAAAATTTTGTATATTTTCTATTTGAAAGTTTAGACTTTGTTTTCGTTTTCTGTCGAAACCCTCAAATTTTCATTGAAATGTTGATAACTTAAATCACAGTCTTAAACCTTTCTCTTGAGTTCAGTCACAGCAGCACAGATCAAATTCAAAAAGAAAGAATCTTCTACAACACGAATGGATTTCTTCTGGCAAACATTATTTATTCACGTAATTTTCATTTTCATCCAAAACTTTTTCTAAGTTTCCATATAACTAGAAACATCAATATTTGCATTATCATCAGGAAATGAACTTTCCCTAAAAATAAACAAAGGTATGCCAAAACACTTTTAAGAATTTCTTGCTTTTTTTAGTTTTAGTTTCTTGTCCTTTCGACAACCTAATGCACGAAAGAGAAGGAAAAATAGTTTTAGAAATAAATTGAATTGAATTTCTGGTAAGTGCATATGTTCATATGAAACATATGTAAAAGGGTGTTTATTATTTGGATGCGAAGAAGTTTTAGTCTGGCAACACTGATTTCTGTGACAACCGATTTAACAGTTCTCGAATTTTGTTGTTGTTAGTTTGGTGTGGCAATTCATCGTGAATAGACTCAGGTGGGAGCAACGATTGCAAATTGTAAAAATTTACTTTCATACACATGTTTCAATTCGCGAAAGCTATCGGGTATTACATGCATTGCATGGTGCTAATAGTCATTCAGAATTCCCGCATTTGGGGCGATGGTAGTCCATAAGTCATTGTCGAAACACCATTACATCCAGAAATAGTCACCGCTAAGTGCGCTTTCTGTGTAGCAGCATTGTTAAATTTCAAAATGATGATGGTCAGAGCGTGACGCTTAATTGCACACGGTACTGAGCTACTTACTAAGGTTTTCGTTACTATCTTTTTCGTGAGTCCGTTTGAAGTCAACACCGTTACAGACACGTGGTTCCATCAGGACGGCGCCACGGCTCCGCGTGATTCAATGAATTTATTGAAACGTTTGACAAACCATTCTTTTTGGACCTGCAGACTGACCACCTCCATCGTGCCATTTGACGCCACTAGATTATTTTCCCTGCGCGTATGCACAGTCACATTTCTAATCCGATAAACCAGAATCACATCAGCACTAGGAAGCCAACATTCGACGTATTACTGCAGTAATGCATTCAGATTTACGCCATGTGCGCGCCAGCTATAGCGATCACATTCCCGAATTAGTATTCAAACATTTAGGCCGTATGAAACAATCCCAACATTAGAGTACCATAAGGAGCTCCCACACAGGGTACGAGTTAGTCATACATATATTTTATGGTCCTTCGTGCGTTTAAACTGGAATTTGACTTTTGGCCTAAAATGCACCTGACAGGCCCCACCGCAATTTTTTTTTTTTTAATCCGAAATTGGACAAAAAATTAAGACAACGAAAGCCGGGGACAAAATATTTTCAGACCCATGGGGCCCACAGGTTGTCAACAACTTTTTCTTTTTTCTTTGTACACTATTACGAGTAAAATTTAAAATTCTCCGCCTCTAAAAAGAGACTGCCGTCACAAATGAATGCATGTACATAAACTTCTTGCCCCTTAATATCATTTGGATTTTGATACTACCATCGTAGAGGATTTTCTCTACCACCATATTTGTGTTCTAATCGCTATCTGAAATGTCTCCATTGTATGAATGCATTCAGCTTACGAACCCAGTACACAAATAGAAAGACAAATGCAGAGAACTGCGAAAATATTTATCTTTTTTTTTATGGGTTAACATCTATAGGCGCGTGTGCGGCCTAAATTCACAAAGCGAATACATCCAAACACAGTTTTTCCGACTGCGATCACACAAATTGTCAGACTGCGATCACACAGATTGTCCGACTTCGAAAAAATACAGCAGACAGTTGTCCGAGGCCTTCGGCCACGGACTGTCCCTGCAGGCTGTGTCAGAGACACGGCCATTAAGTTTAACGTAGAATACGCCATCCGATAAGACAGAAGACATATATACGTGGTTGATGTTGCGCCTACAAATTAATTAACATTTTTAATAAAAATATATATAAACAAGGGAACACAAAACTTACCTGAGTATTTATTTCTCTGCATAACAACCACTCGTTGCTTTCTTGCATTTCGTGTAGGTGCCATTTTGATTAGTAGTTTTTATTTTAATTTACTAAACGTCAACTGTCAGCTGCTGTCAAACAGCATCAATCAGCATTGTTATTTTGCTTACTTGGCAGCACTTTCAGTTAACATAAAAATGTATGAATTAATTTTTTCATATATTTTTTATAATTATATATCCATGTTAAATTCAAATTCACATTTAACATTTTGTTTCACTGAAATACATAAGTAAATATACGAAATTTCAATATTTCATCAATCAAAACAACAGCCTAAGGTTTGTGTTCACACTGAAACAGCAGCATAGTTTGTGTTCACGCTACAAACTCAAACACTCAACCAAACACCACATATGTGTGAGTGTATGTGTTTAAACAATTTTCATTTGAGAAATTTAAATATTAGGAAGATATCAATCACTATGAAATGTATATCAAACGAAAGATAACATCTTCATTTACCTACAAAAAAATTTTTAAAAAAAGTTATCTCGCCGTTTCCTCATAATCAATGAAATAAAGATTACAACAATAACAATCTGACATGACTCCCTATACCGTAAGGTAAGACGTATTCTACGCCAAAAACACTCACTGATGTAGCGGCATTGAATATTTGTATTGTGTGGGTGCGGAGCACTCTCAGACCAAAGAGAATAATTCCGTGGTTATACGTATATAAAAATGGGATAGCAAGAGAGCAACGAAAATTGTGTGAACTTGTGTAGCGTATGTAGGAACAAAACAAGGTATGTATGTATGGACATGTGTCTGTTGCATTGCATTCTCTTTGTGTTTTGTGGGAATAAAACAAAAAATATTAAGCAAGAAAATAATGTACATGTGCTTGCACTGGTCTTTAAACAAATATAAGTATTAATATTATTTAAATTTAACGTCATCATATGATTGAACGCTACTTTTATTTTCCAATGCAACATTTACTAATGTGTTCATAGAAATCGAAAAGGTACCGTGTAACAAAAAGGTGTTAACACATCGCCCGTGAGTTCGAACACTCATTGGATTTGTTTGTTTAAACATTCTCATCATAAATGTAAATTTTACGATCGCTTGTGTTTCTTTAAGGTTTGAAAACATGGGATGAATGAACTCAATGACTTTGATAAATTTTCGTTTCTATTTTTGATTTGGGGGTTTCCCGAATTCGTCGACCTAACTGTTTGCATCCGTTCCAACATTTAAAACATTTTTTTTATCAGAAGGCTCGTAAATTCCCCTACTGGCTCTTAAAGACCCTTTTGTTGTGTTGTGAGCTACAAGGCATATTTGCTAATAAAAATCAATAAAAGCTATCGACGGATCATTACACCGCCGCCATTGAGTAATATCTCAATTCCGATATTGTTAGGTTTTAGAAAAAACGTCAGCGTTAAACGAATATTTGCATTATATACAGTTAATTGTGGACCTTTTTTAAGATTCAAGTAGTCAAAAAATTTATTCTATATTTCATTTATTCCCACATTCGTTCCTGGGTCAACACACCTACACCCAGCGGAATAATTATAAAGGCAATATATTTTTTTCGGTACTCTCAATGCACAGCGTTTTTGGTATAGAATTTTTATTGCATATATGGGTCATGAGGTATATCATATCAGAGAATGTAGTCATTCAATCTCATTTACAAGTTATACGATAAGTGACGCTATTTTTTCTATTTCTGGTGCGAAATATATATAAGGCAACATGGTAAAGAACCCGAATTCTAACAGTAGTAAGTAGGAATTTAAACAGAAGTGAGTTTTCTTTGGTTGTTATTTTATTGTTTTAAAACTAAAGTAGACCAAATTAAAAAAAAATAATTTATATAGAATACCTGGTGGTAAGTTCCTAAGTAAAGAAGAAGAGGGAAAAATTTAAGATTATCATGATCAAGAGCTGTCCAATCGGGAAATTTCGAGGCAATTGAAAAGATCTAGCTGTGACATTGACAATTATAAAATATGGTGGCCAAGATGGAAACACAACACGACCAGGAAGGACACCACTGATCAGTGGCAGCGCCAAAATAGTGATCAAAAAGATTGCTGTTAAAGAAAACTTCGGCGATATGGAAATTCTTGCCGATTTGAGCTTGGGAGCAGGGTTGCTTCGTGTTCAACAAATAATGAAACGCGACTTGAAACGGCCATATGGTTACAAGTATGGAAAACTTGGTCTCATGCCAGGTCACGAATTACCCAGATTTATATGCGGTGAAATATACATATTTTTGGATGGGTAATATTTTTCGATGGAAAACATTAAATTTGAATGACCTTGATGGCTCGGACAAATATTTGCGTTCCAGAGATTTTTTAAAATTTATGCGTCAGCCGCAAAATTTTGACAGAGGCTCCCTTATGATTTGGGCAGGTATGAGTTATAGAGGAACCACTCCAATAGGTTTCGTTTCCACAAAAAGGGACTCCGAGTATTATATTCAATTATTGGATGTCGTCTTAGTTACTTCTGGGGTGGAAATTTGTGTCCCAGAATTTATCATCCAGCAGGACAACGCAGCAGTACATCGGTCTAAGAAAACTCCAAAGTTTCTGGAGTCCAGAAATAATACCAACTCTCGACTGGCGTGCTTTTAGTTCTGATCTCTATCCGATCGAGAACCTCTGGTCTATTTTACCTACCCAAGTTTGCCACCAAGGACGCCAGTTGAAGAATGTCAAGGATCGAAGAGCAGCAATACAAGAAATTCGAAGATAACTGATCCGGCGCATATACATTCGTTGATAAACTCAAAGCCAAGATACTTAGTAAAAGTTATCTGCAATAATGGAGATCATACATCTTACAAAACTTTTTAGAATCTTTAAATAAATATTTTGCCTTTAAAAATATTTCGTACTAGTAATCTCATTTTTGTTGATTCACCTTTAAGAAGTCATAGTCCAAGTATTTATTGTTGAAAATTATTTATTTTTGAAAGGACTAATCTATATATGTATATAAAAGAATAATGTTACTGACTGACTCAGCATCGCCCAGCCCTAACCGCTGGAGCTAGGAACTTGCAATTTGGGATGGAGGTCCATCCTCTAGCGCTAACGTCCGCTAAGACGGTATTTTTGGAAATTCCTGCGGGGTGGGGCAAAAAGCGGAAAAGTATCTTCCATTGCGGCCTGCCCAAACACCTTTGGCTAAAAAGCTTAAATTCTCAATATTTGTTAAATCGGATATGCCATTACTCCCTGGTATGGTACTATTTGCAGTTTAGCCCAGAAACTTGGTAAATTAGCGAGTAAACGGGGGGAAAGTTTTAAAAGTTCATAAAACTACCGATAACGAAGTATCGGGCTTTTCAGCTAGTACAATATAAAATAAAAACCTGAAAATTCCTCACAACATTTGGTATAAACAAAAACTGAAGTTGCCTTTATATTTATTTTGCGGGGTGTATTTACCACTTAAATTGTCATCTGAACTTTTAAACTTATCTACGCTACTTTCGTTGCCAGCACACAATCACATTGCATTTTCTAGTTCAATAAATATTTCGCAGAATTAAGTTTTGAAAAAAGGAAACCAGAAAGCAAAAATGGTATGAAATATGGCGCTAATTCAATTTTTGAGATGCTGGTGTCAAATGCGAGAAGCATTATTTTTACTTTCTTTCCCGCTACGTTTATTTAAAAGGCTTATGCCATGTCTCGCGTTATATTTTTCTAGTCTCTTTGTTTTACCTCATAGTCGACCAAAAATTTGTGCAACAAATGTATATTTGCTTTTGTAGAAAAACAGGCGAAACATGTGCTTGTCCAGCAGCTGATGTATGTGCCAAGAACGAACATCCAAAACAGGACTGCTTTGGACATACATACATGCGTGCGATTTGTAGGCATTGTAGTTTAAACGTGTGCTTAGTTAAGAATTTTGTTGAACTTTAACACGTCTGGCACTAGAATTATTTAAAGGACGTTACGCTGTTTCTTATTTAATTTTTATTTGTGTTTACTGTGGTAAAATTGTTTGTACTTGGTTGCGGTAAGTATTGAAATTCTGCTTTAAATTGGTAAAAATTCAACGGATATTGTTTGTGAACTATAATACCACAGTTGCAACAGACTAACGTCAAATGGTTTAATTGGTTTTAGCGTTGTCAAAATCACAATTGTAAACCAATTTTAGTAGTTTAAATTCAACCCAAATGGTCTTAGCATCAACTAAACACACGTCAACCAAAACTCAATAACTTTTGATTTATTAAACATTTTGGAATTCTGTGGACCAGGAGTCAAAGAATGTTTGGCAATAATAACATTGAAAAGTGGAAATTTTGGTATTCGAACTTCGGTAACTCGAATCAGCATTATCCAAAAAAAATGCTTCTACTTACAGAAACCTCGAGTTATAGATTTTTATTTTCTTGTTGGGAAAAACCGTTGATGTTTTGAATTACTTCCTTATCAAGCGGTTGCAATTTAGAGGTCATATTCGGTGGAAACACAGTCAATTCAATTGCTTTCTGTTTGCTTTGTACTTAATTTATAAATCAGGGTTGAATTTGACACAGTCGTAGAACAAAACAAAATGCCTGTAGTTGGTTCCCACAATTACTCATGCTTCTTTTATCTGTTTATTGGTATCTGGTAACGGGTATAAGATAAAGGATAAACAAAACATGCAACCACATACAATATGATGAGATATTGAAAACCGTAAAAATAACCCAGATGAAAATAGAAAAGCTGGAAATTGTTAATAAAAATCTGAAGGAAAAAGTTACGAATTTGAAATCACTGGTGAAACAATGATTGAGTTGCTAAATTAACTGAATCAGCTGCAAATGTTATTTTAAACATTATGACAAACATGAAATATTCCATGTCTGAAGACGATATAGAAGAGACACAGTATATAAGGAAATAAACCAGAGCAAATCTTTTATTAAGTTTTGCGACCAGAAAAACAAGAAAAATTTAATAGAACAAAAAATGCAACTAAAGGAAGATGATGAAATGAGAGGTGTCTATATAAAGGATTACCTATCAAAAAAGAGTTTTATGTTTTTAATTATGCGGAATCTCTGCAAGCTGCTGGGTTTAAGTTTGTCTTTTGCAAACAAAATAAAGTTTTTGTCAAGAAAAATTAAAATCCTCGAGCAACGTGGATTAAAATTAGCCAGATGTTGATAATTTGCTGTTGAATATTGCAACTGGTGTAACTGTGCGTAGCCATGGTATACTACCTATGTCTGAAGATGAAGCTTCCAATGATGACGACGCTGCTGAGAGTAACTTTATGTCATCAACATAATTAGTATGCTTTAACTGGATTTCTTTATCGAAAAACTGCAATAATAATTGCTGCGTTCTATAAATAGAACTTGCAAAACTTCGGCACCAGTGCGGGTAAGTAGGAAAGCAACGTGTAATTAGTGCCAAAATATCACTCTACTCGATAAAAGTCTTCGGTTAGTCACAAGTATTAATAAACTCTGCGGTAGCTTAACGGGCCCGACGATGCTCAAAATAAGGCTTTGCAAACATCGAAACCATTGTGCAGCGAATGCGAGTTCGAATCATACCCGCGGCATTTACATTTTCTTCACTAACCGGAAAAAACCAAAACAAATATGTTACCATAAAAAGACTTACAACTTTAAAAGGAACTTTGTTCTAAGACAACTAAAAATAAATTAATCTAAGTTTATCAATGCTTATGAGAAATCAATACGTTGGAAATTGAAAATATATTTAAACGAAGAATATATGAAAAAAGTTAATAAAGATAACTGTTTTGGTAAACACGAGAATTGCTTCGTCAATGTGTTAACACCTTTTTGTTACACGGTACCTGTTTGATTTCTATGAACACATTAGTAAATGTTACATTGGAAAAGAAGGATAGTTTTTGTGCTGACGGCTCTTTTGCTATTGCACTTTTTTGATGTGTAAACATCTATACGCTGGGAGTAAAAATCTTTTTCACAATACAATCACAAATTTTGAGTAAGATGTGCGATGTAATCGTTAACCAATCGTAAAGCGTTATCAAATCGGTGTGAGCTATGTATGAGTTAATTAGTGTAATCATACGCTGCATACAATATACTCAACACCATCTAGTGTGCAATAGTAGCTACTAATTTTCACTAATTGTCGTACATTATGTTATCGTAGGCAAATGAAAACAAATAAATAAAATGAATACAAAACCATTTAATTTTAATAACTTTTAAAAAGGTTTTTTTGCACTTTTAATAAGAAATTGACTAAAACAAAGCAAAATAAGGAAATCTAAAAACTAAACTTGTGAAATATAAGGAAAACTAAAAACTAAACTTGTCAAACTAAAATTCTTCTTCGTCTTCGAGATTGTCATTCATACTTAACAGCAGCATATAAGCACCATCTAGTGTGCAATAGTAGCTACTAATTTTCGAAAACCATTGCTGTAAAATAACTACATGCATTACATTTCAGTAAACAGCTGATTAATAACTTGTCAACCGCAATAAATACAAAATAATAAAATATTTTACAAAACACCAAAAAAAAATATAACTCAGAACATAAAACAACACAAAGTGTATCAAACCAGAATGGAGGTAATGCTAATTCTAATAAAATTTCTATTAAATTCCAATATAAATTAAGATTATAACATATCTTCATTACGTACTGTTGTCTTACACTGAAAGTGGTGCACGACAATTGGGTAACAATATCCATCTCATGCCAATTATTATGGGTGGAGATTTTAATACAAATTTTGCAAACCCACAGTCGCAAGCTTTATCAAAATTTTTATTTGACGTTTTCCACTTGCATATGAGCAATTCTCCACAAACCCCCACAACTAACAATTCCACTACTATAGATGCAGTTTTCCATAGATTTTTAAATACAATCGAGTCAAAAATTTAAATATGTATCTTATTTTAGTTACCATAAGCCAATATTAACTGTTTGTACTTAAGGTATTTACCATAGATGGGCACTTTGCAGTACTACTAAAATTTCAGTAAAAATAATTCTTTAACTAGTAAATTTTTACTGATTACTAAAATTTTTTCAGCAATTTTTATAAAGTGCCTACACGGTTAGGATGAGGTGCGTTGAATTTTCAGTAATCAGTAATGCCCGATTACTGATTATTATGAATACGGCCCTATGATTTGACTGGCAATGCAAATCAAATTTCATTATCCGTAAAAATTTACTGAATTTTTTCAGAAATCAGTAAATTTACGGCTTACTGTAATTTTTAATGCAGCACATATATACTGGAGTGTGCCCATTTACTAACCAAAGAAGTTAACTAAAACAAACAAAAACCAGCAAATTCCTATGTATTTACAATATTGAAAGTTTTGATACTTTTAATTGATTAATTAAAAAAATATACTAAAAGCACAAGTACTTCCAACTTAAAAAAAAAAATTTCATTACTAGATGTTTACACATCTCCCCTGTGATCGGACTCACATTATTTTTTTCTTACATCTGCTTTAGCATTAGTTGTAATATCGTTAAAATAAATAAAGCAATATTTAGCTCACTGAAATAATTGTTTTGTTGTCTCATAAACAGAGTGATGACGACCGGCTTGTTTGAATGCTGGCATACATACAACTTAATAAAAAACAATATTTAGCTCACTGAAATAATTGTTTTTGTTTTGTCATAAACAGAACGACGACAAAATGTATTGACTAGTATAGAGAATTTATTGCACTCTTTTCCGCTCTCATGTAGTGAGTCTGAGTAAAAGAGCATAAACGAGAGACAGCTTAAAAATGTGTGTGTAGTGGTGAGTGTATTTTGAGTGCACTGGGGGAAATTTCGTGCTACATATGTGTAATATTTTTATACAAACACAAATGAGTTCATATACATAAAAATTTAATTTTTGATTGTATGTTTTTGCGTGTATGTTTGAATATTTGAATTTATGAATATTGCAGTTTAAGTTAAATCAGTTGAAGAATATAATTAAACTATCTTCACAAATAATTATTTTCTTCAAACATTTTTCGAATATACCTATTTATATTACAATACATATATATATTTAAATTACATATTTAAAATATAAAAATTACAAAAACAAAAAAAGTTTTTCCCACTTTACTTCCACAATAAGCGAAAAATATTCCAAGTGTACTGAAAATATTTTGTTTTCTCATTAAAGCTAGAGAGCTGGCATACAAAATTAATGTGTTTTGTTTTTGTTTTTACAAACACATAGCGACACCGACCTGCTTTATTGAAAGCTATCATACAGCTGAATGAAAATTATAGTTTTTACGCTCTTTGCACAGAGTTTCGTTAACAGTCGTGTTGTGTACGTGTAAAAAGCCGATCGCGTTCGGCCCCTGGGGCAATAGCATGATGACCACTGATAAAAATGCACCATTTCGACAATGTTATTACATAAAACAATACAATAATGTTTAGATTAGGTGGATTCCATAATTATACCTCTGCCATAAATTAAGCTAAATAATAAGTATAATTAACTTTTGCTGATGAATAGAAAATTTTTCACAAAAAATCAGAAAAAACGGCAAATTTTCAAAATACATGCAAAGCACTTTCACAAATCACGATATTTTATGAGTGTTTTTTGAGCGCGCACAAAATTTATCAAAAAAGGGTCATAAATGAATGGTAATATTCATATTTGTGAACATAATATGAGCTTAAAATAGTTCTTGAAATTTCACAGCAAAACAATTTGTCAGTAAATTGTTAGTGTAACATAGCTTTTATGTAACATTTAAATTAAATTGTGTTGATACAAAATTTTGCCCCGATTTTTGTATTATTTGGGATGGCGATACAGCGTTAAGGGTTGTGAGGTGAGTATCAAACCAGTGTTTCCACACCAGTGTTTCCTCCTAATAACTTCCCCTTTCTGCGCCTTTCTATCATTTCCAAAGCCATTGTGGAACGATAGTTACTGTGTACTTTCTAAAGGTATCTGAAAATACTTGCGAGTGTATCGCTACGACAAAGCGGAAGAATTTATATATTATTACATGTCGTGGCGCGCGAATAATTGCCTTACTTTTTTGATGTGTTAACATCTATTGGCACGGGTAGGTATAATCTAACAAAGTCAACACATGCAAACAACACACAGCGTTATCTACGTCGAAGCTATGCACCGCTTGCATTGAAAATAATATATGGTTATTTTACACCAACAGTCTTTGCCTGAAAATAAGTATGATGGTATTGATGTAGCGGCAGTGAATAGTTGTCTTAAACGTCTTCCTACTCGTAAGCTTACAAACATAACACAATATATGTACAAGTGTATGTTGCTTTGCATTCTCTTTATTTTTTGTGGGACTAAAACAAAAATATTAAGCTGGAAAATATTGACACATGTGCTTGCACTTGTCGTCAAATAATTTTAATTATTGATATTATTTAAATGTAACGTCGTCATATGATTGAACGCTGTTTTTTATTTGCCAAAGTAACATCTACAAATGTGTTCATATAAATCGAATAGGTACGGTGTAACGAAAAGTTGTTAACACATCGGCCGTGAGTTTGAACACTCATTGGCTTTAAATTTTTTATTTGCAGGTCACTGTTTCGATTTATTAAAATAAATGCTTGGGATACCGAAAAGAGGATTTGCATATTGCAGCAGTACCAAACTTGCAGTCCTTCATTTCCGTCCAAAGGAAATTTATGCGAGAGTTTGCCGGCACTCCGCCGAGTAGATGGACCACTATGAGGTCGGTGAACATGTTTGCCGAATCTGGAAGCATCTCACGGACTACATCGAGAGCCCTATGTTCGTGTTCAAGACACAATCGCGGCTGTAGAATCTTAAATTCAGACAAATCCAAATGTTTCGACTCGAAACATACAGGCGCAAATTTGGAGTTAGCAGACGGTCATTACAACGGATGATGACTTAAATTTGTTTCCGTACAAAGTCAAAATTACAAGCAATTTAATCCCTCTTTATTTGTCTATTCGCCTGGAATTTTGGGAAAAAAAATTATTGAAGTGGCTGAGGAAGACAACAACCATATAAATTGCTTCTTTATGTCTGATAATGCCCATTTTGATCTAAACGGCAATGTAAACAAGCAAAATTGTCATATGGGGAGGAAGTATAATCCAGAACTAGTCCATGAGACGGAACTGCACCCAGAACGTGGAGTGCGCAGTTCCATCACGGTGGAATGTATGGCCATACTTCTTCGAGCAAAACGGTGTAACTGTAACTGTCAATGGTGACCGTTATTTACATATATTGAAGGCGCTTGATATCCAGAACTGCGGCGAAGACGCATACATTTCAATGGTGACGCGTTATGTCACACCTAAAATGGACATAAAGCCCATGGGCGTTATGTCGCACCTAAAGTGGACATAAAGCCCATGACCGGTGTGACATAAAGCCCGTGGGCGTTATGACCATTGTAGGTGCGACATAACGTCCACAACTTTGATAATATGGTCTACATGTAAAAGGACCATTCTAGATGGACATAAAGTCCATGACCGGTGTGACACAAAGCCCATGGGCTTTATGTCCATTTTAGGTGCGACATAACGCCCATGGGCTTTACGTCCATTTTAGGTGTGACATAACGCCCATGGCGTTATGACGCGTCACCGTTTCAATAGCATTTGGTGCCAGTTAGATGGAGCAACTACACACATAGCCAGACCCGTTATGGCGGTCCTGCAACGAAAATTCCCAATCATATTAGTAAATTGAAACTCCACTTTTCCCTAGCCTCCAACGTCACCTGATCTGACTGCACCAGACTTTTTATTTATGGGGTTATGTCAAGCAAGTGGTATACAAAACGAAACCAGGGAACTTGACTGAATTGAAGCAGTACATTAACCCTTCAGGCCGCAATGAATAAGTTTTCTGATCGGGTGTCGCATATGTGTGGATGAGCATGGACGTCACTATCATCTTCAAAACCAATTAGTTATATAAAATAAAATTTAATTTCCTATACAACAAAAAAATAATTTGTGCATGTGTCAACTCTCAAATTTGGCTGCTGTCATATGTGTTTATTCCGATTATTAACAATTGAGCGCTCTACGAAAGAAAACAAATCAAGGTTTCCCATTATATCCCATGAAGGGATTGGGGAGAGTGTCTTACAATCAGTGAGCTGTGCGCTTTCTAATTTTTTACTCACTTATTGGGACCTACAGATTTACACCGGTTCCCAACGGTGTTTTGGGAAGCTAAGCTAAGCTAAGTACTCAATAGTGTCGCCATCACTAAGCGAGGTCCCCGTCGTCGAAGGAAATTTTAAAGTGGTCAGAGCAGGGATCGAACACACATTCTCATGCACAAGAGCTGCGCACACTAGCCATTGCACCACCGACGGTTGTTGCGAAAGACCAACGGGTTATAATTGTGAAAACTTATAACAAAAATTTCGAAAGTTATGCTGGGAACGCTCGCAAACTTCGAAGAATTCTCGCTCGAGAAAGTGCACCAAATGTGTCAGCCATTCGAAGCGTGGTCAAAAAATTTTTAAAAACTGGGTCTCCTATGCATACCGGTTGGTCTGAGCTGAGAGTGTCGCCGAAACATTTAAAATTTCACGTACAATAATATGCTTCTTATTTAGGAGCTTAACCCACAGACCATGGAAAGCGCCGGCAATTCCTTCAATGGGTAATGGAGCAAAGTAAATTGAATGCCATTTTTTCAAAACAGGAACATGGTAAGGGAGTACTTGTGGCCGCTACTGGACGGAATGGTTTCAGCAAGACGGTGCCACCTGCCACACCGCGCATGAAACAATTGATTTATTGCAGAAATGATCTCCAGTACAAATTATCTCAAGAAATACTGATGTTAACTGGCCACCAAGATCATGGAATTTCGCATCGTGCGATTTCTTTCTTACGGGTTTTGTGAAATCTCGGGTTTATGCGAATAAGCCAGAAATAATTCCTAATCTCAAATCCAATATCCAGTGCGTCATCGGTTGGATACAGCCACATCTCTCTGAAGATTTCATGGAAAATTTCATGAGAAGAGCAATGGCTTGTCATCAAAACCTGGGGGCTATGTGACGGATATTTTATTCCATACTTAATCGGAATATGTCTTCTTTAAAATCCAACAAAAAAATTATAACTATCTGAAAAACTATGTCTCTTTATTTTAAAATGAAAAAGTGAATTTTTACTGAGACACCCAATACACTGAGTAAAAAAAAATTATTTGAATTTCTTGTTGTAGCACAAATAGTGCACCACCCTGTATATTATATTTGCAATTATGTGTGCGCGGCAATGGTTAGTGTGCGCGGCTTTTGTACATGAGATCCTGGGTTCGAACCCGGCTCTGACCACCTTCAAATTTTCTTTCGGCGGCGGTCACCCCGCATAGTGACGGCGACACTATCGACTATCTAGCCATGAAAAAGCTTCTCAAATTATCGTTCGGAATCGGTGTAAAACTGTAGGTCCCAATCAGTGAGTGAAAACTGGAAAGCGCACAGCTCAGTGATTGTGAGAAATTCTCCCCAGTCCCTTCATGGGATGTAATGGGAAACCATTTATTTATTTATTTTAAATGAGATGTAATTATGATCACAATAATAATTTCGACCTTATTATTTGTAAATAAATAGAACCCGAGGGACTTTAAAGCATTCTAAAATAATCCAGAAAAGTAACATAAAATAATCTCAAAGTATTTAAACTAAAGTCAGAAAAGGTTCTAAAAGGCATAAAAAGATTCATAAATGAAATGTTTTATGATGCAAGAACGATTCGTAAAAAAACGAGGAAATTAAATTTCCGGGTTCAGATTTATGTATCATTTCTGAGTCATAAGAGATATCTCGGAAAGAGAGGACACTTTCAAATACTAAAACACTCTTACTGATATGTTTTCTGAGGTATGTTGGATTTCTGAGAATAATTTGGATTTTGTGTTGGTGATTTCCTTATTTACCCAACTACGGAATCAATTATGTAAAATTTGGATAATCCGTTGAAGGGAATATTTATAGATAGAGCTTAACATTCATTAATTTGACTTATGCATCGGA
The DNA here is from genome assembly GCA_963931995.1 of Phaonia tiefii. Classification (NCBI taxonomy): domain Eukaryota; kingdom Metazoa; phylum Arthropoda; class Insecta; order Diptera; family Muscidae; genus Phaonia; species Phaonia tiefii. The sequence continues at coordinate 201,077,258 of OZ008368.1, forward strand.
GCAAAGCGCAATTTAAGTTAATTGATTCGAAGATTAACTTTCTGAGAGGTCTGAACTGAAAAGTGTTCATAATGATGCACATTATGAATTTAAGACAAAACGTGTCTTAATAAAATTAATTTTAAAAACTACTTACTGAATAATAAGAAGAAGAAAAGCCAGAATAAATATTCAGTACCGATTCAGATAAAATTATATAAAATATGCAAAGAAATGTTTGGTCGATTCCTATTTTTGAAAATTGGATAGTTTTAAACAAGGAATTTTTAAAAAATGCTACGAGGCCTCGGATACTGTGTGCTGATAATGATGACGGGAAAGCGGTTGCACATAAAATTTTTTTTATGAAATAGCCAAAATTATATGCGGAAATATTGTTTTTAACACTGATAACCAAATAAATAATTTCTTTACCTTATCAGTACCCAAACCGTAGACTAACTTCTAAAAAATATACCGGGACATGATGAAATAAAAACCCAGCCCGTCAAAAAAATAGTTTTTGACTATAAATTCTTTACATATGACTACGCCACTTTGTCAATCCCGCCCATATTGTGATAGTTCATTTTTGTCGTCGCTATTAGTTTGCCTGCTAAGTTTCGATTGGATTACGGGAAAAGGGTTAAAAATCAATCCAAAGTTTTTTCGTCATACATACTTACATACATGCATACAGACAGGTGAAGTTAATATAAAGAATTTAAAAATGCAAGTGCTTATGATACGTGAATCTGTTTTTTCAATGGTATTGACAAAAAGTTTCAATAATATGTATAAAAAGACAAATTATTCTGAAATCTAAAAGGTTCACAAAATGCTACCCATACCAAAAAGTTATAATGCACTAGCGTTATTTTTGTATATACATAACGATTTCCTTATTATTCAATAAAATTAAAGTTTTGGAGAAACGTATATTTAACTAACTAAAGTTACATCTTGCAAACCATAACATAATATTAGACAGACAATTTTAGTTTATGTTTGCTGGTTGACTATTAAAAATATCGTCTTGCTTCTTTTTCTTTGGTCTGTCTTCAATATCATCGTTATCCTTGTTAGGGCAAGCACTGTGTGTTTTTCTCAATTTCTATTGTCAGCTACGAGTTCAACTACTCCTCATTCATCTGCATAAATTTTCGCCTCGCGTTCTTACATTCACCTCTTTTATATGTTTTTAAAGCTTCTATAATTTGGCCGTCGGTGGTGCAATGGTAGTGTGCGCGCCTCTTGTACATGAGATCCTGGGTTCGACCTCTGCTCAGACCACCTTAAAAACTTCTTTCGGCGGCGGTCACATCGCATAGTGGCGGCAACGCTATCGAGTATTTAGCCATGAAAAAGGTTCTCAAAATACCGTTCGGAATCGGAGTAAAACTGTAGGTACCAATCAGTGAGCGAAAACTGTAAAGCGCACAGCTCAGTGATTGTGAGAAGCTATCCCCTGTCCCTTCATGGGATGTAATGGGAAACCATTTATTTATTTTATAATTTGTCAACAGCATTATTATTTACCCTTCTACTGTAAATGTTATAAATGATAGAAGTATATATAAGTTTTTCCAATTTCTCCGGGAGAGTTGTGACATCTTCTTGTGATTCCAAAAACAATGTCATAGATTATACTGTGTGTAATTTTTTAAGTCATGGAAATATAACTATATACGGACACCACTACGTGATAAAAGACCCCTGTCTCCCGGTTTTGCATACACTTACACTTTTTTATGGGCCCCCAAAGATTTGGGGCCTCGGTGTCATTTTTGCAAAAAAGTGATAATTTTTTCAGGCTTATATCTTGCAAACTTTCCGAATGTCATAAAGAACAAAAATTGTGAACATATAAAATCAAAAAAATTCATCTTCACGGTCAAAATCGTATTTTTTTTTACCTTTTCCCCCTGTTCAGGTCCATAGGTAGCAAACCGTTCAAAATTCAAGGAAACAATAGACAACAAGAATGTGCATATGATGTCAATAAACAACATTCCACAACATATGAACTTCCTAGGAATGATTCTTAACACCGTTTAGGTAGTGAAAAATTTCCCGAAAATTGAAAACTTTCCCGAAAATTTGTGAAAAATTTCCCGAAAATTTTTTAAATTCACTGTGTGTAAATTTTAAGTCATGGAAATATAACGATATACGGACACCACTACCTGATAAAAGACCAAAAAAAGACCAGTGGCTCCCAGTTTTGCCCAAAGTCATGGACTTTTTTTTATGGGCCCCCAAAGATTTGGGGCCTCGGTGTTATTCTTGCATGCCTGCAATTTGTTACGCTCATATCTGGCAAATCGGCACACACTGCGCGAGCCACAACCGACATTCTGCAGGCGGCGTTCCCGGGTCGCCCCATCTCTCGTTTTGGCGATTTGCACTGACCCGCAAGAACGCCCCATTTAACCTTTCCAGACTTTTTTTGTGAGGTTTTTTTGAAGTCTCGTATTTACGTGAACAAGCCCGAGACCCTGGAAGCCCTCAAGGTCAACATTCGACAAGAGTGCGAGAATCTGTTGCCCGAAGTTCTCGCCGAAGTGATGAAAAATGCCATAAAACGAGCCCATTTAACCGATATCATCTTCTCAACTTAACCAGTAACATTCTAAAGGTTCAAATAAACATAATCAAAAAAAAATTTCATTTAGAAAAAAATGAGAGCCAAACCACATCGTATGACTTCTTTTGAAACACCTTGTATATAATACCTCCATCCTATGAGTGAGTGCATAAAACGCGTAATTTACTCTTGTTTGCGAAGCTGTTTACCAACACGTTACTGCTGTGGTAACTATGAAATTGAAAAGGTGTCAAATTTTAAAGACCTTGGTGTGTTATTCGATGGTAAACTTAGATTTAATCTGCACATTGACTCTTGTGTGGTTCGAGGAATGTCACTACTTGGCTTTATTAAAAGATGGAGTAGAGAGTTTGATCCATATTTAGCTAAAAGACTGTTTACCACTTTGGTTAGACCTGCCTTGAGTATGGGGTTGTTGTATGGTTTCCCTGCTTTGAGTGCAATATGACGAAAATTGAATCCGTCCTGAAACAGTTCCTGCTTTTTGCATTGAGAGGTTTAGGTTGGAATAACCCGATGGATTTACCACCTTATACCAGTAGACTGCTCTTAATTAATTTGACAACACTTGAGAGAAGAAGAGTTATGTTAGTATTTACTTTTATGCATAATTTGGTTAATGGTTAATGTTCCAATGCACCCATCGAGACACTTTATCCCCATTAAGTTAAATTTTTGCAGATAAAAATATGAATCTTTTAATCCGCTTAATCGTCTGTCTAAGCTTTACAATGATTACTTCAACACAATAAATAATGTTTGTTCAACTAATGTTTCTTCAATTTATTTAATAAAGCGTGCAATATTAAATTTACGAGATAGTTAATAGTAACAATTACAAGGTTTGCCATACTCCGCTTTACGAATATTACTGTACTGTATTGAATCGTTCTCTACCTATATTGCCTACTTGGCATTGAATTAGTCGTTTCTCTTGCTGTATCCGTCTCTAATAATGTTCCTGGCTATACTGATGCGCACGGACTTAATGATTTCGGCTCGTTCATTCTCTAATCTCAAACGCTGTGCCAATCTACACATACTGAGGGACTTAGCTCTTAAAGTTTGCCACATTATACTTTTGTCACTGGCTTGGAAACTTCTGCCATACATGTTTTTCAAATCTGGTTGGAGCACACTGGGTATCTCAAAGGCCATTATCTCACATCCTGCCGTTATTGTTCCTGGTCCTCTAGTGCACCAAATATTCCTGCTATGTTTTCAACAACAGTTCCTGCTCTTTAATTTCATCCCTATACTCTTACCATTCCTGTTTACTCAAATCACATCCATTCACATCATCACCTGCTAAGTTTCCTGCTAACTTTTCAACAACAGTTCCTGATCTTCAACTTATCCATAGTTCGTTTGTCATTGTCTTATCGCTACACCTTTATAATTATATCCTCTATTTTAACCTACTAATTCTGTCTTCTGATCTGATTTAAAGATTTTTCATTGTTCATCCATCTTTTATTATGATAGGCAAGTGTAATTGTCATTTATTTAATATTTTAATGTAATTTAAATAATATTATTATATTTATGTATTTATTAATCGCACTTTAAGGCTGAATTTAGCTATGAAATAAATAAATAAATAAATAAATAACACTTCCCGGAGCAGAAACACTTCCTGAGCCAGACTAAAGGTTGGTCTTGCCTATAATAATAAAACAAAAAATTTATCGTTTTTTTCTGGTTGAACAAAATTTAACATTACTTTGACTATTTTTATCATGCTGGATTTCTTAAAGTTTTGACAATGCAACTGCATTTCTGAAACTTCACTTTATCTAGAAGTGACAAAATTATTAGCGACAAATAAAAAAAACCAGTGCTAAAATTTACATTTTACATATTAGATTTCAAGTATTGTTTTTTTTATAACATTGTGACGTTGTTTTATTTTGTCAATTAATTTCTTTTGCAGCCACGACAACTTGAAATTAAATTATCACATCTTAAACAAACCAAATTAATTGGTCTTTACATATATTGCAGATTTGTAATTAGAGCAGTTATTTCTATTTACGACTACTTATGCTAAACCGAAAATGCATTAGCATTTCTAAACCTACCACCTAAACTTAATTAATTTAGTTCAATGCCCTTCCCTTTTGCTCTACAATTACTCTCATTCTGAACATTTACACATTTATTTGCGTCTTGTAGAAGCACATCTTACTGTGGGTGATGTGTGAATACTTATTTAGGAATTTTGGCACTCAACCAAGAATAATCCTAAATTCCAAATCAATTTTAAACCAGTTCCCGAAATTCACAGCCTCACATCAGCCTACTTGAAGTTTATTTACATACATACATATAAGACTTCAGTTTGAACTCCTTATTATACATAATTTAATTGGCAAATATTTTACAGAGTTACGGAGCTCTATGAATTGAATCCTTTCATTCTTTGTGAGAGTGTATAAATTTTGAATTTAGGATATGGGAGGAAAACCCAGGGTATGCAAGTATGAATATTTGTTTTAAATGAGAGTATAAATACGAAAAGACTTCAACAAATATTTACATTAAACTAATTTCGTAGTGTAAACAGCAACAAAACTGCTGACAACATCGAAAGCTATTACCAAATTTACTACAGCTGCTACGACAAACACTAATTAACTACTGCCACGCACTGTTATAGCATTTATATTTCGCATAGGAGTCATTCTTGCACAAATCACAATTTGTAGAGAAAAAGTAGAGAAAACAATCTCTAGCATGTAAAAAAAAAAACAATGAGTGTTCGAACTGACGGGCGATGAATTAACACCTTTTTGCTACACGGTACCTGTTCGATTTCTATGAACACATTAGAAAATGTTACATTGGAAAATAAAAAAAAGCGTTCAGTCATATGATGACGTTACATTTAAATAATATTAATACTTAAAATTATTTAAAGACCAGTGCAAGCACATGTGTCATTATTTTTTGCTCAATACTTTTTGTTTTATTCCCACAAAAATCGAAGAGAATGGAAAGCAACAGACACATGAACATACATACATTGTTATGTTCGTACATACGCTACACAATTTCACAAATTTTCGTTGCTCTCTTGCTATCTTATTTTGATATACGTATAATACGTCGTTATTCTCTTTGCTCTGAGAGTGCTCCGCACCCACAATTTATTTGACTTACCTTTCAGAATAATAAAAAACAACGCGTAAAAAACATAGTTTTTGACTATAAATTCTTTATGTATGACCACGCCCCTTTGTCCAATCCCGCCCATATTTGCAAAAGATCTTAGAATATATACACCTAACCAACATACCCAAATTTGTTCAAATACCGTTAACAGGAGCAGATATAATGGATTTTTAATTTGTGAATTGTATGGGATGTACCACGCCTCGTTATCCAATCCCACCCATATTTTAACAGTTTATTTTTGTCGTCGCCATTAGTTTGCCTTCGAAGTTTCAGCTCGATTGAATTACGGGAAAAGGGTTAAAAATCAATCCAAAATTTTCCAATGAAATCTGTGTTTCGCAGTTGTCAAATCTGTGTTCTATGTAAAGGTGGGTCACCCTTATCATTTAGGGCTATAAAAAATAGATGGTGGCCGATTCTGAGACCTACCGATATGCACACAAAATTTCATACAAATCGGTCCACCCGTTTCGGAGGAGTTTAACGGCAGACAATGTGTGATCGCTGTCGGACAATCTGTGTGAGCGCTGTCGGACAAATTGTGTGTGTATATTCACTTTTTGCATTTAGGCCGTACCCGCGCCTATAGATGTTAACACATCAATAATTGAATATTTAATTCATAGCAATTAAAACTCAACACAATTTCATCTTATATTTTATAAAAGATAGATTGTTTAAATTAAATGTTTTAATATCCGTTTTTATTCAACATCTGTGATTTACTAAAAATTTTTAAAGTAAAAAAATGTATTGTAAAATCAGCAGAAATTTCTTTGCATCTGTAGTAGTAGTGCAAGAAGTAGTTGTAAATATACATACAAATTTGGCAAGAGGATCCCAGCAGGTCACAGTATCTGTGGTGACATTGTCTTCAAAGACGCCTTTAAGAAAGTGTTTGCATTTGCATCTAAATAAGATATTTTGGGCGATGGTGTTTTGGACGTTGTCGTCGATAAAAACCTGTTTGACTATTTCTCTTTTAAATAAGTTACATTCATTCAATATGTCGCTTACTTCGTCGTCAATGATAAGATCATGCACAATAAAAAAATATCTTTGTTGAGAATGTCGTTGTCTTTTAAGATATAAAATGTTTGTCCACGATTCTTTGATGATGTCTTTAAGAGACGACCTACTGGGATGATATGATATATATATATATGTTTTACTTACACAATCCCATATTGCAACTCATGTAAATACATATGTATGCTGTCATAAACGTTATGTTGCAGCTTTTGTGCTATTATGTAGTGGTATTAGCTTACTTTACTTTTATTGACTATTTTACAACTTCATGAGGTCAGACGTCGTACACATGTTAATTAAACAAATTTCAACATACGGCAATGTCTTTCGTGACTTACGTAACATTCGCAGAGTTTTTACAGCATTCAAATTATTCTATCTCTTGAACTGTTGAACATAGAGCTATAATTTTTTTTTTGAAAAATTATTTAGTTTAAGCTTAATTAAAATCAGTGATTTAATTGAAAAAAATTACTGAATTTTGGCTGTAAAATTGGTGTAATTTGTCGTGACTGACGAAACGCATTTTTTCACCAATAATTCAGGTCACTTTTCCAAATGGCATTTCTCTAAAAGTTTCAATGTGAAGTTTATTTTTTTTTGTCCGGATATCTTCTTCTATGTCTATAGTTTTTTTTTTTTTTTTTTTTTTTATTTATTTATAATTCATGTTTAATAATATAAACAATATTCTAATTTAAGCCTCAGCGCCTTGAAGGCTTTGTAGAGGCAACATTATTGACAACCTGACTTACGTCTAACAAAAAATAAAAAAATAGGAAAAAAAAAAACTTAAAATATTTAAAAAAAAAAGAAAAATAAATGTATATATAATATGTACAGTTTTAACTTAAGAGAGAAAAAAAAGAAAGAATAATAATAATTAATTATTAACAGTACTCACGTTAAAAGTGTTTCTAAATTTTCAAGCAGATATTTTTTTATTTGTTGTTTAAATGTTGAAAGAACTTGTAATTCTCGCAAGTGAGATGGTAAATTATTGTATTCGTGTGGCCCAGCGTATGCAATTCGCTGTTTTGTTAACTCAAGTCGACATCTTACAGATCTTAAGTGATGGGCTTGCCTAGTATTCCTTTGAGATTGGGTTATGTTTTGAGAAAAATTTATAAAGGAAAGGCTATTAATTTTTAAAGCCTTAAACATATATATTAAAACTTTTTGCTTGTATAAACCTTTTACCGGAAGAATGTTTTTAGCATAATTATTGTATAAATCAAATGTGGAATGTCTTAATGGAAGATTAAAAACAAGTTTCAGAGCTTTATTTTGGGCTGATTGAAGTGATTTTAACGAGCTGCTCAATCTGCAACCGTAGACAGATGGTAAATAAGTTAAATGAGAATGTACGAGTGACTGGTAAATAAGCAATTTTGTAGAAGTGTTAAATTTATTTCTAAATTTATAAAGAATTCCAATAGCAGAAGAGATTTTTGACTTTAAAGATTCTATATGTTCATCCCATAGCATATTATGATTCAAAATAATTCCTAAATACTTCACCATGTCAGACTCTGCCACTGGAATACCTTCAATATAAACCTCCATCCTCTCATCATTACTACACTGATATGGTTTGAATCTTACAAATGTTGTCTTGGCAGGATTAATTTTAAGCTTATTAGCTTCCGAAAATTCAGTCAAAATAGCCGCATTTAGAATACAATCAGTATAAATACGTCAAAAAATTATGCTCAAAAGATGTTGAAGTTAAACGAAATAAGTTCCGTGACTGACGTATCGTGACTGACGTAACATTTTTGGTATTGAACAATTCTAATACGTTAAGCTACATTCTGAAGCCGGTGTACATGTAATTGTATATCATTGTGTTTGATTTTTTGTTAGTTGGTATGAGTTCCGTATTTTAGGGTATGTTTGGGCGGATGATCACCATCATCACCATCCATCATCTTCGTACGCTATTTCATGGTATAAATGGGGGTGCAAACATCATCAAAAGTTAAATTTTTATTCATATAATTTCAATTTATTTCAATATAACAAAAGTAAACAATAAACTTAATCTATAGTTAATCTATAACTATATATATAACATATATGTTTGTACGGCGCATGATGCTGTTACTACAGGTAGCCGCACGGCTAGTTGTTGTGATCAGATATGAAGTTGTTGTTGAAAACTACGTACATTTTGTTCTTGGCCTTTATGTCAAACACAAAGCTAATTTACAAAGCAAAATAAACAAGTTTGACATAGAGAAATGGGACCTGAAAATGACTCGCGCCTCCCTGTGGTATATAGTATCATGGTACGGTGTTCCCAGTTTTCGTATTTTACCACAATGAAGTGAAGTTAGCTTCAATTATTATTTTTTATTACGATGGTTGGATGAAATGTAGTTCAAGTGAAGGTCAAATTGGAAAAAAGATAAAAGTTTTTGATTTTTAAATTTTGCGTGACTGATGTAACGGTTTTATTGTGATAATAAAATTGAAACTATTACTCTGAAATATTTCAAAAGTTCCACGAATATGTAAAATACAGTAAATTAACTTATATCCCAAAAAAATTTCAATTATTATTAGTTTTTGTGACTGACGTAACATTAAGTTATGCAATTTTCGCAGATCAATATCCTTCACGTAACAATTTTTAAATTTTAATATCTCTCTGTTTTTAACAAATACAACGATTTACCTCTCAAATGAATCAATAAAAAAATTTACATGATTAACATCGACTTACTAATAGCTATTTGAAAATAATTCATTAAATCATTCTTTGTACAGGAGAAAATAGCATAACTACAATTCATCATACAAGAAAAATGACGTCACGAAAAAGAATTTTTGATGTGTTAACATCTATACGCGCGCCTCTAGGGCAGTAAACTATAAATTTAATACATACGCAAGTGTTAGGTTTGTACGAGTAAATCATCGTTTGTTTGTTCGTTGCTTGGCAGTCGGTATTGAAAGTGATTATTAGGCGATTTTCATATAATTTTCCCACGCGATTTTCTCCGGAAATTCATAGCCGATTTTATTAATTTTTGGATTAAAATGCTAGTGCGGGTTTCGACGAAGAGTTTAGGCCAAAAATTAAGGCGATCCGATATCGGCGAGCCGAGATTTAAGTGTTTTAATTTGGAGTATTAATTTGGAGTAATATTAAAAAAGTGTTTTTTGTTGATCTTCGGTTTTGTCTTATCATCGTTTGTTTGTTCGTTGCTTGGCAGTCGGTATTGAAAGTGATTATTGGGCGATTTTCATATAATTTTCCCACGCGATTTTCTCCGGAAATTCACAGCCGATTTTATTAATTTTTGGATTAAAAAGCTAGTGCGGGTTTCGACGAAGAGTTTAGGCCAAAAATTAAGGCGATCCGATATCGGCGAGCCGAGATTGAAGTGTTTTAATTTGGAGTAATATTAAAAAAGTATTTTATGTTGATCTTCGGTTATATCGTACGAATATAACAATGTATGTATGTACAAGGGTCTGTTGCTTTGCATTCTTTGACTTTTGTGGGAATAAAACAAAAAGTATTGAGCAAGAAAATAATGACACATGTGCTTGCACTGGGTCTTTAAATAATTTTAAGTATTAATATTATTTAACTGTAACGTCATCATATGATTGAACGCTGCTTTTTATTTTCCAATGTAACATTTACGAATGTGTTCGTAGAAATCGAACAGGTACCGTGTAGCAAAAAGGTGTTAACACATCGCCCGTGAGTTCGAACACTCATTGGATTTTTTTGATGTGTTAACATCTATACGCGCGCCTCTAGGGCAGTAAACTATAAATTTAATACATACGCAAGTGTTAGGTTTGTAAGAGTAAACATCGTTTGTTTGTTCGTTGCTTGGCAGTCGGTATTGAAAGTGATTATTGGGCGATTTTCATATAATTTTCCCACGCGATTTACTCCGGAAATTCATAGCCGATTTTATTAATTTTTGGATTAAAAAGCTAGTGCGGGTTTCGACGAAGAGTTTAGGCCAAAAATTAAGGCGATCCGATATCGGCGAGCCGAGATTGAAGTGTTTTAATTTGGAGTAATTTATGTTGATCTTCGGTTATATCGTACGAATATAACAATGTATGTATGTATGTACAAGTGTCTGTTACTTTGCATTCTTTGACTTTTGTGGGAATAAAACAAAAAGTATTGAGCAAGAAAATAATGACACATGTGCTTGCACTGGGTCTTTAAATAATTTTAAGTATTAATAATATTTAAATGTAACGTCATCATATGATTGAACGCTGTTTTTTATTTTCCAATGTAACATTTACGAATGTGTTCATAGAAATCGAACAGGTACCGTGTAGCAAAAAGGTGTTAACACATCGCCCGTGAGTTCGAACACTCATTGGATATTTTTTTTTTGGAATAAGTACTTTAGTGTCTTGTAACTAACATCCAATTTTTATTATGAAAATATTTGCAAATATAAATTTTACGAAAATGAGGAATTATAAAAAGACATTGCCATATTCTTCCATCTGGCTCTATCCTTCGCCTTTTCTCGCCAGTTGGTAACACCAAGGATACGGAGGGATTCTTCTGACTCCAGGGTAGAAAAATTCATCTACCACCTGAAAATTAAATCGGCTGTCAACGCTCAAGTGCGGAGCAAGTCGAGAGGTTTCTCTAGTCGTTGACACCATCAATTTTGTCTTGTCCTCCTTAACAGCAAGACCCACCTTCGCTGATTCCTTTTCGATTCTTGAAAATACTATAGTAACCTCTCCCAAATTTCGCCCAATGATATGTATGTCGTCAGCATTCGCCAGCAACATATGGCTTTTCATGTTAATGGTCTTGTTCGTATTTACAGCAGCCGTTCTCATTATTATCTCCATTAAGATGTTGAAGAGATCGCACGAAAGTGTGTCACCTTGTCTAAGTCCTCGCTTGGTACAGAATGGTTCAGTGAGGTCTTTCCCCACTTTCACTACTGATGAAGCGGATCAGTTTTGCCGGAATCCCAAGTTCAGACATAGCTTCGTACAGTTTTCCCCGTATGGGGCTATCGAAAGCAGCTTTGTAATCGACAAAAAGGTGATATATATCAATTTGCTTTTCGTGCGTCTTTTCCAGGATCTGGCGTAGCGTGAATATTTCATCAGTCGTGGACTTGAGTGGTCTAAATCCACACTGATAAGGTCCAATCAGGTTTTCAATAATTGGCTTTAGTCTTTCTCATAATATAAGCGATGGATAAATGACTGATACCGCGATAGTTGGAACAAACACACGGATCACCCTTTTTGAATACAGGACATAATACACTGAGACTCCAATCGTCGGGCATAGATTCAACCAGCCATATACCGCATATAAGTTGATGCATGTAGGCTAGCAGTTCTTCGCCACCTGCCTTAAAATGTTCAGCGGGTAGGCCATCCGCACCAGCGGATTTATTATTCTTAAGGCGGGAGATCGCCATTCTAATCTCGTCTTGCTTGAGGGGGGGGGTTTAATCTACACTATCTTCCACTATCATTACCTCCTGATCTACCGTGGAAGCATCCGAGTAGAGTAGTGCTGAAAAGTCATCTCTCCACATTTTGAGCACACAGTGCTTCTCAATCACCAGATTCCCATTGTCGTCCTTCCACGAGGGCAGCCCATTATTAGGCCCGTTATTCAACCTTCTTACCCTCTGGAAAAACTTTCGGGATTCACCATTCGTCCTGCACATTTCGGATTTTTTCACTCTCTCTCTGCTCCCACTGCCATTTTTTCCGCCTAAATAGGTGGTTTTCCTCCCTTCTTAGCTTCTTGTACCGCTCATTCGCAGCACGCGTTGTATCTGACTGTTTCGCTGCCATACGTGCAGCGTTTTTTCATCAGTTGCAATGCGACATTCTTCGTCGTACCATGGCTTATCCTTCTGCGGTTTTTTATAGCCAAGTTCAGTCCTTGCAGCGGTTTCCAAAGAATGGGAAATGTCCTTCCACTGCGCATCTGGGTGTTCGGGAGGGGGGTACTCTGCTCTAGCAGGAGAGAGAGTTTCTGTCGATAGGACATTGATATCTGCGGCTTCGTACGTTTTTCGTCCTGCTCAGTCTTGTGCGAACTTTCGCTTCTACCAGGTAATGATCCGAGTTGATATTGGCACCTCGAATCGCATTACTCCATTACACTAGAAGAGTGCCTGCCATCTCTTACCAAGTGATCAATCTGTTTCTTCGTCCGCTGATCAGGAGATAACCAGGAATGTCCTTATGCTGGAATCGTGTGCTACTGACTACCATGTTCTTTGCAGCGGCGAAGTCTATCGGTCATATTCCATTATCGGAGGTGGTAGCATGTAGACTGTGATTACTGATGGTTGGTCGAAAGACACTTTCCTTTCCTAATTTGGCATTAAAATCGCCTGGAATAATCTTAATGTCGTGATCAGGGCAGCGTTCGTATACTTCCTCCAGGCGCTCATAAAATGTTTCTTTGACCTCATAATCTGTATCCTCTGTCAGTGCGTGCACACAAATTAACGATATGTTGAAATATTTCGCTTTGATGCGAATTGTGGCTATGCAGTCATTCACTGGGTTGAACCTTGAAACTAGGTGTCGCAGTCTCTTGTCAACTATAAATCCGCACCCAAATTCGTACTTACGCTCATGGCAGTTGTAGTAAATATCGAAGTTTTCTTTTTGGTGCAACCATATCCTTTCCATCGCATTTCCTAGATCGCTGCGATGTCAGCTTTAATTTCCCGAGGACATCAGCCAGTTGGAAAGTGGCACCAGTCCTGTATAGCGTTCGCACATTGTAGGTACATATTCTTAAATCATGGTCCTTATAACGTTTGCGAGGGTCGTCAACAGTTGGGGGTTTCTTTGTTTATTATCTTTATCGTGTATTTTCATTGCCAATATACTGGTGGCGGGAGGCAAACCCAGCCCACCGTGGTTTGCATTTTACCTACTGCCAGGATGATTATGTTTCAGCCGCCCATTATGGATCAGACGCTGACCAGAATTTATTGTGTCGAAACTTGATTTTGGTTTCTTCAATTTTGATCCGCCGTAGGCCAGGGGTTTTGGCCCATCCGCCTTCAAACGACAGGGTCACCTAATAATCCTGCGGCGTATCAGTGATCGCATTACCACTCAGGTTGCTCTTCCGATTCGCCTTCTCACTTTAGCTAGCTAACGGAGGTTTCCGATAAGCCATTGCCCAGGACATACTGCGTGGAAGTAGTGAGCTGCCTGGTCTGCCCAATGAAGGAATAATTTCTGGCCACCCCCTATCAGAAACTTTCCACCTCCACGGACAGTCCCATATTTAGTTTAGTGAACATAAAATTTCGGTGACATCAAACGTACAAAATTGCAACACTATATTTTCTTCTTCAAAAAGATAAAAATAAGGGTTTAGTGTAAACAAATTATATTATTTAAACTTTCCGAATTTTAGAGTTTGCATCTAGTATTATGTTTATATAACCCCGATCTTGGTATCCGAAAAATACAAAAAAAAAATTTTAGTGTTTGTCTGAAATACGCAAGACGCCTTTGGATGTTGGTGCAATGGTAAGCAAATGAAATTTTGTACATCAGAAAATACGGCTCGAAAAACTTTTCGAAGCAAAATCGTTCACCAGCGGGAACACAATTCGATATCAGCGCCTGTCAGTATAGAACTTGAAAATGCTTAACTTACTGTTTGATGGAAGCCCTCTCCAACCCATTTTTGGAATGAATGTAAGTTCTAATTTAATAATTTTTCAGTTGACGACTTAGTAAGGTTTTTCATCTTATCTATAGGTACATATTAAGGCTGTTTTTTATTCCATTAAGCTATTGCCACATACAACTATTCAAATGAAACTATCCACACTTAATACTACGAAATGTGGCAAAATTTGCTGAAATGGGTGAAAAAAATTGCAATACGGTAACACATTTGTAGCCAGTGCCAACAAATACATGGTAGCAGTAGATGTTGTTGTAGTTGTAAGAAGCAACAACTGACATTTTATTTTAATTCATTTGTTTCAGTTGTTAAACTCTACACAAATATACATGAATACAAAAAATCAGAAAATCGAAATACAGTTGAGTTTGACAAGTGGAACGAAAAATGGATACGGAAAAGATTTAATCACCTGTTTGAACGACTATACCTGATAGGTAATTCTACCATGATCAACATGTATAACATTTACCGCGCGTTATTGTGAACAATTTTGTTTTCAATCGGAAATAAAAATCTATACTTCAAATTTAGAGATAGAAAAATATACGTTGTCTTCCATTAAATAAAATAATTTGAACGAACTTACCATGTGTAAGCGATTTCGCAAATTTTGCCTTTGAGTCTCCTTATTGCTAATATTTTCATTTACAAGAAATGATAACAAAATTTATCTAACCTGGCGTTTACACGGGACACTACATTCACACATTTTTACTACCACACTTACACTTCTCTCACTTGCCTCGCCACTGTCTCTGATTTTTCAACGACAGTAACTTCGTCAAGAGATTTGACATAAGCGGCCAGATCATAGCTGAACTAGTAAAGGTTGGCGCAATAGAACAACTGATTTTACTTTCTTATGACTCCATCTGTTAAATTCAGTGTATTATGTTGCTATACTTTTTTGTTTACTGTGTTTGTTCATATGGATCTGTGTTGAATTTGACGATTAGAGTCATGAAACAAAAACTAAATGCCTGTTGTTGGTTCACACAATTACAACAATTCCTACTGCGTCAACCTCTACTAGTTCAGCCATCGGCCATATCGGTGACGTTTCGTAGTAATTTGAGAAAAAAGCAACACATAGCAAACGCCTTTACAAATTGGGAAATATATTTGTATTTGAAAATGTTGCTAATTTTCATTGAAATATTGTTTGAATACACAAACATATAAACATGAATACATGTCTAATTTTGCAGAGTAAATCAGTTCCATTGTAATTTGGAGAAGAAGGACAAAACACAATGGCAAAAGAGCGAAGAAACAAAAAATCAGAGCACGAAATTTAACGAAACGCCACAGTCGGCGGTTGCTTAAAACTGTACTGTCTTTCTAACTGGTTGGACGCGTACGTTACACAAACAATTTTTGTCTTTGTGACAACTAATACATATTCTCAACTATCTTGTCTCAAACTGTCCCGTGTAAACGCACCGTAAGATAAATTTTTGTTGCCAGTGCTTGAAATTGAGCATGTGGCAACATTGTCACTGTTCAAGTCGGAATTTAAGTGGCAAACTGAACCGACGCTTAATATTGCTTGGATGTCCCGTACAAATTACGCTACAATTAACGTTAGCAGGGTAAAAAAAACACTTATTAATAGTTAAGCAGTAATTATTTCGGTGATAACGACCAATTCGAGCCAATAAAATGTCAAGTTCTTTAAAATTAATTAATTAATTAATTCATTAAAATTAACTAATTAAAGTTAAAGACAAATTTGTTTTTAATACTATTCGTGAAGTATGCTACTCTTCGCGACTCGTCAATTAGTATTAGTCGTGTTTTGGTTACAAGCAAGCGATTATCGCTTGCTCAATAAAGTTGTTAAGTTGTAAAAGTTGTCAAAAAAATTGTTATTAAACTTAGGGAAAATGATTCCCGTCGCTAAGTTCTCGCTAAGTCTTCGCTAAGGGCTTCACACAAAACAAGCGATTATATAAGCAAGCGGTGTAACAAAAACACGCTTATTGTCTAGTAGAAATTTGTTAGTATAATAGAGGATTAAAACAAAGTTTAACTAAAATCATCCTTCTTAAATTTTACTAAATAGAATTTACTTTTGATAAATGTAAATTACCTCTACAAATTGAACAAATAGATTATATTTAAAAAAAGCAATTCATCAAAAGCATTCCTATATATCCTTACCATTGGTACTCGATTCCACAATTATTTATCTGCAATGTCTGAGCAAAAGATAATTCTGATTTTGACGACAATTTGTCATTTAATTGTTCTTTTTTTAACTTTCTTATAACAATTGAATCAGGAAATTCGAAAAGGGCTCATATAGGGTTTTTCAAAGTATTTAGGAGGCACAAAAAACTGAATTTCTCACAGCCTGTATAGAATTTGAGAGCGCAAATATTTCTGCAAAAGATAACCATTAAACTGCTTGATAAAATACTGAAATGTTTTTTTAAAACATAAGAGTTCTGGAAGAAAGAGCTGCTACAGTTTTCCGATTTAAGCGCTTTTCGAAAAAACCGACATGATATAAGCCCTTTTCGAATTTGATGAATTTGATTACACTTTGCGTAATTTTTTAAGTCATGGAAATATAATCATATACGGACACCACTACACGATAAAAGACCAAAAACAAGACCGTGTCTCCCAGTTTTGCCCAATGTCATGGACGGACTTTTTTTATTGGCCCCAAAGATTTGGGGCCTCAGTGTCATTCTTGCAAAAAAAGTGATCATTTTGATTTACTCTTTGAGGGAAAGTTGTAGCTCTTGTCATAACGACCAAAAATTGGGAACATGTAAAATCAAAAAACTTCATCTTCAAGCTCAAAATCCCAAAAAACTTTAAAAAATTCGATTTTTTTATATTTTTTCCCCTGTTCAGGTCCATAGGTGGCAAACCGTTCAAAATTCAAGGAAACAATCAACTACAAAAATTTACCTAAGATCTCGGTAAACAACTTTCTAAAACATATGAACTTCCTAGGAATGTTTCTTAACATCGTTTACTTCAACATTGTGATACTATGCTATCTCACCGACCGCAGCAGCATAGGCAAAGCAGTAAGCTCAGCACACGCAACATCGGACGCAGCCCACAATATAAGAATCATTCCTAGGATTTTTTCCTTGTAGTTGATTGTTTTCTTAAATTTTGAACCGTTTGGTACCTATGGACCTGAACAGGGGAAAAAGGTAATGCAAATATCAAGGCACATCTTTAAAGGAGTCCCAGAAGTCACCCAATTACACATTTTTACTGACGCATCAGAGAAAGCATATGGAGCAAATGCACATATTCGACCAGTGTTCAAAAACGGCACCATTTTAACACGATTATTATGCGCCAAATCTCTCCTAGCACCACCCAAAATACAAAACAATTCCGCGCCTGGAGCTGTGTGCAGCAGTACTCAGAGCGGAATTAGCAGCCAGAATCATAGCCGATCTTCAATTTCCAAGCCCAATATGATTTTGGACTGATGCGGAGATTGTATTGTCATGGATACACTCATCGTCAGCATTATTCAATATCTTTGTGGCAAATCGGATTTCAATCATCCAGGAGACTACACGAGCAGAAAAATGGCGTCACGTCAGCTCAAAAAGTAATCCAGCAGATATTCTATCTCGGTGGTTCTGTGGGCCACTATTCCTACATGGTAAAGAAACAGTTTGGCCACAAAGGTTCAATCCAGGTTCTTCTACTATTAAAAATTTGGAAAGAAAAAGGGAGGCCCCCGAGTCACTTATAGTGGCAGCAGCAGAGCCTGACTTTATATACAAAATCAACCACTAGAAGTCTTTCCATAGACTACAGCGAATCGTAGGATATATGTTACGCTTTATAAACCATACTAGGCGTAAAAAGGGGCACCGAGAGGCTCAAAGATCATTAACAACGACGGAATTCGATCTATAAATAATTCCAATTATCAAACAAATGCAAGCGTCAGAATTTATAATTAGAATTTAGAATTACGAGGAGAATGCAGTTTAAGTAATCTTTCGCCGTTTTTGGATAAAAATGGCCTAATTCGTATTCGGGCTGGACTTGACGCTTCATCATTGGCATATGACTCAAAACACCAGTTACTAATCCCGTGCAATGATCTTATTTCAACATTGTGGTGCACAAACATTATTAAGAATTGTGCGACAACGGTATTGGCCAACGACGTAACGGAATTGGAAACAATTCGGAATCATATCAAACCTGTCGAATACGAGCATTGAGAACAAACACAAAATTAAATATCTAGGGATGTACCTAGACAAATACTTCTAATTTTATGAAAATATAAAGGATATAGTCTCAAATGCAAGGAAACATTTCTTTATAAAGAATTATTATATCTTTTTCATTCTAAACATATAAATTCCAGTGTCAAAACTATTATGTATCAAATATTAATTCGTCCTGTCATAACATATGGTTGTCCTGTCTGTTTCAACGTATCGCTGGAGTTCATGGACAAATTAAGCATATTCGAAACGAATGTTTAAGAGCCTCTACTTCTCTGTACCGAACTGCATAAAGTCAGTACACAAAGTATAAATCAAACAAGAAATTGTATAAGTATAGTAAGGCAAGTATAATTCGAATTGGCAATTACATCACAAATTTAATAAGAAACCATATACTACGATGTACAACAAACTATGAAAACAATTTAATAATGACTCCCTACTATACAAATGCAAATTGTTTAACTGATGCATTACGAATAGGGTTTGTTCCACCCAAGGCTTTTATATACAAGGTGGCGCAAAAGTAATCCTCCTATCAGAAAATTGTATAAATTTTGCGATTGGCCCCTAATGTCAGTTCTGTTTTGACATTTGTGTAGTAAACACATGCGAAATACACCTTAATAAACAATGTTACGCTACACTGCTCCAGAACGCGGAATATTGCTGACTATTTATTTGACCAATAATCGGTCGGTGACTTTGGCACAACGTGAATTTCGTCGCAGATTTCCTGGCCGTCCAACGCCTACAGGTGAAACACTGCGACGTTTAGCCGCTCGCCTCGAAGAGACTGGCACAACACGAGATGCTGCCAGGCGTGGCAGACCCCGGAGTAGCCGGTCTGCAGAGAATATTGCTGCTGTAGCCGAGGATGTCATGGAAGCGCCGTCGATATCATGGAAGCGCCGTGAGCGCTACAGAGCAATGATCAACGAGTTCTTTTTGCCGCAACTTGATGAATTGGGATTGGAAAACATGTGGTTCCAACAGGACGGTGCAACGGCACACACTGCACGTGCCACAACCGATATGCTGAAGGATGCATTTCCCGGGCGCCTAATCTCCCGTTTTGGCGATTTGCACTGGCCAGCAAGATCGCCTGATTTGCGGGTTTATGTCAACAAGCCTCAGACTCTTGCAGCTCTTAAAGACAATATCCGTCAAGAATGTGAGGACGTATCGCCGGAAGTTTTGGCCAAAGTGATGGAAAATGCCATAAAAAGGGCTCAAATGACAATCAACTGTGGCGGCGGCCATTTACATGACATCATATTCTCGACTTGATGTAAAAAAAACTAAAAGACCAAATAAAAATAATTCACAAGAAGAATCAAAGTGTTTAATTTTTTTTTTAAATTACAGCCAAAAGACCTCGAAAGTTTACTTTTGCGCCACCTTGTACCTGGACAAACAAAAATATATCGAAGTTACAAATGGGATTCCCGTCATATATCATATCTACAGTCGGGCAAGTATTAAAGAAGTAAAAAATACAACGTACAACGTCGGTGATTTTAGACACAATACTAACATATCTCATAAAGATATTGCACTAACGTCAAAAACCAAAAAATGTTGATGGCTCTCTTAAAATTATTGTTTTATAAATAAATATTTTGATTTAATTAGACCATAGATTTTAGTATATAAATAATACGATATTTATGATTTTTTTTTATTAAAAACTTTTCAGTACATTGTTAACTTATACGAGTGTTAAACTGATTTCTACAAATTCATTTTATATAAATGTATAAATGCAATATAGGGACAAGCATATATAAAAAATTGCTATTGTTTATTATGGTACAAATTTTTTAATAATTACTTGAAATCAATAAACGTTCCAAAAGATAAATAATTAATTTTATTATTAATTAAATTTTTTAGTATTACTCAAATTTAATCATTACCATTGAAAAAAAATATTAAAACTAATAATATAATCATGAGTACATCAGTTTTGTAATAAAACCCATAATGATTACGGTCCCTGACTGCTGTGGATGAAGAAACAGCAGGCGACGACTGTCTCGGAAACAAGAACAGACTGTCCAAACTATCCAAGTTAGGAGTTACTGGTACAATTAAATTACGATCACTAGAAGCTTTTATTTCGTCTTGGGGAGGACGAGATGTCCTCAGGCCATTTAAAGGTAACAAACATATCCTCCAACGATTTAAGTTTCGAACTAATAGAGACAAAATCATAATTTAATTTTGGAATCCTTTCTTGGCCTCCTTAAATAGCTTATAAAAGTCAACATCGAATTCCCTACACCCCCAACATGTTCAGCGAAGCCCGCTTTCCTTAGCCGTAATTATGTCATAATGCCTTCCATTGAAGCCAGCACACTTCACATGGGCATGACTATCACAAAGCCAATATGAAAGAAAACATACCTCATATACGTCCCTGACTGTACAAATCTAGTGATAATTACCAATTATGTCTAAAGGTATTCAATAAAATAAAATAACAAAAGGAATTGGTACAACTTTCAAATGCTAAACTAACTCTAAAAGTATGCAGAATAATTCTGGGTTGTATCTGGGTTATAGCATAATACGGTTAAAAAAGAGTTGTTTAAAATTTTTTCATTTAGCCCCCATCAAGCAACTTGCGATAAAGAACTTCGCTCCAAAATGGAGGCATATAGCACTGCTCGCACTTCCTCTCATTTTCGCAGGAAAAGTGGAAATAACGGAATTCGAATCGAAAATGGGTATACACCTCGAAGGAATAACATGTTCCGAATGGAATATTATAACATGCTACGAATTGTAGCTCTGCAATATTTATGCAATCGCGTAAATCAAAAGGCAACATGCACAAATGTACTACAAACTCTTGAATTCGGCTAAGCAGACTTGAAGGATGAAAACATTCTACTAAAAGGCAAGAGGAAAAAACGTGGCGCAGTAAATTTTGTCGGCAACATCACTAATTCACTTTTCGGCGTCTTGGATTCGAATTATGCAGAACAAATGTCGAACACCATCAACTCAATCAACGAAGACGAAGGCAGGCTTAAACAGTTCCTAAAGAATCAAACATCAATTATTGATGCTATTCTGAACGTATTCAAACAAGATGAGGACAAAATTAAATAAAAGTTTGACAATCTAGATGCTCAGTTAACGGAAATCGTATCAAGGCTACACACGGATGAAGGGAAAAATCATCGAACAAAATTGTTTGAAATCTTTATATCACTATCAGTTCAACTTTCGATGATTTCAGCTAGATTACATCGAAAACAAATGGCAATATTTGCAGCATTATCCGACTCGCACCATGGAAAAATTAGCTCACTGTTGTTGGCGCTATCACAACTTCAACCAAAACTAGTGCAAGTAAGAAATCACCTATCAACAGCTCAACAATTGCCGGTCAACCAAGACAACTTTCTACAACTCTACAAAATAATGAAGGTGAAAGGCGGACCATTCCGTTAAGTGATCCAGAAACTTTCGAACTCTTCAAACCAAGTCCAATTCCAAATCGAATAGACAACATAATGGTAGCGATCCAACCATGCAGTGATTTCATCGCTATTATTGCTCACAGGGATCAATATTTTGTATTCACCGAAAAGCAGTGGATAGCATGTATAACAGTAATCGAAGATGAGTTCATATGTCCAAACATACAACCCAAATTCAACGCAAACGCGGACAAATGTTTGTGTGAAATTTCTCTTCTCAATAACGACAGTCGGGCTAATTGTCACATTGCACCGACCATGGATAGCACCTCATTTACACAGTTGGATCACGATAACCACTGGCTGCACACAATGCAGAAATCCACAGGAATAAATGCCGTGAGCGGAAAAGAACATTCTCAACTCATTTTAAAAGGTTCTGGTCTCCTCAAAATAAGTCCAGATTGTACACTCAAGCACAAATCGTTTGTTATCCAAAGTCGTCAAACATATTCATCTTCAAGAAAGGTACTCTTAAGAAAAGGAATTTTTGTAAAAGGAATTTTTCTAAGAGAAGCTATTTTATTTATGTTTTTTTGAAGAAAAGGTTTTTTTTTAAGAAATGGGAATTTTTCAGAATTGGTCCTTTTTTCAAGAAAAGTTATTTTGTTTCGTTTGTGTTCGAACTCACGGGTGACGTGTTAACACTTAAAGTGTCCAAGGAATTGGAGTAAAAAAAAAAGATATTTCTTTTTTTTCTATCTCTTAGCTTCTGCTAAGATTCCTTTGTGATTAAAGAAAAACTTCTGTTTTGTTCTTCTTTTCAATTTAGTAGCTAATGCTACGTCTTTATTGTTTCAGGTGAGTATTCTAACTAACTAAATAATTACAATTTATATTCGCTTATGAAATATTGCTTACTACTAGTTTTCTTGTTTCTTTGCATTTTTATTCTTTTAATTCGGAGAATTGGTTTGACATATTTGTAAATACAAACGTGTGCAACAAAAATTGTATTTCTCAGTAATTATGTCTGTTGTTAAAGACATAATTCCGAAATATTTTAAAAGAATTAAATTGCAAGCGCGAAACAGGAAACGCGTGGAAAATAGAAAGAATTTTATTTCCCATAAAGATATGCAATCATGAAAACGAAAGGTAAGCATTTATGTTTGTATGTTTGTTAATGCATTTTCATATAAGTATGCGGTTGGGTGTTATCGTAACTCCCCCCCCCCCCCCCCCCCGTTAGATTGAGGCTCCGACGAAATTTCCAAAATTCGTACCTTTCTTTTTCTTAGAATAGATACAGTGATAGTTATTACTAATAATATTAATATAATTACGCCATTAGTTGTAATGTTTATTGTTTTATTTAAATTACGATTTGTTGTCAAGTCTTTGAAATTTTCTTCATACTGTATTTGTTTGATATATAGATCGTTTAAATTTAAATCGACAAATGTTTTGTTTTCCTTAATTTTTGTTAATAGGTGTGTTTGTATGAATTTTTCTTTGAAAGTAAATTTACTATTATAAAAGGTTTTGTTACCAACATATATTTTACAATTTTCGAAATTTATTATGAATATGTACATATTATTTGAATATTGTTTTCTGTTGTTACAATCATTGCTAAAAGTCTGAAAGAAATTTTTGAATAAAATTAATCCTGGTCGGATTTCCTTTATTTCGGTGGCATTATTCTGAACTAGAGTGCAACTTGCTTCCTTATTTTTGACAATATTATTAATGCATTTGTCATTCACTAATTCTAAATCTCTGTATAATTGTGATACGTTGGGATAAAATATGTGTTTATTTTGATCTATTAATATACGGTTCTTTGGTAAGTATAAAGATTTATTAAATTTGTTTAGTATCGGTTACAGAATTATTTGGGAAAGGAAGAATTGGTGAACAAGGGAATGGATAGGAGAATAATTATTTGGTTGTCTTGGAATGAAATGGCTACTTTAGTCCTGGTGTATGTCTCAAAGTTATTCACTACCTTTATTTCCTCGTCATTCAGGAGGTCTGTGGGGATGATTCCTAATTTACTAGTAAAAATAACTCGGCCAATGTCATCTATGTGGTTTTTTAACAGGTTTATATCACTATCAATTTGAGACAGGTGTTTCATAAATGATACCTCGTCTTCTAGTGTAGATATCCTATTTTGAACTTCGTAAAAAAAAATAACTTCGTATTTAAACTTATTTATATATTTCCCGACAATATATTGTTGCTTATTTATATGTTCTGTAATGTTTTGGATTTGGGAAGAAAGTGTTTTACTCACTTGTATTATATTATTAATTTCGAATAAGTTCTTGACAGTATTTTTTGTGAGGTTTGAAAGAGCAGCTCTTATTTCAGCTTCACCTTCGGTGTCCATATTTCCTGTTATGAATTTGATGCCTTTACCTAAACCGTCTATCAGTCCACGTCTGCTTCTAAAATGTGGTGTTAGATTATCTAGTTTTCTTTTTAATGATTTAAAATTGTTCTTCATAGTGTCTATTAATGGTTCTAAATCTGATATGGGACTATCTAATAATTTTATATTTTTGTTTATATTCTATAATGTGTTGTAATAGTTAGTTAGATTAACAAAATGAAATATTCTGTTGTAATGATCTATTATATTTATGTTGTCTTCTTTTATTGGGATATATCCCTCGTTTTCCGTAAGGTCTTGTATCTCCATAATTTGAGAGTGCGTTACTTTTAGAGTAGCGGTCAGGAGTAGTATGAGTAGTAAAGTCGTCATCTGAAAAGAAATTCGTTATTAGGTATGTCCGTCCTCTATATTTTGTAATGTCTTTTTTCTTTTAATATGTGATTTATAATATTTGTGATTAGTGTTTGCAATTACGTGGTCATTGTCCACTTGGGATACTGTGACTTTTCTAAATTTTGAGTGGTTTTTACCTCCTCTTTCGTCTTTGATGTAAACGGGTCCTGTTTGGATTTCCACATCTTCTCTTTTTTCATTCAGTTTTTCTATTGTCTTTTCTTTCATTCTCATAATTTTGTCTCTAATTATTTCATAGTCGTCACGACTAATTTTATTATTTTTGAAATCTATTGGTTTTCTGCCGGTAGTAGAGTGGATTGTATTGTTATAATACATTATTGTTCTGTAAATTTTTTCTTCAACGGACTCTATATCTCTGTTGGGGTCATGTTTTAATATCCTATATGTTCGTTAATAGTGTTGTGAAGTCTTTCTATGTCTGAGTTGGAAGTATGATTATTGTTTGAAGTGAAAAGTATTTCTATTTCCTGTTCCCTTAAGAATTCCAATAGGGGCAGGGCTTTGAATCCGAGTTCGTTGTCCATTATCAATTTTTTGATGTTTCCAACTGTTGATAAGTATTGGGTCAGGGCTGTCTTGAACTCAATCCATGATCCATTTTTAATTTTTATGACTTGTGCGTGTTTCGAGAATTTGTCAATGAATGTTAGAAACATTGTCTTCTCGAGACTATAGAAAACGTCGGCGTGTACTATTTCTCCGGGGTTATTGGGTATTTCTGTCTGCTTAAATTGTTGTTTAATGGGATTCCTATCATATTTTTCTTTATTGCATGTATCGCAATTATTTATAAATTGGGTTATACGCAATTTCAGTTGTGGGTGGTAAATTTTTGACTTAAGTTCTAAAAAGTTTTCGTTAATTCCTCTATGATTGTTTTCAAGGTGTTCTTTCTTAATAATCTCAGTCAGTTGGTTTTCGTCTATGACATCCTTAAGAATGTTTATACAAATTACAATTTTAAATTTATCGTTCTCATAAAAATATTTATATGCAGTTTCTTTTAATTTATCGAGGATTGTTTCATCTTCTACGTTTACTGCATTTGTTTTTTCGGGATGAAAATGGTTTTTCAAAATTGTTATCAATGTTGTTTCGTCAAAATCTTTTGCCGAGATTGTTTTTCTCGAATTTTTGAAAATTTGCTCGTTTTTCATTTTAAGAGATCCTGATGTTGCTTTTCGGAGCACCACTTGCCTGCGGTAGAAATTTAATGGGTTTCTAGTCTCGGATATAGTATTATGTTCTTCGTCTTCCTCTTCATTTATAAATATACTGACTCTAGATAGTGCGTCGGCGTTGCCGTTTAGCAGACCTTTTTTATATTTAATTTCGTAGTCGTATTGCGCCTACATCTCCATCTGACTAGTTTTGAATTAGGCTCCTTAATAGAGAATAACCATGTCAGCGGCCTGTGGTCAGTTTCGATAATAAATCGTCTGCCAAACAGGTATGGCCTGAAATATTTTGTGGCCCAAACGATCGCAAGTAATTCTTTTTCTATGGTGATATAATTTTGTTCAGCGCCATTCAATGTTCTACTTGCGTAGCAAATGGGATGGCCCTGTTGAGATAAGATTGCTCCTAGGGCATGGTTGCTTGCATCCGTTTGTAATACGAACTTTTCATTAAAGTCAGGATAAGCTAAAATTGGTGAATTAGTTAGCAATCTTTTAAGTGTGCTAAAGCTTTCATTATATTCTGGATTTTCGACTTCTACATTCGCATTCTTTTTCAGGCATTTCGTCATAGGTCGAGCAATTTTTGAATAATCTTGTATAAACTTGCGATAATATCCTGCTAAACCACGGAATTGTTTTATTTCCTTTTGCCTAGAAGGTAGGGGAAATTTTTGGACACAAAAAAATTTCCCTGGAATAGGTTTAATACCTTATTCCGAAACAACGTGTCCGAGAAAATTGGTTTCCCTCTTCATAAATTCACTTTTGTCTAGTTGAATTTTTAGATTAACTTGATTTAGTCGTTGAAATACTTTAGAGAGTGACTCCAAATGCTCTTGCAATGAAGTCGAGAAAATGATTATATCGTCCAAATAGACTAAGCAGATTTTGTTTATCAAATCGCTTAGGCCATTATTCATTAGTCGTTGGAAGGTGGCTGGAGCTGTTTTCAGCCCGAATGGCATACGAAGAAATTCGTAATGACCACCTTCCACGCTAAATGCTGTCTTGGGGATATCTTTTTCGTGAATCTCTATTTGGTGGAATCCCTTTGCTAAGTCAAGGGTTGTAAAGTATTGACAGCGTCCAAGTTTTTCAAAAATTTCATCAATACTTGGAATTGGATATTTGTCGTCGATGGTCACTTCATTAAGTTTCCTGTAGTCGACTACAAGTCTCCATTTCTTTTTCCCACTAGCATCCAGTTTTTGGGTACTATCCAAAACTGGTGCTGAGAATGGCGAATGGCTGTGTCTAATGATTTTGTTTTTTAACATTTCCTCTATTTGTTTATTCACTTCGTTCTTATGTATATACGGATATCTGTACGTTTTTGCAGCTATAGGGACGTTGTCCACTGTTCTGGTTAAGTGTTTATAGCATTTGTAAATGTCAGATCCACTATTTTCTGTATAGAAAATATATTGAATTTTTTTATTATTGGAAGTAGTTTATGTACTTCTTCTTTGTTGAGGTGATTTGTTCGAATTTGTTCTAGAACCGTTCCTCTAGTATCATTTTCATTTATTTCTAACGTATAAAAATTTTCCTTCGTAACTTCTTTTGTGTTTTGGGTTTCTAGTGTAAGTTTTTTTTGTAAGTCTCCTTTTATATCAACAAAGGCACATATTTTATAATTTTCGGCTTCATATACGACTTCTAATATTTCAGCTTTATTATCGCTTAAAATAGTTCGAGGATTATATATTAATCCTTCTTTCTGTTGTATTGGCAATACAACTTCGTACAATCCCTTTTTTCAAAGTAGTATTCGACGTTATCATTCGTGTATCGAATGTGAAGGTTACTGTCATTGATTGTAAGAACATTATCTTTTAAGTTGACTATGGCTTTTAACTGTCTTAATATATTATTACCAATGAGACCGTTATATTGGTCGTGAAATTTGCACACCAAAAATTCAATTTTTTTATTTGATGTGTCACCGAATTCTTCAAAAGTTGGGACAAGTACTTTCTCCGTAACCTGAATGGTATGTTGGAGAGTTTTGATGTTCATTGGTTGAATGCATTGATTCCATTTGGGATGACACAATCCAGGGTTAATAATGGAATGTGTTGCTCCGGTATCAATTATAAAGTTTAACTGACCTAATTTCGATTTTATAGTTATATATGGTAGTTGCCCGTTGAGGCAGCTTCCTGAAAATTTTCGACCGTATTTACTTCCATTGGTTCAGGAAGTTGAAGGTGTTGTTGTTGGTTTTGGTTATCCCGATTATTATTGTAAGGATTGTTCTGATAATTATCCCTACGGTGTTATGGTGATTGCCGTTTTGGTTATTATCTCTGAGATTATTATGGTGATTTGGTATTGTTTCGGATATTGTTATTATTACTCTGGTCTCTTCTATTGCTATTTTCCGGATTTCGTTTGTCTTTGTGATTTGGGTCTTTGGCTTGTCTCTTTACGATACGGCCATCTTTCCCCATACGGTCATAGCCGTTCTCAAATAAAATATCCATTGCCGATTCCAGTGAATTTGGATTTCTGCACGCGAGTACAGTCCTCATTGGCTCTGGCATTTTATTTTTGAAGATATGTAGAGCAGATCTTTGATTGTTGATGGCTACCTGATTTGCAGCCTCACCTTCTCCAAGTACTAGTAGAGATTTATTATTGAGTCGTCTAAGACGATATTTTATATCGTTATAGAAATCGACTGTTGTATTGTTGAAGGTGACTGATCTTAGCTCATCGAAAAGTTCCTCGCAACTTTTCTTTTCACCGAAATTATTTCCCAGGACTCTCTTTATATCAGTCCATGATTGGGTCTGAATATTTATCTCAATTATTTCTTTGGCTTTGCCAACTAGCCTGCTCTTTATTATATCTGAGAATAGGAGTTGTGAAAGGTCGTCGTACATTGTCAATATTGAGTGTATCCTGTCTATCAATCTAGTGAATGTTGGTAAGTCATTTCGATTTCCATTAAATTGTGGGATGTTATTGAGGTATTTTATAGGATCTAATACGATTTGGTTTGGGTTTGCCATATT